>JAUTXW010004988.1:0-600000 GCA_030620095.1 Kuschelorhynchus macadamiae | reverse complement strand
CATCATTCACTATGAACAAAATGAGCAAGTGTACGAATATTGTTTCAAAGCATTAAGAGAGCTGCTTGGAAATGAGGGATTTTATGAGAAAAGTTATTCTTCAGTTTTCATGACCGACGATAGTGCAGCAGAGCGAAATGCGATAAGGAAAGTTTTTCCAGAGTCTGCACTACTGCTTTGCACATTTCACGTAATGCAGACTGTTTGGAGGTGGTTGTGGAAATCAGAACATGGAATTGCAAAAGAAGATCGTCGTATGCTTATGCTACATGTTCGTGATATTCTTTATGCCAAGGAAGAAATTGATTGCGAATTATTCAAGAAGGCTCTATGCGACAGTGAAATTGCCAGAAAATATACAAATTTTCTTCAATATTTCGAAAATATGTGGCAGAGAAGACAGGATTGGTGCCATTATTCTCGAAAGAAAGTGTGCAATAGGGGCCATAATACAAACAACTTAGTAGAAGTATCAATACGATTTTTTAAGGACTTGATACTACAAAGATGTAAGGCTTTTAACGCAGCATCCTTAGTAGAATTCATTTGTTTCTCGCTGGAAGACTTCTACAAAGAAAAATTGTTGCGTCATGCTAGCTCCAGGGATAACAAACTGCTAATTTATTTTACGAAATTTGTAAAAAAATCGTTAGATCTCCGTGTCATAAAAGTGTCTGAGGATCAATTTACAGTAACTTCAGCTACAGATAAGACACTTTTGTACCAAGTAAATACAAGGTTGGAAGTGTGTGACTGTCCAGAAGGGGCGGGAGGAAAATTTTGCAAACATTTGTGCGCTGTATATAATACTGGTGTCCAGCTGCACAACGTTCCTCATTAAAAGATAAAATAGAACTAGCCACGTTGGCACTTGGAAATACAGTCAGTAGTGCTAACTTCTTCAAAGAAATGGATAAGAAAAAAGACAACGAGATTCCATCTGACTTTAACAAACCCATGGCATTAGAAATGGAAGATGGTCTTAATGAGACGAGTCCTAGTGAAGAAAATATTTTTTCCGTTGAAGTAAACGATACTGAGATTAATGGACCAGCTGAACTGGAGGAATTCAAGAACAACTTAGAAAAAATTAGCAGCTTCGTGGATTCTCATCCAACACTGTTGCCTATTGTCAAGAAGTTCAATAAGCAGATGAAGAACATGGATAGCGAAGCTTCATTCTACGCCCTATGTTCCTAGTTTACTCATCAAAAGAAGTCTCGCAGAATTAACGTGCAACCAACCTCAGTTTTTAGAAGAATATCTGCTTACAGAGGTGCCAAAGCGATTCAAGCGGGCCGGCCATCCAGAAACGAAATAAGTTCCAAGAAGAGACCTCGTAAAAAGCGGTCATTAATAGAAAACATTTTACAGAATACCACAAACGCTCTAAGTCATGGTCATGGTAATACACACTGATAATATTCTTATTTTTGATTGCTTTATATTCCACGTTAGATTTTGTTCGTATTTTTTGTAGTTGAATATTTAGCCTAGATAAAGTTACGTTTTATTGCCAAAATGTGTCTTCTTTAGACTAAAAATTGTTGCAAAATAATAATAGCGACACATTCACAATACAGCAGTTGTTAGTTGTTGGATGGACGCGGCGTGCATGTGTATAGGTAGTGCATTTCATCTGCTAGGAAACGGACTGCACAATGAAGCATTCCGTTTCCTAGATCCGGTGAGTGCGACCTGTCGCGCTGGCTGTGTAGGAAACGGAATGCTCCATTGTGCATTCCGTTTCCTAACCGGTGAGCGCGACCTGTCGCGCTGGCTGTGTAGGAAACGTAAAAATGCGTCCGGTAGCTGCTCGAAATTTCGAGAGATTTAAAGTTGACGCGCTCGGCCTATATAAAGCCGGTATTACACGACAGCGGCCAGTTCTAATTCCAAGAGCGAACGAAGCGATACAGGCGAAAGAGTGCCCACTAGCAGTGAAGTTGCTACTTGTACGATAAGTTAGTGTTAATCAAAAACCCGTCTATTTTTTGTGTCAAGAATCCATTTTAGCCTTAAAAGAATACAACTTATAAAGACATTACGATGCAAAGCTTGCCACAAGGTTTGAAACATTCAAAGGACAATTACGGAAGATAAAAGTTAGCTTCAACGACAGCATGATAGTTTTCAAAAGCAACTGAAAATAAAGCAAGCGTGAAGTTTAGTTACCTTATATCGAAAAAAATAGCTTTGAAATCAAAACCTTTTACTGATGGTGAATTTATCAAGGAATGTATGGAGGCCGCTAAGTTAGTTTGTCCAGTGTTACTGTCGCGAGAAAAATCGAAAAGTTAGCGGCAAACATTGAAAGTTCACTAAAAGAACCTGCATCGAAGTTCGTATACTATTCTGTTGCGTTCGACGAAAACACAGATTTAACGGATACCGTTCAATAAGTTATATTTATTCGGGGCATTGATAATAATTTTGAAATCACTGAAGAGATGGCTGCCCTTTTTCCGATTAAAGGAACTACAAGAGGATATGATATTTATAAGTGTTTGATTACAGTACTGAGACGATATAAATTAGAATTGACAAACCTTTCTGCAGTTGTAACAGACGGTGCATCATCCATGGTATGAAATAATCAAGGGCTCGTGGGTTTGAATAACAGCAGCAAGATCTTTCTTTGATGCGTTATTATTGTATCGTTCATCAACGAAATCGTTGTGCAAAATCCACAAATATTGATGAGGTGATGAAAGTCGTCGCAAAAACTGTGAACTTCATGTGAATTTAGTGACCCCGACTAGCTGCGCGATTTTGGATTTCTCAGGGACATCAAGAAAATATCATCAACAACCTACTTGACACTGTGAAGGAATTTGAGTTTAAACTCTCAGCACTAGATTTCCTCAAAAAAGTCCTTATTGGGGTTTTCGGACTTAAGAGATAATGAAAATTACATCAATCTCGTTTTACGACCATTTAGTGTATCCGTTGAAGACATACCAGAAAATTGTCAGATGGAGCTTATCGATTTGCAGTGTAATTTTGAACCGAAAGACAAGTTCGACATAGGTCTTCTTGATTTTTATTCAAAATATGTAGATTAAAACTCGACTCGACTTCTCGTATAATTGCGTAACATTTAGGAAAAAGTAAAAAAAACGTTTATTGTTCCCTTAAAAGATGGAAAAAAAACGCTTAATTTATAAATTTAAATTCATGGTCTAAATTAGCTATTAAAAAAATTAACGTGCAGGCTCTAAGTGTCTGGCAGTAAGGGAAATTCTCTCTGTATCTTCCTACTCTTTCTCTCTCTCTCTCTTTCTCCTCCTTTTCTTACTGTTTCATCTCTTTTCAGTTATCTATTATTTAAGCTTTAGGTTTATATTAAAAATATAATAAAATTTTGCTTTTCGACCGAAGTTCCTGACTCTCTGTTGGGAAAGCTGATTAAATGGCCTATTAGTGCAAGCTTAATTAAATACATGTACTGTACGAAATGTACGAAGTGCTAATAAACGTCTTATTATTATCATATATATATATATATATATATATATATATATATATATATATATGATAGTATATTTTCATTCCACGTACATCAACGTCGTAATAAGAAAATGATCCTTGTTTGGAACATGTTCTGCATCACAGCAGACACAATGATCCATTCTAGTCGCGATTTCGCTCTTATTATAGCTCATCAGGCCACCATAGACTAGCGAGCCCCGTGTAGGGCAAAGGCACAAAATGGAATCACAAATACAACTACTCCTCTGGCTAATACCATGACCGGCATTTAATTACATTGTGACTCCTGGCTTTCGTTGGGAGCATTAATTGATAATATGTTTTCATTCCACGTACATCAACGTCGTAATGAGAAAATGATCCTTGCTTGGAACATGTTCTGCATCACAGCAGACACAATGATCCATTCTAGTCGCGATTTCGCTCTTATTACAGCTCATCAGGCCACCATAAACTAGCGAGCCCCGTGTAGGGCAAAGGCACAAAATGGAATCACAAAAACATCTACTCCGCTGGCTAATATAACGACCGGCATTGAAGTACATTGTGACTCCTGGCTTTCGTTGGGAGCATTAAATGATAGTATGTTTTCATTCCACGTACACCAACGTCGTAACAAGAAAATTATCCTTGTTTGGAACATGTTCTGTATCACAGCAGACACAATGATCCATTCTAGTCAAACGACGATCGCGATTTCGCTCTTAATAGAGCTCATCAGGCCGCAGTAGACTAGCTAGCCCCGTGTAGGGCAAAGGCACAAAATGGAATCACAAAAACAACTACTCCGCTGGCTAATACCACGACCGGCACTGAATTACATTGTGACTCCTGGCTTTCGTTGGAAGCATTAATTGATAGTATGTTTTCATTCCACGTACACCAACGTCGTAACAAGAAAATGATCCTTGTTTGGAACATGTTCTGCATCACAGCGGACACAATGATCCATTCTAGTCAAACGACGATCGCGATTTCGCTCTTATTACAGATCATCAGGCCGCCATAGACTAGCGAGCCCCGTGTAGGGCAAAGGCACAAAATGGAATCACAAAAACAATTACTCCGCTGGCTAATACCAGGACCGGCATTGAATTACATTGTGACTTCTGGCTTTCGTTGGGAACATTAAATGATAGTATGTTTTCATTCTAATCGTGTAGTGAACTGTATTAAAAATGCTACATTCCACGTACACCAACGTCGTAACAAGAAAATTATCCTTGTTTGGAACATGTTCTGTATCACAGCAGACACAATGATCCAATCTAGTCAAACGACGATCGCGATTTCGCTCTTGTTACAGCTCATCAGGCCGCCGTAGACTAGCGAGCCCCGTGTAGGGCAAAGGCACAAAATGGAATCACAAAAACAACTACTCCGCTGGCTAATACCACGACCGGCATTGAATTACATTGTGACTCCTGGCTTTCGTTGGGAGTATTAAATGATAATATGTTTTCATTCCACGTACACCAACGTCGTAACAAGAAAATGATCCTTGTTTGGAACATGTTCTGCATCACAGCAGACACAATGATCCATTAATAAATTGTTGAAATAATTAAATCAAAATACATTTGCCCAAACAGAAGGATCCAGACTTACAAAATAAAATATGAATAATATTAGGTAGCTACACAAAAGTGCGGACTTAATAAATGACTGACAAAAAGTAGATTGAACATTTTTCAGGCTAGAAGTGGGTACAAGGAGATTATTTGGGTATAAGATTTTCATTAAAATATTAAAATTTTATAGAAAGTAAAGTTTATTTTTAAATTTATAATTAATCTTGCAACAAACGGACAACCAGCTTTTTTAAGTATTTTAAATTTTATTAAATATATAAGCATTTTAAACCATCATTTCTGACATGAATTGTCATTTTTTGGCATTGTGTGAAACTATATAATGTCGAATTAACTAAAATACGAATGATTTCTGACGTCACACGCATTAAATTTGAAGGAAAAGTTCAATTCATTTTACTATGTTAAAGCAACATTGCCCGGCATATTTTTCGGATATGCATGATTATTATTCCGTAAACTTGCCAGTAGAAGTAGTAAAACCATTTTATTGAGCTAATGTTGAAGAACACGCAATTCTTGTTCCGTTTTATGAATCTGATTAAATCCGGATCTGCATAACTTTGCCTGCGGTAACGGGTATTCTTCACGCTGAGGAAACTATTTACAGAAGGGCAAGGACAATCGTTCCTATTTGTTGTGAACTTAAAGATAATTAACCATCAGTTCCTAATTATTAAAACATAGCCGGTCTTAATATGGCTGTGCAAATATGCGTGGATCGCCTAAAGCGGATGCAGCTTGATTGATTTCCAGGGTGAATCTTCAATAAACGAATATTCTTTAATTAGAATGTATTAAGCAAGCAAAACTCCGATTCTTTATTGGTAAAGGTTAACATTTTTCGGTTTATTTTATAGTTATAAAATTTCTAAATACAAGGCACTACAAATCTATGGAATCAGAGGTGGGCACAAAAACTTTTCAAAATAATTAACAAATTACAAATTATTGTCCAAAAAAGTAATTAAGTTCATATGTATTTTAATTACATGAAAAAAGAATCGGTAAATTTTCTTTACCCGGAATTCCCTCAATATGATTTTTTTCCATTTGTTAGGAATAGTGAAGTGTGAGCCAGGTTAGTACAGTACATAGTCACACTATATATAAATGTGTTGCCTATACTGTCTTTTCAAGCATTTTCATTGAGCGCCATTTTGGTCCATCATATTGGATTCCTAACCAATATTTTACCAGTTTCTTTTTACCAATGCCACACTTTTCTTTTGGGCGTAATTTAAAATAAATTCGATAAGTAGTTTTTACATTGACACATACCGCAATTTTGTTACGTCATGTTGAATTCGTACCAGTTTATACCATTTTCTCATTTAATTTTTCTGCAAAATTTAAAGTAATTTGAGCAAGATTTTCTTATGTTCATTTTTTAAAATTTCTATTTTGCCGCCAAAAATTAAAATTAATTTAATACATAATATTTTCAGGATGATTTTTTAAATATTTTATTAAGTCGCTAATTTGTTTTGCTATCTTGCAGTTTTTTGAATAATAATTTTTTTAACTTTCTACATGGCTTTCGTTAACGATCCTCTTATTGTTATATAAGAGTTGTGTATTATTTGGGGTTAGGATTCCGGAAAAAAAAGCCTATTTTTTAAATTGTCGATGTTTCGCAACTTTATGGTTGCATCCTCAGGGCACATATACCGGGTGTCAACAAATCTATTAGACAGACCATAACTTTTAAAGTATTTGATGTATCAAAACGAAATTTGGTATAGGTAAATGGTACATAAAGAGGAGCGTTTTTGCATATTTCACCGGAAATGACTCTAGTTTCGAATTTTTAAATGGAACACACTGTATATTTTTACATTTTTGGATTCCTGAAACATTTCTTAATCAGAATGTGACATTTTAAAAACTTTTTACGTCTACTTGATTTTTTTATAGCCTTTTTTAAAATTGCATCTAGGTGGCCATGACTGAGCGCAAATTAATCTAAAGCCCTGAAATGATGACAAAATAATACAATCACTGAGTTTTAGTGATTAGTCTGATAGCTATGTCTAACTATTTTTTTTCAAAAGTCAGCAGCAGTCAAGCAGATTCTTTTTTAAAAGAGGATTTTTTTGCGAAGTTAACGGTACTAACTTGTTTGCGATTGGATTAAAAATAGACTCAAAAATTAAATATTACCAAGAAAAATACTTGATAATCAATTATTTACTTTTATCAAGTGTGCCATGGATAGCCATGCTGGATATTAAGTAGGATTTTTTGTTTTGACTGTGACACTTACCTATTCTTTTTGAGTAGACATAAGATTTCCTTATTTTTCTTGATTTTCAGTATTATTTTTGTTTTCAAAAGTTAAAATAATGTATACTCAAAGTGAAAAAGTCGATGTTAATAATATTTGGAGAATATCATAAAAATTCAAGGAAAGCTGCTGAGTTGTATGCTCAGAGATACCCCGACCAGAAAAATCCAGTCCATCAGTATTTTCCATATCTCGAGAATCGTTTTATTATAAATGAAGAAATGAAGATTACCGTTTTTGCTATAGTTTAAGTTGATAAAACGGTTTCTTTAAGAAAAATTAGTCACGAACTGGGTTTAAGACATGAATCAGCTAGAAAAATACTAAACAAACAAAGATATCGAGCTTTTAAGTATCAGTTACACCAACATTTGTATCCTGACGATGGCGATAGACGGGTATTGTTTTGTGATTGGTTGCTCCAAAATTGTAGAATTGACCCAAATTTTATCGACTTTATCTTATGTTCTGACGAATCCAAATTTAATAATAATGGTATGTTTAACAAGCAAAACACTCTTTACAATGCCCAACAAATTCAACATGAAATGAGAGTAGGAAATTTTCAAGAAAGGTTTGGTGTCAATGTCTGCGCTGGTGTCGTTGGTAACTACTTAGGCTTTCTACACAATGAAATTGAGCAACGTCTTAATGATCTACCTTTAGAAGTTTTAGGCCGAATTAACTACCAGCAAGATGGAGCACCGCCTCACAATACCAGAGAAGTTCTTAATTATAAAAATAAACATTTTAATAACAAAGTTATTGCAACCAATGGGCCAATAAGGTGGCCCGCCCGTTCACCGGATCTCACTCTTCTCGATTTCTTTATTTGGGGATATGTTAAAGTCAGAGTAACAGCCCCAGCCACTCTTGAAATCTTAGAAGAAAGGATTGTACATGTATTTAGAAATATTACACCTCAAATGCTGTTCAATTGCGAGAAACAATTGAACGAGCGGAAATGTGTCGTGAACAAGGAGGAATGCACTTTGAACAACTACAGTGAACTCGAATATTGTGCTTTTACATTTTACAGCGTTACTGAAGTTAGTTAAAGTTATATTTTTGTTTAATACTCTGAAATATTTATTAGCCAAAGATACAGATTTGCACGCCTAAATTTGTTGACGATATCTGAAGAGGGGCAGCAGAAAACTGTATTAAAAATATTGTTCCGAGCGTTAGGTGCATTCTTTTCATCAACAGAGATATGCTGAGCAGACTTTACGTGATATGACGCATAGATAGATCCAACGTAAGTAACCTTGATCAACCAACAATTAAAAATCCTACTTAATATCCAGCATGGATATCCATATCACACTTAATAAAAGTAAATAATTGATTATCGGGTATTTTTCTTAGTAATATTTAATTTTTGAGCATATTTTTAATCCAATCGCAAAAAAGTTAGTACCGTCAGATTCGCAAAAAAATCCTCTTTTCAAAAAGTGCTTGTCTATTAAAAAAAAATAGTTAGACATACAAATTTGATTTTATCAATTTCTCTTGTTCCTATCTATCAGACTTATCACTAAAACTTAGAGATTGTATTATTCAGTCATCATTTCAGGTCCTTAGATTAATTTGCGTCCGGTCATGGCCACTTAGATGCAATTTTAAAAATGGCTATAAAAAAACTAGTAGGCGTAAAAAGTTTTTAAAATATCACAGTCTGATTCAGAATTGTCTCAGGAATCCAAAAATGTAAAAATATACAAAGTGTTCCATTTAAAATATCGAAACTGGAGACATTTCCGGTGAAACTGGAAGTGACCGGAAAGTGAAAAAATATGTGAAAACTCTCCTCTTTATGCACCATTTACCTATACCAAATTTCGTTTTGATACATCAAATACTTCAAAAGTTATAGCCTATCTAATAGAATCGTTGACACCCGGTATAGATTTTATATCTTGTATGAAACCCATATTACTAGCGTTTATCTACTCCGTTGGTCCCCAGATATTTCCTCACCCTAAATAATACACCACTCTAACATAACAACAAGAGGACCATTAACAAAAATGATTTACAAACTTAAAATCTGGGAAATATCTGCGGAACAACGGGCTGATAGAAACCTATGTGTCCTGAGGATGCAACAATTAACAAAATGTTTTTAACATTGTTAGGCCATATTGGATTTTTACCAATATGTTACCAGGTTCTCCCCATATGAGTCATAATTCTAGGTCAAAATTTGTAGTCAGTACAAATAGCCAGACCGACAGACGGACCGACGGAATTGATAAAATAAATGTTTTGATGTCTAGATAAGCTAAAACGTGAATCTTGAATTTTTAAATATTTTAATTTTGCTCGGCCATGGCATTTTTTGGGATCTAGGGACGCTAAAACGTGAAGATATGTAAAACCTGAGAGGGTGTTTTTCTTTCACCATTACAAACATTTTGTTAGCCCACCATTTTGTTCGACCATCTTGAAGTTGTACCACAATTTTACTAGTTGAATTAGCTATGGCACACAATTTAAAATCAATTCATATAAACATGTAAACTATTCAAGCCCTGACACATACCGTGCCTGATAAAATACAATAGGGTCACAAAATCCAAAACAAACTGTAACACAAATATTAATCAATATTCAACAACCAGTATCGTAGTGTTGAAGATTATCTATTGTTGTAAATAAAAAACTACATAGTAGGGGAAAATGTTATCAGGAAAGAAAAATTTGCAGCCTAGAGAAGAAGAAATTGAAGTCAAGCGGTTCGAGGATTCCTCGATTTTACGGACCGAAACTACACAAAGGTAATGTACCATTCAGTCCAATTATTAGTACGAAATAGGTAAATATTTGGCCAATATCTTAAACCACTTCACAGAACGATCTAATTCTTACATCAAAAACTCAAGATTTTGAAGAAAATGCTTAACGTCCATATATTTCATTTCTCCTATTGTGCGAACATCTTTATGGAGGCTTTTGAGGAAATTGCTCTAAGCTCTGCCCCTTTAAAACCCAAATGTTGGTTTAGATATATAGGTGATACTTTTGTCATATGGCTTCATGAAGAACAAAGTTTAACTATAATTTTAGATCATCTAAACCAACAACATTCTAATATAAAATTCACTATGGACATTGAGTCAGATGGTGCTATACCCTTCCTTGATGTGTTAGTACAAAAGAAAGAGAACGGCGCCCTAGCAATACCTACTAAACAACGAGGCCTACCAGCTGAATTTAAAATGGGCCATACGTCACGACATCTAGGCCGGCAGTCGCCTCCGTAAGAAATGCATTAAAGCATAGACCAATGCAGTTCTGCTTAGGTCGTATCGTGATAACTGGTCATTAGATGTACTGGCCGACAACCGGTACTTGCTAACCGAAAACAAAATAGTGGGAAACATGTCGTTGTTCGTGAATTAGAGTAAATAGAATAGTTTTGTCTCCATTTTTGGTGAAAATTTAATTATATGTATTATGTACGTTTAAATTCAAGTAAACATGCCGTTTAAGTCTTGTGCGCCTAACTGCCGGGGTAATTACAAACCGTGTTTAGTTTCCCGAATGACAGTGATTTGCAAAAAAATGGCTACGAGCAATTCCGCAGGATGATTTAGTGCCCAATAAAAACACTAAAGTGTGTGAAGGATCCGAGAACAGGTAAACTTATGTTAGTACATTTAAAAAAGCCTCGATTAAAAGAAAATTCTGTACCAACGGTTTTCCCAAATTGCCCCAATTATTTGTCAGAAAACATTCTTGACCGCAAAAGTAAAGATGAAAAAAATAAAAATCCTAATGAACTTCTTCTTTTGCAAGCCATAGAGCAAAGTAAAGAAGAATTTAATTTACATAGAGAGGCTACATGTTTTCAAAGTTTTGAAGAGTTTTTAAAAGTATTTTTAAATTTTAGTTTAAGGAAAGGGTGGTTTTCGGTAAAGGATACAGATAAAATAACTTTATTTAAACTTGAATATACTCCTGGTCACCTAGTAACTTGGACAATTGTTATAAATAGCGATTTAAAATTAGAAACATTTTTGTATTGTCAATCTGTTTGTGTTTCAATAACAAATTTAAAATCACCATTTTTACCTAGCAGTTTGGATGAAATAGAAAGTTTAATTCACACAATTGACAATATGATGATGTCAATACCCATAAATCTTGATAGCTACATTCCTGATCCTAGTGAAACTCCCCTACAGAAGCTCTCCATTCAGATAAGGTTGAGTCTGACAATGAAAATATAAAAAAAAAAATTAAATTTGTGACTGATGTTCTTTTAAACCTAAAAGGTTCTGACGACCTCACTCAAAATTTAAAATTTCTCACAGAACAGTTAACCTTGTTAAGTACTTCAAAAGAAAGGTATCAATATTCACCAAGCACCCTTGTGTTATGTTCAATTTTGTTTACAATAAGCCCTCATTGCTATAAATATTTGCGAAGTCATGCTCCTACTGTCTTACCTCATCCTAACACAGTGAAATCTATTTGTAATAGATTTTTAGCAGATCCTCATATCGATGAAAAAAATTTTTTTTAACCTATGTTCGTAACATTTTTCAGTATTTAACAGATAAAGAAAAATATGTTGCACTACTTTTTGATGAAATTTCTTATCGAACTCTATTTGGATTACAAGGCAGGCAATGCCGTAGGAACATCAGTAAATAATAAAGATACCTTAGCATCATCTGCAGTAGAATTTATGGTCACTAGTCCTTGCTCAAGCCTTACAGAAGTTATTCATATATCTCCTGTCGCTAAACTTAATTCAGAAATATTATATACTTTTATTAAGACCATTATAGAAAATTTAGAAGAAATGGGCTACGTAGTATTTTGTACAGTTAGTGATAATAATGCAGTAAACAGTAAAGCAATGAGTAATTTTTCACCCCTTAATCAACTGTAGTGTAGTGTAGTATTCCCACATCATATTGACTCAACAAGACCCTTATTTTACCTTTTTGACTCTATTCATTTACTGAAATGTATCTTTAACAACTGGCTTAATTCAAAACCTGACCAAATATTTTCTTATCTCGATTTTGAGACTGACCAAAAAAAATGTGCTTCCTTTTCTGTGATCAAAAACCTGTACGAACTAGAACAAGACAAACTATTAAACCATGGTCATTCACTTAGTTTGAAGGCTCTATTTCCATCATCCCTTGAAAAACAAAATGTAAAATTAACTCTTAAAATCTTTAATCCCTTTATTATAGAGACTCTAAAAGGTTTTGTTAAAAATTTGTCACATTCGCAAGATACCGGAGACTTTATTAGTATTATATTGACATGGTGGAAAATTGTGAACGTAAAAACTCCCCTTAAGGGAAAACATTTGTTAGATAAATATCAGGAACCTTTTACCAAAGAAATATTAACAGCCACCAATGATGATCCTAAATTTTGTTTTTTGCTAAAAATGCAAAATTTGCTAGATACTTGGAGTGTAACTAATTTTACAAATACACTGACTCGACAAACCCACACTGCATTAAACCATACCATTCATGGGCTTCTTGAACTTACTGAATATTGTTTAACTGAGCTTAATATGAATTATGTATTACTGGTCAAATTTCAAACAGACTCATCGGAAGGGCGTTTTGAAAAATATAGGCAATTAGCTGGTGATCATTAGCATATCTCAGTTCGATAGCTATATGAATCAGAAAAAAGACTTAGAATTCAATCTAGACATTGTGAGGACATTAATAAAAATCAGTTCTTCGAACCTCCTGAATGTGAAACACAGTCATTAGACACCAATTTAAATTCTGAAGATGTTAATAATTTATTATCTAATATCATAGTTACACATTCTGATACCAAAGCTATACAATCAGAACTCCCAGTAATAACCTATTTAAGCAGGTATTGCTGCTATATTGTTTTTAAAAAAATTAGTTGTACTTTTTGCAAAGAAAACTTAACTCTCAATGAACCTTATGTTGAAGAGGATTTTTATAATTTTATTAATTTCTTAAGTCGAGGTGCTCTTTTATATCCTCCAGAACATGTAGTAGAAGTAGTTTCAACTGCATATATTAAATATTTAAAAAGCTAACTGATGAATTTGAATATACATTTTGGATATTTACAACAAAAAATGTTTTCTTTGTTTTTAAGTTATTTTAATAAAAATACACTTTTAACTCCTTTTGAAAGTTGTAAAAGCGCCCTAAAAATGAATGTTTTAAAAATCCTTTTTAGTAGCATTTCAAATACATTTCTTAATAATTATTGATCTAAACATAATCATAATTAAATAAAAACAAAAAAGGAAACTACAGACTTTTAATAAATAGGTAGTTATAAAATTAAAACCTAGCACTAGTTTCGCACTTTTGTATTGCTAGGAAGTATCATCAATATAATCTTTTTCAGAATTCAGCAAATAACAACCTGTTATATTCTTGATCATATAGACTCACTACAGCACAGGCATATACCTCTTACCCAAGCTTGAAATAATACCCGATTCTGACAAGTTAAAATAATAAGCTATTGTATTTTCAATCATAAGGACTCGCCACGGGCATATATTACTTACTCAAACTTAAAACCGTACCCGATTTTGACAATATAAGATAATAACCTATTATATTCTTGATCCTATGGACTCACCACAGGCCTATACTACTTACCTGGACTTGAAACCTTACCCGATTTTGACAAATAACTCGGCTTTGACAATTTACTAATTGGCTCAAATAGGACAATTAGTAAGCAAAAAATCATACCGACATCTGTTTGAAATTTTACGGTAGATCCGGGCAAACGTTGTCGGGTAAGAACACGGAGGGGTTTAATGGGTAGGGGCTTTACCGAGTCCCATACCGTTTTGGAGTGCCTTGTGCATAATAGTTCGTGCGTAAATGCATTCCTCGTCGTGTAACAAAAAATAATATATTAACCATCATTAGTTATGACCAATGTAAAGAACTAACAAATTAATTAAAAAAATAAGTAATATCATTTTATAATAATTACAATTAATACCTGAAAAATGGTAGTATTCAACTGGTAAAAATTCTGGGGATACGGCCACATCGAGACGGGCCGAGGTTGGGTGATATAAGCTACGACGAACGTTATAGCATGAGGATGTATGCGAACGTACTACGTACCGCGTGAATTAGTAGCTGAAGTCTAGCAGTGAGATGATGAAATGGGCTCTCCGAACCACCGTCTATAATAAATATATTAGAATATCTATGGACGGTGGTCCACGGACTGCTGTTAATGGCGTTATTTGTATGTTAGTCAAGCAACGATAATAGGGATACCTACCTATTTTGCTATATGCCCAGGAAATAATGGTTTTGTGTGTTTTTAGGATGTTTGCAAAATTATTTTTGAAAAATATTTACCTACTTTTTTAAAAAGAAAATCTTCCCTGAATATTTTCTGGTCACTGCTAGCCTGACCATGAAGAGTTTTTGCTCTTGTATACGAATTCATTATAATATATTGTTCCATATTTGATACATATTTTTAATACATGTATTGAGTTGCCTCAGTGTTTCCATCTACCTGTAAAACTGCTATGATGTTGCCTTTGCCGAAGATCAACAATCCAGTCAGATCAATCAGCCTGTAATCTGTTTTGTCTAAAGTGTTTGAAGGAAATATCTATAAACAAATGGTAAATTATTTTATTAAGTACGATCTATTTCCTTCTTCTCAGTCTAGGTTTCGTAAGGGTTTTGGTACGACGACAGTTTTGCTAAAGGTATTGGATGGTATTGCTCGATTACAGCAAAGCATTTGTTACCCTTGATCACGGCCTTTTGAGTGCGAAGCTTCACTCCTTCGACTTTAGGGAGGCTTCTGTGAAGTTCTTTAAAAATGATTTATTGGAGCGATCGCAATTTGTATCTTAGTAGGGTGACCGTTCTGTAGAAAAACTGTAGAGAGAGGTGAACCACAGAGAGTTCAATCTTTGGACTCTTGCTTTTTGTAATATATACAATAGACATGAATTTATATGTCAGTAATTGTGATATGCTGATGATACACAACTTAGTCAACTTTGGTTGACTCTGAAGCAAAAATTACGTGTGTAGTCCCGCAAAAACGGCTTAAAGTTAGAAGCCAGTAAGTCAGCCGTTATGTTCTTTGGACCAAATGGTGAATTGGCCTCGGACAATATGAGATTGGTGATGGGTGGAACCGTAATGCCTGTGGTAAAAGAGTATAAAAATCTTGGCATTATATTTGACAGTAAACATAGGCTTACTTAGAAATCTTTATAAGAACAAACATGTTTTAAGAACATATATGAAAAAGAAATTATGTGAATCCCTCATTCTTTCTCACTCAACTTATTGTAACTTTGTTTAAGGGCCTTGTTTGGACTTGCAGTGTACAAACCGATTACATAGAATCCAAAATTCTTGTATTCGCTTTGTATATGGGTTGAGAGCAAGAGATCATGTAAGTTTTAAATTGCCCGAGTTAGGGTGGCTAAGGATGCAAGACCGACAAAAGTTACATTTTGCTTGTTTTCTCTTTCGCTTACTTTCATCTGGTATTCCGCCTTATCTTATTGAAAAGATTATGTTTCGTTGTTCCACACATGCCCGGGCAACTCGTTTTAATGACTTTTCGGATATCCGAAGGCATCGAACCGCTGTATTTCAACGTAGTTTCTCTTATGTAGCTCCAAAAACGTCCAATACAGAGCTATTCAATAAAATGAACAATATAGGTTTGAATTTATTTAAGTCAGGATATAAGCGATCCATGCTGAGTGAATATTAAGTACTGTCTTTAAGATATATTGGCATCTTCCTAATAGTTTAGTTTTTTGGTATTGATTTATTTAGTTTTAATTTTTTTTATTAATATTTTTTTGGTAAATGCAAATAGGTATATACATTTTCATTTTTGTTTAATGTAAGAATGTATAATGGTAATTGTCTGTCAGGTAGATTTGCATAGTTCAGATTGTCAAATATAATATTATTTAATGTAATACTTTGTATTTTGTTTTTGTTGCTGGTTAAGCAAAAAGCTCCGCTGGTCTTCGCCGAGTTTAAGATAAAGACGTTTATTATTAATATTATTATTATTATTATTATTATCATAAACATTGAACAAATACTAATTACTCCTTTCGAGACAACGACACTGGTAAACAAAGGCCGAGCGCCGATAACGCTTCTAAAGCGTGTCTCCTCCCCCCTATTTCTTTACTTTGACCAATCAGATGTCATTCAGCCAACCGTTAGGGAATATTCTAGGGTCTGCCTTTACATGTTGGGAATTTTAGCAAAAAAAAATTGTTTCTATGCGGAGTATACGAAATAATTTATACTGAAGTGTTTAAAAATTATGTACAATTTTAAAAAAAGGACAAGTTGAATTTTAATTTTATTTACGGCATTACTGGATTGCAGCAGGCATAAGTTTTTTAGAATTCAATATTATTAGTTTTAACGTAAAAATAATAGATTATAATTTTAAACAAAATGTATATTTACATCGTATTTAAATGTTCCTTTATTACTCGCATTCTTTAAAAGTAGGGGAAGTGCCTCTTCCCCCAAAAGAAACCTAGCAAATTATTTTCTAACACACTTTAAAAATCAATACAAATTTATTAAATCTTTTCAATATTAAATCTGGCCGCTGGCCGCTCGTCAGAAACCTAGAGATAAACACAAAACGAAATGATATACTTGCGCGTATTAAGCAAATCCGTACGTGCCGTTACTATGGCAACGAGAGTATCGCATGTACGAAGACCGCGGCTCTAGGGAAGAGCTGTAGTTTAACGCTTCCGTTCGTATTGTACATAAAGTAGATCGCGGCGATCGCGCTTTATTCAGTATTTTATCGGCGGTCTTTTATTTTATTCTTTGGAAAAGTGGCCCATGTGTGTGGTTGAAAATGAATTCATTTGGGCCCATTAGCGACATTGTTTGAAGTTTGTTAGACACTCCATTTTCCCGTTGAAAAGAACATGACAAAAAGGACCTTTTAATTACGGGTCAACAAACAAGTATGCTGAAAAAGACATTAAAAATTCTAGTGAATCCTATAATATTCATTTAAAAAATTCTTGGTTTTCTGAATTTAAGTGGCTGTGTAGCAGTGGATATTTGCAAAAAATGTTTTGCATGCGGTGCCCATTTTAGAACTTGTTTGTCCTACTTCTTTCTAATACTTCCCCTATTTTTTCCCCACGAGCCGCCACTGACAGCGGTAGATCCCTGTGCCACACAACATAACTCTATCGAAAACATAAATTCAAAAAAAAACCTTTGTATATGTCACCGTTACGTGCCCGATTGCATGTAAAAATGAGAGTAAACTATATTAAGGTCATGCATGCAACTACGCGAAATAGTAAAGAGATGCAATTCTGTAACGATTTTGAACTTAAAATCCACACTCTTCCATGAGAAAGTAGTGTCAAATCAATATATCACCCAGCGTGACCTTTTTCTATCAATAGAAATAAACCTCATTGTTCTCACTCACATACTAATATTACTCATAATATATTGACGAATTGGGTCTTAATGTCATACATATACACACTACACCAACAATTGCACAAGATATTATATAAGAAATTTTTCGACCATTGTGTGATATTAACATGGTATTACCGAAATAAGAAAGAATAGCGATAATTGATTTCTTCTGAATAGATGATTAAAGATTACATATTACATGTCGGGTATTGTTGAAAAATTGGTAGTAATAAATCTTGCGATATCTTCTTCTTCTTCTTTTACCTACTTACCCAAAAAGCCTTAAATTATGTTTCGCATTTCCGTATGTTCTTTAAGTAGCAATAATATTCCTTTAGGTGAAGTAATATTTACAATTATAAATGTGCAATTAGTACTATGCGTGTCTTGAAATCAAAAACTAGTCGCATGTTTAGAATAGATTCGAGATGAAATCAAACGACCCCGCATACTTTTTATGGCCGAAATTTTTTTATTTTATACATATATTTATATGAAATAGCAATTGGTTTCTTTCTTTTTTCCAAGTACAATATACTTAAACAGTATAAAAATGCTGCGGTAACACAACATCTATTTCTATACTGGTGTGGCACAAAAAATTATACAACAAAACGAAAATCAGAGAAACATTTTAATAAAATGGATACAAATAAATGAAAATACAAGTTTAACTTTGTTAACTGTCGCTTAGCCATGTGTAACACTGCGTTGAATGGCACTTTTATGCTGACACTTTTTTATCTGTCAGGGGTATTGAAACATTGTCCAAGAATATAATGGCAGTAAGAGACTAGAAACTCTCTCACAGATGGCGACGCGGTGCCACTTACACACTATTGATACGATTCATCCTTAGAGTAAGAATTAAAGTAGAGATCGCAATTCATTCATAAATCAAGTAACGGGTATGCGCCAACATGGTTCCCCTATTTTTCACATTCTATCGACCAATCTTTACGATAAAACAAGAAGTGGGGATGGCCCATGCCCAAGCCATGGCCATTTGTTGACGAATACCAGTGACGGCGTGAGTTTTCACTTCCCGCATAAAAAAATTATCGTTCCGGGTTTTTACAGATCTTCATGTTTTTCCTGTTCAGGTATAGCTAAAAAATACACTTACTCGATTAACTTTAATTTTATTTAATTTTCCACAAAAATTACGTCTGATATAAAAAAAAACTGGTAAAATACTGGTATGAATTCAATATAGCGAAACAAAATGACGACCTGTTAAAATATTTGATGTACGAAAATGAAGAAATGGGCCACGCTTCATTATCGTTGATAAAAAAAAGGATTCTTACTTATTCCTTAATAAGGCAAATAGGTATTTTTACAAATTTCAAAGAAATAATCGTTCTATACTTCACTATCTAAAATCAAGACATTAAGTTAGGTAAGTTTAAAAGGAAATTAGTTATTTATATATTATGAAACTTTTTATTATTTAAATTAGTTTTTAGTTATGTTTGCCTTATGTCACTGACATTTTGTAATTGTGACATTTAGAAAAATTATTTGTTCAGTTGTTGAAAATGCCATCTTAAATGTGTAACTGTCAAGTAAGACCTTGTCTAAATTTAAACCTCTTTAGTGAATACGAGTGTTAAACTTTTAAACGAAAATCAATGCTTTTCACTCGCTTTTATTGGCTTCCTATTCGTCTGATTGTATGTTTGTATGCCGAGTTCAAATCTTGTAATGGATTTTTCAGCACTTCCATTACCGATTATTTTCAAATTTGACATGCATACACTTTCGGATATAAAAAATTCGAATTTTTTTAGTCAACGTTTAGTAATCCAAAATGGCGGCGCTAATACGGCCGATGAATTTTGTTACTTGTGTAGCTAAAACGGAAAATCGGTGCTTAGAAAAATTTAAAAGTGCCAGCATTTAAAAATTCAAAATAGCGGTGTCAAAATGACAATGTCAAGAGGTCGGACGGATGATTTTTGACATTTGTGGGGAATACTTAAGAATGCACAACAAAAATCAAAATGGTGGCGCCAATATAGCGAACGAATTTTGTCATTTGTACAGATTCGGCTGAAATATCAGTATCTAGAAGTATTTAAGAATGAAAGTTATTAAATTTTAGTCAATATTTGAGAATTAAAAATGCCGGCACCACCGTAGCAGACTAATTTTAAAATTTTTGCAGATTTGATTAAAATTCGGCATTTAGCGGTATTTAATACTGCACATCATGAATGTTTGTCAACATTTTAAAAATTCAAGATTGTAATGCCAACATGGCGGCGGAATTTTAACATTTGTATAGATTTGGCTGAAAGAAAGTAGGCATCTGGGGGTATTTGAGAATACATATCATACATTTTAGAAAATATTTAAAAAATAAGAGTAGGAATGCCTAGAATGCGAGCGAATTTTAATATTTATACAGATTTGATTAAAAATCGATATTAAGTAGGCAATTCATACATTTTTAGCAATAAATATTCAAAATGGGGATGTCATCAATCAATCAATCCGATAAGTACTTTTTTCAGATATTTTTAAACATTTAATTAGGCCACCGTTTTATTCCCCCATTTTGAATTTGTCTCAACATGTTTACCACTTCGTCCCTGTATAATATTTGATTTTTGAGCAAAATTTGAACATAATCGATGCTGTAGTTTTCTGCACTGACTTTTATAACATTTTATTAGGACGCCATTTTGGATTTGTAGTAAAACTTATCAGTTGATGGACATGTCACACCTAATTTTTCTGCAAAATTTGGATACAATGGATAAACAGTTTTTTAGTAATAATTTTTTAATATTTCAATAGGCCGATATTTTGTTCTGCCATATTGGATTTTTACCAAAATGATACTATGTCATCATCATTTGACCTTTAATTTTTAATCAAAACTTGAAGAAAATAAGACAAGTACTTCTTGAGCTTTGTCGCGGATAGACATATAGACTAACCGACGGAAATGCGAAAACTGTTTTTTGCAACTGGAATACTTTTCCCTTTCGCGGAAAGTAAAAAAAGCGAGCGCTATAAGATAAAAATGGAACAGCCGATTGTCATATTGTTATTCCATGTTAATAGCTAAATTTAAAAAATAAAAGATTTTTTTAATTTTCAATATCCTAAATCTTAAATTCTCATCAGTTTAGAACAGGAGCGTGCGGTGAAATTTTAAGAAAGGAAATCAACTTTTAGAAACTTACCTATTTGCAATGTAATTCGATTCTTCGATAATTTTTTGCAAATTCTTCAATGACGTCACCATAAAAACGTCGATGCTTCGACATATTTTGGAGAAGTTTATTTTCAATGGACAACAGCGATGTATGCGAAAGTCTCTCCTGCCCCGTCGAATTTCTGACGAATTTCTTTATACGTTAAAGTGTTGAAAAATTGCGTTCTACTGATGAACTTGTGGCAGATATTGTCAATAATAATTCACACAATTTCGACACTTCGGTG
This sequence comes from Kuschelorhynchus macadamiae, assembly GCA_030620095.1. NCBI lineage: Eukaryota > Metazoa > Arthropoda > Insecta > Coleoptera > Curculionidae > Kuschelorhynchus > Kuschelorhynchus macadamiae. The sequence goes on along the minus strand of JAUTXW010004988.1, from coordinate 578,689 downwards.
TAGGCATCTTCCAGCTCCTTGTCTTTTAAAAATTGCATTAGTTCCTTAGCGTTATTTTTTGCGCTAATGTCATCAGTTTCGTAAATCACTTTTAGTTCAGATCGCAGTAACACTCGGTCGAAGAACTGGCCATAATGAAGAAGAAGAGATTTAAACGCATCTTCTGGAAAAGTTTTTCCTTTAAATGCATCAAAATTGCAGATCTCGAGGAATTTAAAATCATTTAAACCGTTAAATCTATAGTTTATTTGTTGCTGAATTTGATCGATTATTTCATAAAAGAGGCGTCTGTATGATGCTTGAACATCTCCCACCTTGTCTGTTCGAAGACGCTTGGCTTGTGGCTCTACATTTAAGGTCATCGTTTTCTCCCAAAATAGGTCAAAGTCATCTCTTTTTTGGCTTAACATGGACTTAAAATCATCCACTTTTTTAGGCAAAAAGCAATATCATTTGTGTTAGTTTGTAATATATTAAAAACATTGTCCGAAAATGGAAATATTTTTCAAAATATGTTCAACAAAATTAAAATTAAAATCTCGTTTCAAACAGTCCAAAAACCTCCTCGAACTATTTATTGCTTCTGAGTCCCACGTTTCATTATTTTTATTATATTCTCAAATAGTTGTGATTCACGATTTTCAGATACTGTTAACACAAGTCTTCCCTTATAGTTCCACCTAGTAGGAGCTACTTTGGGCAATCGTTTATGGACAATGGAGTCCAAAGCCTGTGTACGTTTTGTTGACTTGGAAAAAAAAGCAGCCATGCCACTTAAAGTAACGAAAAATACTTTACACTCTTTAATGTGATTGATGGACTGGGATAAAACTAAATTTAATTTATGAGCAAAACAATGGACAAACACAGCACTTGGGAAAGTTTCTCGAACTTTAGCTAACTAAACTAATTTTTTCTCTCCGTTAATTTCTTTAGTAACGTTATAGACTACGGTATATAATGCATCTGCTGTACGATTTTCGGATATATTCTTAAAACCTAAAAATCGCTCTTGAATACTTCCGTCTGTTTTAACGTAGCGCATTACTATAGACAATTGGCCAAAATTAGTGATATCAGTTGTTTCGTCCAGAAGAATAGAATGAACCGCGCCTCGCCAATCTCCTGCTTAATTCTTTTTAGAATAATGGTTGCAACAGCGGAAATTAAATCATTCTGGATTCGATTCGACGTTCCGCGAAAAACACTAGACTGCTCTAAATGATTTTTTAAGCAATTATCATATCTAGCTATTAAACTAGGTAAATCTTGAAAATTTCCTCTATTTGAAGAAACCCTTGTTTCGTCATGATCTCTAAATCCCAATTCGTGCTGTCCGAGAAAACAAACAACAAAATGGATAAGTCTTCTTAATATTTGCCTTTTTTTATCGACTAGTTCATTATGTTGGCGGTGACTAATTTCCAACTGTTTATTAAGGGCGTGTTCAATTCTGGTTTTACCGAAGACTTTTTCTTTTATGACTGCCTGCAAATGCGCTTTGGACATAATGTGTCTTTTTACAGCTTTATGGAAATTGTTTAAATCGGAAAAACCAGTTTTATTCCAGAGACCTTTTTCATTTTCAAAAAGTAAACATGGCCAACAAAATAATTTACTTATATTTTAACACCCTGTTACCCATTTAAATTGTTCGTGTTGTTTTTCCGGATAAAAATGTCTAATACAGTTTTTCATTTTTGTGGATAAATTTTTCATAGGCGGTTTTACCCTTTCTTTGGAAATTATTTGAAGCTTATCAGCGAAGTTTAATGCTGAAAACCCTTTTATTATTAAGACACACACCACACATTCACACACACTCTTCTTACTAAATTCTCCAACATTTTCAACGTTGTTACTGACAGCCGAAGTTGACGGTATTTGCATATCCACGTCCGTATTATTGTCTTCCATAACGCAACATGCACGAAGCGACGTACGTATCACACAACACACGGATAGCCGTTCAAACAAAGAACCTACTCCAACGATAGCTTCCGCCACCACTTAAAGCACGCGACTGAAATGCAAAAATTGCAAACAGCCGGTGGAAAGTTCAATAACCTCTGGCTCGATTCACAGGAAATTAAGTATACAGGACTTGGCTGCAGAGAAGCTAGCGGCCCGCATAGGTTCTATTCGATATTCTATTGTTGCTGGATCGGAGTCAAGGCTGCATTTATTATAGGCTTGATAATTAAGATAATATTTGAGCATTTTTAATATAAACTAAATTAATGGTTTCCTATTTCAAAAATTACATTTTAGAAGATGTTTTGTAATTTTTTTTTTGTGGAAGCACTGCTTCCCTTGCTTCCATGGACTGCACGCCTCTGGTTTAGAACATGTTTACGAACACATTTTTACTTTTAATTACCCAAAGAATCACCATTTAAATTCCTTTACACCACAGCACTTATATAAAAAATTGGCCAACTCAAGTGAAAATTTAAAAAAACGCCCGAAATCATCCGAAACTTTATTTCCCCAGATTTCACCCAAGCGTGAGACGCCCTTTGACTATTTTAATATAGTATAGATATATTCTATAATTATTTTAATTCTTTGAAGGAAAAACTGTTGTAATCGTCAAAAAATCACCTCAGAGTCTTTCTTGTATCATTTTGCTTCTGAGGATTCATCCATTCGGTATCATATATGTTATGTGTTCGGTATGAGTATCATCCAGGGTGTCACCGTTTACGCAACAAGCACTGTTGTCGAATGCCGAAGTTGGCGTAGTTTTAGTATGGGTAGAAGCTTGTTATTGTATAAATATGACAAACCAAACAATAAAACTTTGAAGGGTTAATAGATTTTATTTATCTTACTCATAATTAGGAAACATTCGTAATTCGTACTAGTACTGTAACTATGTAGTACAGGCACTTTAATAAAAAACGTTTTTATATTTAAACGAATCTTTAAAATAAAATCAGTAGCTTTATATTACATTTTGTACACGAAACTACCCTAAAAGATTATCGAAAATCTATTGTTAAGGTTTTTTTGTAAGGACAATTACTGTAATACATAATGTGGAAGTAATTATACATTTCGTTTAGTAATCAATTCCAAAAAAATCAGCTCGATGATTAAACATTTTTAAATTATCGCTTTGGTCATGTAAACATTATTTCGCAGTCCCCAATTATTTCCATGTCAAATCTTTCGTCGTTTAGCATCATGGTAAACCTTAAATGACTCCACGTTGGCTATATGGAGATATGAGTGCGAAACCTCAACTGTGCATGTAAAACAATTTGGAGATTGTGCCATGATGCAATTGTGCTGACACACTGTGTTGATACCGGAAACAGTATTGGTGTTACTGAATCAACACACCAAAATTTAGAGTGTTACCTATGACTACTATCGCTTATTTTATTTTAAAATATCTACAATCAAGTTAGGTATATATACAGACAAAAATTCTTAAGACTATGAACCTTGGACTATGAAAACAAGAGAGACCCAACTATTTACATTTAACACGGGATCATAGATTGAATTTCTTGCCTCTCCACTACATCGATAGGTATCTGTTGTTGTCACATTTTAAAAATTGTCAAATATTCTAAGCAAAGCTTTATTGAATTTCTCCGATATGTTTATATATTTTCATAACACAGTTATATGTATATCAAAGAACTACAGACAATAATTAACCTTAGACTATAAAACATTGCTTTATTTCTAAGTAATTAACTAAGATCTTTAAAAAATTACAAAAATGTAATCAAAATATTACCAAATAGAACTGGTAACGACGCTACGGCAAATTTACGTCCTTATCATAGCACTCTTGTTTATAGGCTAATTACAAAACAGACAGACATTGTTGTCATTTTTGTAACCGCGTTCGATGGTTGTTGTTTATAAATTTTTATTAGTTTTTAATGATTTTGTAAGTTCTGTGTCTTGTAGTACTTAAATAAATGAAAAACTGTGGTGAGGAAGTGTGTAGTTTGTGGAAATACAGACTACTATATATATATATATATATATATATATATATATATATATATATATATATATATATTTATTGGTTTAATTTTTCTTTGACCAGTTTGAGTATATATTTTTATTTCAATTTTCTTGATTTAAGGTCAATTTAAAAAATGTACATATACTTTAAATCCTATATTTGCCCATAAACATGATGTAGTTAGATAACGTTTCGACCGCACTTCGGTCTTTTTCAAATCTAAAAATGGAGAAGGGCGTAGAATTCTAATTAGTATTTTTACATTTAATATTTTATTTTGTTAGTATTACCTTAGAACGTAAACTATTAAGGAAAGTACATTTATTTTTAATTTTATAAAAATGGAAAGTGAAAATTTTCCTTCTTACCTCAATACGTAGGATTATTCAAAACGGCACAAGATGTCACATTTCCACATATATACATACACATCGATACAATTAAAACACACGTATTATGTTAAAACATTAAGATAAGACATCACATTGGTTATTCCAGTATTGAAATATAATTGAAATTTACATTTTTTAAATTGACCTTAAATCAAGAAAATTGAAATAAAAATATATATATATATATATATATATATATATATATATATATATATATATATATATATATATATATATATATATATATATATATATATATATATGGGCTAATAAACAAATAAATATATTTCCAACTGTTTTCAAAACTTTAATTTCATCTTCTTTAAAATTGTTTCGTTACATCCTTCAGTCGATAGTGTCAATGGCATATACTCGTAGTCTTCGTACCTGTTCAGTTCCTAGTAAAACTATTATTATTCTGTCACTTCAATAAACAACTGCTTGCAATATTTGTCACTAAACTAATTTCAAATTCTTGAAAGAACTAAAAACCTTTTAACATTTTGCAGTAATATATATTGCATAAATGTCAATATGTGTCAATTTTTTATTAGGAGGAAGGTTCTGTTAAAAGGACTTATTTTTCAACCCAAGTCTTACTTTATAAGAAATTTCAAACACAATGTTTGTTTTCGAATTTGTTATGAGGGATGTTCCGGACAAAGAACAATACTTTGATTTTTTTAAACTTTTGTGCGGCCTATTAAAATGTTAAAAAAATTATTATAAAAAAGTATTCATTTAATGTATCTCAAATTTTGCAAAAACATAAAATATTATGCTGGAATCAACTAATAACATTTTGGTACGAATCCAAAATGGCGGAATAAAATGGCGGCTTCATAAGATATCTAAATATGCAGCCTGAAAACCTCCTTAATGGATTGATTTTAAATTATGTGCCATAACTAATTGTGATATAGAGCTCAACTAGTAAAACTGTGTTACTCATTCAAGATGGCTGAACAAAATTGCGGCGAAATAAAATTCTTGTAATCGTGAAAAAATCACCCACTCAGGTTTGACATATCTTCACGTCGGTCCGTGTGTCGATCTGTCTGTCTGTTATTTCGCGGCATAGCTTAAAAACTACTTACCAGATTAACTTAAAATTTTAGTCAAAAATTAAGGGTTTTGTGAGAATGACCTGTTATTATTTTGGTAAAAATCCAATGTTAAGAAAATTATTACTAAAAAAACTAATTATATTTACCTCAAATTAAGTGCTGCGTTGCCGCCTAATAAAATATTCAAAAGACGAGCCTGAAAATACTACTTATTAAAGTAATTTCAATTTTTGTGCAAGAATTAAGTGTGACGTAGAGATGAACTGGTAAAGTTGTGTTATGAATTAAAGATAGCGAAACAAGATGGCAGCCAAATAAAATTTTTAAAAATGCAACGTAAAAAAAATCTTGTTAGATTGACTTTAAATTTTTGCAGAAAAATTTAATGTGAAGATGGGATAAACTGTTACAAATTCAACAAGACGTACCAAAATGGCGGTATGTATCAATGTAAAAATTACTTAAATGTATTTTAAAATATGACCAAAAGTCAAGTGTGGCGTAGATCGAAAGAAACTGGTAAAATATTGGTAGGAATCCAATATGAAGGCGCCCTATATAAATGTTTGAAAACACAGTATATATATATATATATATATATATATATATATATATATATATATATATATAGGGTGCCCCAAACTCGTTGGTACGTTAGCCGTAAATCCAGATGTAGCCGTGGAATTTAATTCAAATTTGGAACGGAGATAAGAGGTCAACTGAACTCTCGAAGCAAAATATTTTGACATTTCTGTTACTTCCGGTTTGAGCGGAAGTGACGTCACTTTTGTTATCTTAAATGGGACACCCTGTATTTATTAATTAATTTTGTTTCGCTGTTTAATTCTGAACATTGTTTTATAACATACTTGTACCTATCTTTAACCGTTTTTGAGATAATTGAGATTAAATAAAAAATTGGAAGAAAAGATGGCACTAATTAAATGGCAATTTTTTAGAAACTACTAAACATAAAGAGACAAAAATTTGGTGGGTTGAAATATTAATATGACCCAACAAGATAAATGTCATATTATACATTTGAGGCTAATTTTAAAAACCATGGCGATATTAAAACCGAACGGATTCAGGTTAGTCCGATTACTGGAGATGAAGACAATACCATTAATGTTTTAGGATATTTTGAAGCTTACCCCCACGCTGCCATTTTCAGTGCAGAAAGTGATTTGGGAATTTCCTATTCGTCTATTGAAAGGATTTGAAACAAAAACGGAATGCACAATTATAAGTTTGAAACAGCGCAATTTTTAAGAGAGGGAGATGCTATTCAGCACGCTGAGTTTTGCGAGATGTTTTTAATAAAAATGTAGGAAGATCCCAAGTTTGTACAAAAAGTTATTTGTTCGGACGAGTCAAAATTTACACGAGAAGGAATTTTTAACAGAAGGAACTCTCATTTTTGGGCAAAAGAAAACCCACATTTTATAAAGGAAAGAGGATTTCAAGACAAATTTGGCTTCAATATTTTTTGTATACTAATGGACAATAAGTTTCAGTATTGCATCTACGATGAAAATCTTAATTCAGAAAAGTATTCAGATATTCTTAACAATACTTTAGGGCCATTTTTAAATACTTTAACCCCTGACGTAAGGTCATCCTGCTGGTATCAATTAGATGGTGCACCGGCACATTGCACTCAACAAATTTCAACTTTGTTGTATAACTTATTCGATGACAGGGTTTAGACGAATGGATCCTTGGTTATGGCCACCTCGGTCACCTGATCTTACACCATTAGATTTTTATCTGTGGGCACCATCAAGAAAAGGATTTATCAAACGCCAGTTACTTCCAAGGATGATTTAATAAATAGGGTACGCGTAGCTTTTCGAAACCTAGACGGTGAAGAAGTTAGAAGAGCTACCACTCAGCATGTTGAAACATCTATTTTGAAATGTTTAGCGGCAAATGGAGGACATTTTCGATAAGTAACATTATTTTCATCATTATTCATATTGTTGTTTAAGAAAGTGTTTGGAATAATATCTCTTTTTGTTATTGTTTTAATGGACGTATTAGTTTTAAGGCTTTTGTCCGTAATACTTATTGCCGCCAAACCCGTTTTTATGTTAATATTGTATCTAACTCTAACCTTTTCATTCTCTTTTTAAACTAACCTAAATTTGTTTGTTTAAAACCGTCAGCATTTTAAATTAACTTCAACTTTTCTGAATTTTCTTTCGTTTAGTGTTGGTAGATAGGGATATTGTTAGTTAAATGTTGTACATGTTCTAAATAAAAAATAAACAGATTTAGAATATCAGAACGTGAGTAATTATAGGTCTTTTTTAATTAAAGCAAATCTTCTGAATTTTCAATACCCTTTATTCACCTTATGATAACATGGTAATAAAGTAATGTCTACTTTCATAAACTGATCATAACGAAACAAAACTCGAAACGTTTTGTAAAATTTTGTAGTTGACTAAGTTGCTCTTCTGATAGTCAACGATAGTTTGTTTTGCTAAAACCTGTCATATCATAGCCAGCTACTAAATTTCACAAATTTTAGGATATTTAGTACGTTCCAGTATAAAAACCTGAATATCTAAAAAGCCGTTGAAGATGGGTATAGGAACATTATAACTTTTTGAAATAAGCATTCTACAGAGAAAACATTACTTAGAAAATATACAGGGTGTTCCATTTGAAAAATCATAGTTATTGCAAAAAAAAAATGTGTTAACATGATACGATTTTTGAGCCACCTTGTATAAAATAAATGTATAATATGACATTTATCTTGATGGGTCATATTAATATTTCAACCCACCAAATTTTTGTCTCTTTATGTTTAGTAGTTTCTAAAAAATTGCCATTTAATTAGTGCCATCTTTCCTTCCAATTTTTTATTTAATCTCAATTATCTCAAAAACGGTTAAAGATAAAAGTACAAGTATGTTATAAAAAAATGTTCAAAATTAAACAACGAAACAAAATTAATTAATAAATACAGGGTGTCCCGTTTAAGATAACAAAGGTGGCGTCACTTCCGCTCAAACCGGAAATAACAGAAATGTCAAAATATTTTGCTTTGAGAGTTCAGTTGACCTCTTATCTCCGTTCCGAATTTGAATAAAATTCCACGGCTACATCTGGATTTACGGCTAACGTACCAACGAGTTTGGGGCACCCTGTATATTGTTGGAAAAAGTCGTCCATATTTCTGAAAGAGACCTGTTTATAATTCTATTAAATAAAACACAAAGTCTTGGTCTGTCAAATATGTTAAAAAAACCTGATGGTGACACGTGTTTCGCTCTTGGGAGCATCATCGGACCAACAATATAGGAAAAACCTAATATACTAATTACACACTTAAAAAATATTAATAGCTACATTAACACATTTAAAACAACAAATCCACGTACAAAATAAGTATAAATATAAAACAACAAATCACATGTTACTTCTTAGACGTATAACAATAATAAGGAAATGCTGAATCATTGAGTATTGATGGTTGCATATGCTCTCAAAACTTAAAACGAGCCCATGTAGTTAAGTGTGTTAATAAAACTATAAAAGAAGAATACATGTCAATGTCAATTGTGAAATGACTAGCCCGTAAATAAGGTTAAAATTAAATAAACAATGCTAATTATTATTTATGTTATTAAAGATGGGATGGGCTTCGAAATTAAATATACTATTTTATTAATATTCTTTTTACTTTTATATGCATGGGTGAGGTGTTGCTTTGCGTACACTGTTATAAAGGATATATATTAGTTTAGGTATATATAAAAATTTTATTATTATTATTATTATTATTATCTTTTTTTATTTTTGGGATTACAATTTTATATAATTATTAAGGGAACTTTCTATATAAATGAATATTGATTATTTTAATGAACTTAATGATTATGCCAATGTTGAAACTTCAAATATATGTGCGTCTGAATACTATACAGGTGAAAGGGATCTAATAAATTTTATTCATATGAATATCCGCAGTGCTAGTAAAAACTTTGAAGAATTTTTGGTGTTCGTTGAAAGCTTAACATGTACATTTGATGTCATTATTTTAAGTGAAACTTGGAAAATCAATTGTTTGATAACTATAACATTCCAAATTATTATGTGTATTATTCTGAAGGAAATTTTAATCAGAACGATGGTGTGCTTGTTTTTGTCAGGAGAGGTATACAGGTACAAAGTTTCGTAAACGTTAAATATAATCAAGTTACTTTCTCAATTCTGAACTTTAAAAGTAAAGAAATTGATTATCAATTATTTGTTGTATATAGATCACCAGCTTCTGATATCCACACATTCTTAAATGATCTTAGCCTAATATTCTCGCAATATAAAAACAATGAAACATTTGGGATTTTTGGTGGAGATGTTAATTTAGATTTGTTTTGTGAAAACGCTACATTAAATAGTTACAAAAATATTTTAACTGAAAATGGGTTTTTAAGTTACATAAATAAAGCTACAAGGGTAACTCGCGATAGTGAGTCATGTATAGATCACTTTTTTCTCTACTGTCCCCAAAAAAATTGTAATAAATTAGAGGTCTTACCTTTTGTGTTAATTAATGATATAACCGATCACTTTCCTATTATTCTGAAGGTACAAATGGTCGACAATCCTGTAAAAAATGACATTGAAAGGCGTTTTTATTTATCTATTGATCACAAAAAATTAAATACACTTGAAGAGACAAACTGGGAAAGTGTGTTTGATAAGAATCAAAGTGATTTAGCGTGTGAATGTTTTTATCATATGCTGAATACTGCTCTATGATCAGCCAGTACAAAGATTAATATAACATCAAAAAATAAAAAGCTAAAACCGTGGATCACTTCTGGGCTAATAAATTCTATCCGGTACAGAGACAAATTAAAAAAAGATTTTTTAAAAAATAGGATTAACACAACCTTACTAAATAAATTTAAAAATTACCGCAATATTCTAAATAGGTTGATAAAGGAAACAAAAACTTTATATTATCAAAACAAATTTAGTGAAACAAAACAAAATCCTAAAAAAATGTGGAAAATAATTAACGAGGAAATAAACTGCAATAAAAATACAAAAAAATTTAGTTTTTCTTTAAGAGATAACAATAATACTATCCAGTCTGATAAAAAAGAGGTAGCTAATATGTTTAATCAATATTTTATAAATATCGGAAAAACAATGTCAAACAGAGTATCTTGTAAAAAAATATTTAATAGTTCTCGCGCGAATTGTTCTAGTTTATTTTTAACACCTATAACCGAATAAAGTTCTTAAACATATAGTATCTTTAAAAAATTATGCTGCTCCAGGTTTAGATGGACTAAAGGGTAGCTTACTAAAGAAAATACGTCATAATATTTCAAAACCTTTGACTCATATCTATAATTGTTCAATTTTGACAGGAATAATACCGAAGGAATTAAAGAGGTCAGTTGTTATACCAATATATAAAGGAAATGATATGTACTTACCCGAGAACTATCTCCTAATTTCGCTTATCAATGATATTGCAAAAATATTGGAAATTTGTTTAAGGGATAGGATCACAAAGCACATCGAAAGAAACAACATATTATCTTCAAATCAATTTGGATTTAGAGAGGGAAAATCAACTGAAGAAGCGCTATTTGAGGTAACAATCTACATTTATAGTGCTATTGAAAATAATCAAAAACCATGTGCTATTTTTTTAGATCTGGCTAAGGCCTTTGATACGGTATCGCATGAAATTTTATTAGAAGTATTGGAAAAATATGGGATTAGAGGGTTAGGTTATAGCTTAATAAAAGATTATCTTACTGAGCGGGAGCAGTGTGTAAGGGTAGGAGATGAGTATAGTACTTTTAAATCGGTGGAGTGTGGAGTTCCGTAAGGAACTGTGCTCGGTCCACTTTTATTTACTCTTTACATTAACAAACTTCTATTTCTGAATACATCAGGAAAACTTATCTCTGACGCAGACGACACTGTCTTACTTGTAAAGGGTGTTGACTGGGAAAGCACGGTCGAAAAGGCAGCTATTGATTTTGCAAAAGTTCGTCAATAGCTAGAGGAAAATCGATTATCAACAAATTTAGACAAAACCAAATATATGAGTTTTAGTATTTTGGATCATAATCAGTTAAATGCACAAGAACTAAAAGTATATTCATATCAGTGTTTGTTGAAAGAAAATACATGTAATTGCACAGAAACCTTAAGTAAGACTACATGTATAAAGTATTTAGGTATTTTTATTGAACAAAATATAAAGTGGGAAAAACATATAGAAAGTGTTAACTTAAAAATTCGTAAACTTATTTATAAATTTTATCAGCTCAGAAATTGTATGCCTATTTATATTTTAAAAATGTTGTAAACAGTTTTGGCGGAATCAGTTATTAGATATGGTATATCAATATGTGGTGGGTCTTTTGCTACTGGTTTAAATATATTAAATGTTACTAAAAGATATCTCCTAAGAGTAATTTTTAAAAAACATCCCAGATATTCTACTGAACTTCTTTACCAGGAAGCCCAATTCTTTACACTTCAGCAATTATATACGAAGGCGGTCCTTTTGTTTGTATATAAAACTCCTAACTTAAGGCAGCCGTTACGACTATTAAATTACTACACCAGAGGCATAGCTGCTAACTCCGTTGAAGTACCTTTTCTGACAAGAACAACAACTCAAAGGTTTTTAACTTATCTTGGTCCAAAACTTTTTAACTTACTTCCGTCTGATATTAGACAAATACAAAACAAACATCTTTTTAGTAAAAAGATAACCAAGTTGCTTAAGGAAGGCTTTGAAGTTTTTGCTACAGTTCTGCGAAGATGATTATGTTATGTATCTTATATTTTGTAAACTAATTAATATAGAAAAGGCTAAGTTAATTGATTTATAGTTATTTGTGTTTCTCAATCAAGTCACAGATTTGCAATTGTATAGTTTACTAGAGTTAGATAAAGTGTTTGGTATATATATTTTTTTCTATTTGTATGCTTTTGCAATTTTTAAAATTAAAAATAATATTCTGTTTTGTACACACACAGATATTTATCTAGGTGTACGGTTTTTATTGTAATTCATTAATGTAATCAATATAATGTAATGTAATATAATGTAATGTAATGTAATATCTTAATGCAATGTAATGTAATATTATTATTAAATAAATTAAATATGTCATTAACACTGGTGAGAACTGGACTTTTCTTGGCTTTAGTTACTTACATGTTTTCTAATAAATCTAATTTCCTTCACTTGGTAGACTCATATAAGATATTTATATTTTCAGGTACAGCAAAGGTGTGTCCTGAAGCTAATATGTGGTTCGCAAATGCAGATTTAGTCTCCGTTATTTCCGAATTTTTATATTTATTAAAGAGATTTACACGTTCTTGTACTCTGGTAGATATCTTCCTCCCGGACTGGCCAACATACACAGCAGGACAGTCGCTACAACTCAACGAATACACTTAAGATTTTAAGAATAAAAAAATATTTAATAGTTCAAGTCTTATCCTTAATTTTAACTAAATGTTTTTTAAGAGTGTTTACAGTTTTAAATGCAATAGATATGTTAAAATGTCTAAAGAATTTTGCCATTTATAAGGAAATATTACCAAAGAATGTCACATCTATATTGGTTATTATTTTTGTCAGACTTAGGGTGTATTATATTATAAGAGAATTTATATTTGTTGACACATTTAAAATAAAGCTTATTGATGGAACATATAGAAAAACTGTTATTAGCTGCTATCTGTTTTATTGCGTTGTGTTCTTTATAAAAAGCATTTTTAGAAAGGGAATGTTTAAATAACCTATAAAACAAAAAATTGAATGCTGCAAATTTATGTGAGTAGGGTGAATTAGAAGTAAATTGAATTATATTATCAGTAGCTGACTGTTTTCTGTAAATTTCAAAATGCATTTTATTATTTTTTCTAATAAGTAACAAATCTAAAAAAGGTAAATTATTTTGTGTTTCCTTTTCCAATGTAAAATAAATTTTATTATGTAAACTATTGACGAAATTAAAAAAAAAATTGACCAGTTCCTTTTTACTATTATTCCATATTATAAATACGTCGTCCACGTACCTTTTATAAATTAGTAGAGAATTTGAAAATGGACTGTTCATAATTTTATTCTCTAAGTTCTGCACAAAAAATTCACTATGGAAGGGAAAAAAAACAAAAGCCCATAGCCAAACCTGTTTTTTGTCAAAAAAGCTGCCCAATAAACTTAATTAAAGTTTTCATTTAGCACTGTTGATAGAAGTAAAATAAGGTGGTCTATAATTAAATTAGGAATATTTTTATGTTTCAATAACCTTTTCACCAAGTCAATACATTCCAAAAGTAGTACACTGGGGAAAAGATTTTTTACTTCTAGTAAAATAAGAAGGGCTTCATTAAGAATATTTATATTTTTTTGATAGAATCAGCAAATTCAAATAAGTTTTTAGTCGAATATGAGTTTAAAAAACCCTCTAAGAATTCTATTAGCGACGATGAAAGATGGTAACAAGGCGAATCAATAAAAGAAACTACTGGCCTGATAAGTGAGCCTTCTTAGGTTTTTTAACATATTTGACTGAGACCAACAGAGAGGGTGTTTTATTTAATAGGATAGGACATATATATTGTGACTATGTACTGAACTAAACTGAGTCACACTTTACTATTCCTAACGAATGGAAAAAAAATAACGAGGGAAGTTCAGGGTAAAGGAAATTTACAGATTTTTTTTATTGTAGTAGTAGTGCAAATAAATTTTAAAACAGTTGCATCGTTTTTTGTCAACATCTGCCAAAATCTTGCAGACTTGAGCAATAATGAGAATGTAAAAAATGAATAAGAGGATATACTTTTCCTGTACAGGGTGTCCGGATTTGGTTGCAAAAGCAGGGTATCTCGCTTATTTTTAAAGATAGAACCTTGTGGTTTTCACGATCCTGAGCTAATTTTTTGTGAAACTCATGAAGCCGTAAATAAAATGTTCATAGTCTTCTTCGTTTATGAGATACAGGGCGAAATAGAAAATTTTGCATTTTGGGACCCCCCTCGTATCTCGGTTATCCTTTAACTTAACGCAAAGGGAAGAATTGCTGCTTATGCAGTTTTTTACGCTGGATCCAGTGGCGTAGTCATATTTTTCATTTAAGTTGTTATTTTTTAGATATGACCCAAAGTTGTGTTTTTTTAAATAGGCCACCCTGTATATTTGTCCAGAAATTGATTTGTTCTTTTAAAAGCTTCTCAAAAATATAAATAGATTGGGTCTATTTTAATAAACAACAACAAAAATCCTAATTTTTATAATTATCATCCCAAATTTTGCAGTAGGCCATGCAAAACAATGCTGCCTTTTATTTAAAGTCGTTAACAATATCTACATCCTAACAATAAATCAAAATAAAAATCTAATTAAATCTATTTATCAAAATATGTACTGATAATTTCGCACCAAAAAAGTACCACCTACCTAGATTTATGTAACACAAGAACAAAACAGTAATAAATTATTATGTAACAAGCCTTTCAGCAAAAATCAACTGTCGTATAAGAACTACAGTAACCAAGGAAATCAAAAGAACTGTTCAAACTGATTTTCATTTTGTTCTATGCATGCTTCGCACAATTTTCATATTCGTTTTAGGGAATTAAGCAAAATAACGGGATGATTTTGTAAATAGCGAAAATTTTCTCTTATTGCATTTCCTAAATCTTGGACATTATCATAGTGGTCTTTGTAAATTCTATTTTCCAGATATCCCCATAGAAAGAAATCTAAAATCGACAAATCTGGGGACCTAGGGGGCCATCTTATAGGTCCATTTGTTCCGATCCATTAATTGGTAAAATTATTGTCCAGAAATAATCTCGTCATTCCAGAATTGTGTGCAGGAGCACCGTCCTGTTGAAAATAAATTTCGTTAATTTGCGCTAGAGGAACATCGTCAAGTAATTCAGGTATAGCTGCCTCTACAATTTCTATATAGCGATTGGCTGTTAGATTTCCCTCAAATATATAAAATTTTATATGTGTTCCTAATATGAAGCAGGACACATTTAGACCAAACCTGCCCTGCTGTCTTCTGGGAAATATTTGGTGTTGATTTTCCTGGGACCAGAATCTACTATTGTGCCTATTGAGTATACCAGAATTACAGAAATGTGCTTCGTCTGACCATATAACCTTCCTTTCAAAATCTCTAACCATATTGCATCTTTCTCGAAACCAATTGCAGAAGACTACCCGACGCTCTGCATCCCCTGGCTGTAAGTGCTGCACGAGCCTAAATTTGTATGGGTGGTATTTGTGCTTTTTTAGAATTTCTTGAACTCTAGTTTTTGGAATCCCTATGCTCTTTTCACTGGCCCTACAAGAGTTTGTAAGGTAAGCTTCTGCATTAGCCAAAACTGTAATTTCCTCAGCCTCCCGATTTTCTTTATTATATGTTTTCGTATGAGGTTTGATAAATGATCCGTGATTAAGTAAATTCTTTTTTATCCGATAAAAAGTGGATATATTAGGTTGCCTCCTTTCTGGATATCTAAATAAAAATTAAGCAATAGTAATTCAACATACCTAAAAATTAACTATTTACCTGTTAAAATACATCTCAGAAGCCGCTTCAACATTTTCATTACTTAATATAAAACAAGCTAACATATCGTACTTTTCATAATATTCGAAAGTTTGGTTTTCTTCCATAATAATACAAATATATTTTTACACAATAAATAAACACAAAAAACTAGCGCTGTATTTTATATACGCGTACAAAATTGGGAAATGTCATTTGCTTCCAAGAAAACAAAAGAAAACGGCATCGTTTTGCAAATTTGGGATGATAATTATAAAAATTAGGATTTTTGTTGTTGTTTATTAAAATAGACCCATACTATTATATATTTTTGAAAAGCTTTTAAAAGGACAAATCAATATCTGGACAAATATACAGGGTGTCCCACTTAAAAAGACACAACTTTGGGTCATATCTAAAAAATAACAACTCAAATGAAAAATATGACTACGCCACTGGATCCAGCGTAAAAAACTGCATAAGCAGCAATTTTTCCCTTTGCGTTAAGTTAAAGGATAATCCAAAATGCAAAATTTTCTATTTCGCCCTGTATCTCATAAACGAAGAAGGCTAAGAAAATTTTGTTTACGGCTTCATGAGTTTCACAAAAAATTAGCTCAGACTTGTGAAAACCGCAAGGTTCTATCTTTAAAAATAAGCGAGATACCCTGCTTTTGCAACCAAATCCGGACACCCTGTACAGTGTTGAATGCTCCTGATTATTTTTTCTCCGAAGCGATGCTAATGCTTGTACAGTTTTACATAGTTAATAGTATTTTTATAAAACCATATATATTTACTTTGTGTATGCGTTTAAAAATATTTTAGTGCATTGAAAACCTAGGTGTGTTTATGTGTTAAATAATAAAAAAAAGTTAAAATAACCTTACTTTTTAGTAATTTATTGGAATTTTTGAAAATCTACGAAAGCGTAGAAGGGACACACCAAATTATATTTTATAATTCAGACTTTAAACTCTGAATTTAGACTTTAAAATTTGAATTCAAACTTCATATTCAGAATTCAAACTTTAAACTCTGAACTCAGACATCAAATTCTATATTCTGACTTTAGTGTAGACTTTTCTTCGCCATCAAAAATGTTTTGTGAAAGGACTAGATAATATTGAAATCCTGCCATCAAACTTAATAGGCAACTACATCATTTAAGTTAATTTTATATTTTAAAATAATAGTTTTCAAAAAAGGTAGCTTATTTTGGAAATTCCCTGTAGATTTGAAAAATATAAATAAATATATTCTGTAGAATACGTCCTACGATGATTTGCTTTGGTCGGATCATGAACGACTGATGTTAAGTAAGGCTAATCTTTGAGTGGTAACCGCCGGTGAAGACCATGCACCATTTTCAAAAGAGCTACTAATAATAGCTAGTAGTTGTAGCGGTACAATAATACAATTTTTCAAAATCTACAACTCCATGCCCTTGAATAAAAAAGAAAAAGGTCACTTAAACACAGGTATATTGTACTAAATATCCATTGGTGCTATTCAGTTATGGAATTTTTAGAAAGTCAAATTAAAAAAAACATTAGTCGTGTACCAACATTATAATACCTATTTTGCGTATTCGAACCGTATATACCCAGAAAAGAACGTTCATTTTTGCGTTTAAATAATGTCTCTTGAGTGCTTTGGGAACTTCTTTTTTATCAAATAGGTTGTATAATAAAATTATTTTGAATGAGTTTGATGATAATTAATCGATGTTTACATCTCCATTGGCTTATTTTATTTTTAGACATAAAAATACTTACAGAGTGGTTCATGATGCTGCTATGGGCTATTAGACGTGTACGGAGTACAAGAAAATATTTTAGTAATAGCAATAATTAGGTAATCTACTTTTGCTACAATATTGAGAGTTAGATACACAGAGTGTATATACATATACTAGCGGATACCCGCGACTTCGTTCGCGTATATGACTATAATGAAAGGGATTTAAAGAGGTACTTAAATCGCCTCATTTAAGTACCTCTTTATAAACCAAGTTTGTTGCTGCATTCTCTGGCTGTAAAATAGACAAGCTACTCCGCGAATTTACTCTAGAGCATGCGACATAGAGTTGATCATGGGAAAAACAATCGTAGCGTAAGTCTACTCCAGCTCTACTTAAGGATTGCCCTTAATCTTTGTTAATTGTCATGGCGAAACAACGCTTTAAAGGAAACTGTACAGGGTGGCCCACATAAGATGACCCACTACCTTATCTCAGAATCTGTACGAGATAGGGAAAAAAGTTTTATACAAAAGTTTCTTAGGTTTATCTAGATTTTTTAAATATTATATTTTTATATATATAGGGTGTGTCATTTTGCGTTGACAGATGTCAACTTTGTTATTTTAAATGGAACACCCTGTATATTATTATGGATTTGAATAGCTCTCTTAGAGACGATTTCAACGATGTATTATAAGATGGGTCTACGAGGCACCGTTTCGGAGATATTTACGATCATCTTCAATTTTTGACATACTTTCAACTTGTTGTATCTCTGGTATTTATCAACTTTTTTGTTTCATTTTTGTGCAGGAAAAAACATAATTTTATGCTTTATTGGACGTGTAGGTAAAAATATTGAAATTGAAAAAAAATGTTACAGTGTTGTCACGTTTTGCGTACCATCAGTTTTCTCAAGATTTTTAAATGCAACCCCCTATATTTTATAACGGATTTAAATAGAGCATCGAAAGACGATTTCAACGATATATTATAACATAGGTTTACAAGTCACGGTTCCCGAGTTTTGGGAATTTTCTTCAGGAATCAATTTTAATATTAAGCAATTTTTACTAAAACATAATATAAACTATTAAACGTGGCATGACATGAACGAAGACAACAAAATTAATATTATATGCTAAAGAATATCTAAATTAGATTTTCTAATTGCTTTGAATAATTATTACCACGCCGTTTTCCAGATCAAACGTAAAACTCTCTAAAAATCAGTTAAATACATAATGTGTATTTTTGTTAAAATAGTGTGAATCTATTTAAAAATAGTTCTTTATGTTTCCTTCCCATATACTAAATAAGCCTTATCAATGTTATGATTAGCGATTACCGAAGCAGACGGCCAAGGCGACTGTGTCGATAATGGTGCCGCAATATGTCTTTGCTTACTAATCATTTTTGGTTTTTATATAGAGCGTTTGAAAGTCAGTCGAGTAATAAACGTCATCAAGCTAAGTATTGGCTTCGTGTTTTTTCTCTCACAATTATTTACCAACCTTTCCACAACCCTATCAACAATTTTAAGTAGGCTGTGCTTCAAAACCATGGAAACAAACGAAATATTATTTGCATGAAATTTGACAGCTTGGTTGCATTTCTTGATTAAATTAGTAAATTTAAGAAATAATTATGTCGAACTACACTATTCAACAACGTTTAAATTTATATGAGTGCTTCATTAGAAACAATAAGAGTCCCGCACTAGCGTTAAGGGAGTATAGAAGACTGTATCCAAATAGCAGAATTCCAAGTAAGAAAATCTTCGTAAGAATTACACGAGATCTGGAAAATGGCGTTGTGATAAACAATAAAAGAAACCGGCCTAGGACAGTTCTTACAGAAGAAAATCAACTTGATGTTCTTTTATATTTTGAGGAAAGCAATGAAAATTAACAAAGGGATGCCGCACGGGACATACCGCATATTAGCCGAGCAAGTATGCAGAGAACACTTAATATCAACGATTACCATCCTTTCAAATTCACTCCGGTACAAGAGCTATCCATAGCTGATTTTGACAACAGAGCTACTTTTTGCATGGATATGATGGACCGCCACTTTGATCAACCGGTTTTTGACAAAATTCTTTTCACTGACGAAGCAATTTTCAACACCGCGGGAATATTTAACCGAAAGAACTGCCACTACTGGTCAAGGCAAAATCAACATAAAATCAAAGCCATCAGAAAGCAGGGACATCAAAGTGTATATGTTTGGTGCGGAATAATAAAGGACCGAGTGATTGGGCCGGTTTTTTATGATAGGACTCTTAACGGAAGGAGATACCACAGTTTGTTGCAAAATGAAATACAACCTCTTATTAATGAATTACCGGATGAAATTAAAGATGGTCTTGTATTTCAACAAGACAGTGCGCCGTACCATACCGTAAGACCTGTAATTGAATGGTTAAATGAAAGATTTCCAATGTGGATTGGCAGATTTGGGTCAATACCCTGGCCAGCTCGGAGTTCCGATTTAACTCCACTAGATTTTTTTTTTATGGGGAAATATTAAAGACAAAGTGTATAAGAATAAAGTTAATAACGTAGACGATTTAAGGGGGAGAATAATGGAAGAGATCCATTTGATCAATGAGAGTGGAGCAGTTCGTAGAGCAATAAAAAAATTAGACATTATTTATACAACATGTATAGCACAGGAAGGTGGTTATATAGAAAATTTAATTTAAGTAATGTTTATTTTTTTGTCTTTGTTGTTGTTATGTCATGTTTAATAGTTTATGTTATGTTTAGTAAAAATTGTTTAATATTAAAATTGATTCCTGAAGAAAATCCCCAAAACTCGGGAACCGTGACTTGTAAACCTATGTTATAATATATCGTTGAAATCGTCTTTCGATGCTCTATTTAAATCCGTTATAAATTATAGGGGGTTGCATTTAAAAATCTTGAGAAAACTGATGGTACGCAAAACGTGACAACACTGTAACATTTTTTTTCAATTTCAATATTTTTACCTACACGTCCAATAAAGCATAAAATTATGTTTTTTCCTGCACAAAAATGAAACAAAAAAGTTGATAAATACCAGAGATACAACAAGTTGAAAGTATGTCAAAAATTGAAGATGATCGTAAATATCTCCGAAACGGTGCCTCGTAGGCCCATCTTATAATACATCGTTGAAATCGTCTCTAAGAGAGCTATTCAAATCCATAATAATATACAGGGTGTTCTATTTAAAATAACAAAGTTGACATCTGTCAACGCAAAAGGACACACCCTGTATATATAAAAATACAATATTTAAAAAATTTAGATAAACCCAAGAAACTTTTGTATAAAACTTTTTTCCCTATCTCGTACAGATTATGAGATAAGGTAGTGGGTCATCTTATGTGGGCCACCCTGTACACGTTTAAACCGAAAAGGATAATCTGAAGGAATTAAAGTGATACGTGGTATATTCAGCCTTGTGACAGTAGAGAGAATGAATCGATCATAGTTTTTCAAAACTCTGTTTGGTGTAGTGAGTAATGCACTTGATTTGATTTGATTAGATTCGATAGCTGTTGTCTATTAGAAAAAAAGAAACTAACCGTTTTTTAAATAAAATTATTGTAATATTTAAGGGGTAGTTTCACTCCCTTGGAAACTGAGTTTCGAAGAATACCTTCTTATCGAACCTCTGCCCTCTAAAATCAAGCTGTTTACATAAGCTCAACTTTGTAAGGGAAACATCGCAAAAAATAATAAAATTTTTCAAAAACTCTGTATGAATTTATAAAAAATCTTAAGATATGTAATAAAAAAAAATAAAAAGCACGTGTTCAAGTGTTTTTCCGAATAACTTTCCCTTTTTTAAATAAAACAATATAATATTAAAGGGGTGGTTTCAGCCCCTTGAACTGAGTTTTTAAAAAGTTTTAAAATATGTAAAAAATAACATATAAAGCATATTATGTTCAAGCGTTTTCCGAATAACAAACGGTTTTTTAAATAAAATATACTATTATATTTGAGGGATTATTTTACCCCTTTGGACACATTGTATGATTTTTTTAAAAATCCTAAAATATGTAAAAAATAAATTGAAAAACATGTGTTCAAGCGTTTTTTCGAAAAACTAAACCGGTTTTTAAATAAATAAATATTGTATTATTTAAGTGATGGTTTCACCCCTTTGTATTTTCCCCCCATTGGAACACCCTGTATGAGTTTTTGAAAAGTTTTAAAATATGTAAAAAAATAAATTAAAAAACACGTGTTCAAGAGTTTTCCCGAAAAACTTTTTTAAATAAAAAATATTGTAATATTTAAGGGGTGTCTTTACGGACATGTGGTTTTTAAGAAAAAATACTTTCTGACCTATATGCAAATCCCATCCATCATTGCGAAATATTGGAGTTTAAGCGTCGAACATCGGCAAGTCTTCTAGCAGAGACGTTGAATCGCTCTGGTATTTTTTTCTTATGGAGTTCTCTGTATAGTTCTACATATTTAAATTCTCATACAAATTATATTATTGTTATTCCCTGGTTTTGAATAAATTCTATTATTTACCCCCACGTAATAATTCATTACTCATGGCCCTCATGGGTTCAATGGGCTCGTACGGTAAAATTTAAAAAAGCATATTTTTCACAATTTTAATGAAGTATCACGTACTAGAAGAGTGTATACAAAGTTGTATACAAATTATCTGCCTTCAAAGAAATTTGATGTGACGTCACTTTCATAATTCAAAATTTAAAAAAAAATGTTTTGCGAGCCTGTTAATCAAATGACATTATTATAAATGCTAATAAGTCAAAGAAAAAGTATACTATTCTACTCGTATGTAATAGCTATTCCCCACGAGGATGAAGTTTGCGAAACAAACCGAAGACGAATGTCGTAAAGATGATTAAATATACTTGTTGATTAATGTACTATTTTTTCATAAAAAGACATGGAATTAAGAAGAATTATTAATCATTATAGCGTTTATAAAAAATATTTTTTTTGGAAATCAATTTCACTGTATTAATAATTTTTTTTATAAATCCAGATATCCACTTCAGAAAATCAGCAGTGTAGTTGTTATTAAAATGAAGAAGAACTTCAGTAAAAAATGATAAAAAACTTTTAGAAAAATTACAGAAAAAATTCAAATAGAATATGATTTGGCAATGCCTACAATACTTGATGTTTAGTATTTAAATTTAAAAAATGGCCTCTTGTCTTCTAATTTCAATAGAACTGCCTGAAATCCGCAAACTTTTATTACAGTTTAAAAAAGTACATTAGTTGAGCTAAAAATTTCAATCAAGGAATGTAGTCAACTACATTCAATACAAAGTAAACAGTATGTAAAATAATATGTAAAACCAATTTAGGTTCAACAGTTTTATAAAAAATTAATCTACATACTTTCTTGCGTTTCCTCCATTTGACAAAATATTCTATATATATTAAATTTTAAATAAAACATTCACAATAAAATGCTAAAAACACAAAAACAAAATCTCAAAATTTGCAAGACGCTGAGTGATTGTCAAAAACCGCGAGATTAATGACAGTTCATTCAAAAACAAATGAATGATTATCAAAAAAAAATTAGAAAAACGGTAGCCAGCTAGACTAGACTCCACTTCTAAATTATTTAAAGAAGTCAATTAAATATTTGGTGATTTGGACTTATGACCAACAAGTTGCACACATAACTTACACTGGGAGCCGGTTGCTGAAAGATATTTAGATATCTTCAAAAAACGAGGTTTCAAGGATGCTGACAGGCATACCTTCTAGATCTGTCTTTTCGTTACAGAAACTTGATACCTAGACAATGAAATACGAATCAAAGTTTGCTGCAGGCAATCTAACTATTACCGGTTCTTTCCAGAATTGCATGTTTTTTGTGAATTCTGCTAAATAATGTTAAATAGATGATCATAGTACTTTATTTTCATATTTTGTAAATTTATTGATGAAGGTTAACGTGCCCTTGCTGATCATAAAGTGCACTGTTATGTAGATGGCAGCTAAGCAATAAAAACAGAATAATGAACTAGTATGGTATAAAATAAATTATTAAATTTAGTTGTTATTCTGAATTGAAATGTCATGAATTTTATAGTGAGAACTAATCGATGACAACGTTACTATTATACTTAATATGACAAATACGCATTCCTTAAAATTCTTCGCTAATTACCTGTCTATGATAAAAAGTAATTGACATTTCGAAAACCATTATTAAACATATGAATTGCTGATTTACAAATTCTCGGTACATCTGTAAAGAGAGAGTAAGAATAAGAAAATGCAAAGCAATCTGTCGGCATGCGACCTTCGGTGAAGTTGTTGAGTATGGTTGCACAAGTACCATAAAAAAAAGATTTATTAACAAGGTTTGAAACCCTTGATTTGTTATACGCCTGAGGGTAAAGATGGGTTATCACTGGCGTGCCAAATTATTTTTTTTAATTAGTCCGTTACCCTTTATATTTTATAAGGATCCAAGGGTCTGTGCACATCATGCGAATATCATGGTTTTTAACAGGTTTTACTAAATTTTAATTTGTTAGTATAGAATCTTAGGCAGACCACGAAGACCGAAGGCCTAATTACTAGGTACCGTGATTGCAGGAAAAGTTTTTGATGCAAGATTTAAAGAATTGCAGATTAGGAAATCAGGGAAAGGCATTTGAAGGTAACACATTCCATAATCGGAACAGTTTGGGAATAAAAGAGAGAACAATGTGGGAGGTCCTTAGTCTCTTCAATTGCACTGTGCAGGAATGCATGTGGGTCGATGCTCGTGTCTCCTTGGCAAGAATGTCTAGGGAGGGCTTATGGATGATAATTTGTCAGAACAGAATCCGTGGTAGTCTTTGTAAAACAAAGTCATATCGCCCACAATTTAATGATGCTATAGTGATGCAAGTTACCTTGTGATATTTGGATCATCAGTCAAGGCAATAGCTCTTCTTTAAACAGAGTCAAAGATATTAAAGGCTGATCTGATTTGGCGAAATGTGGTGTGGTATACAAGTTGGCCAGTGGCGTATTTGCGTTCAGGATTTGGGGGGGGGGGATCTAGTTAGAGTTTACAACTTTTTGTTAACCAAACATGGCCATAACGAGTGCGTACCCAGAGGTGGACAGCGCCGTAAGCGAAAATTTGTTGGGGTGGCACGCATAAAATGGCCCTTTTTAGGCTATTTTTTATTCTTTTTATGATTTTTATTAAATAGAAAAAATGACTAGAAAGCTATCCATTAACTATTATAAAAAATTTTATATTATTGATTTTAAGATAATTTAATCGACTTTTATTTAGTTAGGAACACATGTAACCACACTAGACCGTCTAGTTAAAAAACAAATTACTACATAAAAAATAAAAGCACCTACCTAAAAAACACTTTCTTAAATATAGAAAACAAACAAACAGAGCAAAGAAATCAACTTATACTAAAAGTACCTTTCGTGCACTTTTTGCCAACTTATCAATCACCTCGGATGTTGTAAGAAATATCTCTTTGTGTATTGACAAAGATACCAGTACGTTTAACCGATTCTGAAAAAAAAATTATATTTAGAAATAAAACTTTGTATGCACAATATGAATCAAATCTCACCTCGGACATAGAATTTCTTAGATATGTTTTTATCGTCTAAATGGTTGACAATGACCTCTCTGGAGTTGCATTTGTTACTCGCAAGGTGGGTAAAATTTGAAGTAATCTAAAGATATTTGGAAATATTTCTGTATTACAGATCATCCGTAAAGCATCCATGGCATTTAAACGTTTTACTTCAAGCGGTGCTATTTTGCGACACCATAAGTTATATTCTGTTTCATAAATTGTGACTAAATTGGTAAAGCCCGCCTGATCTTCTAAATTAATGGATGTGGCAAATAATGAATTAAATCTCTTTAAAAAACTGTCCAAAAAAACTATTAAAAACTGTATTTCTGTAATACTCTTCTGGTGTATTTGAATTTAAGTGTGGATTATTTCTATGAGTTTGACGTTTTGTGATCCGGGGAATACCTAATGTCTTATCTAGCTATTTACAGATAGATTTAGTATTTGCATTAATCATTTTAAAACATTGCTCAGAGTTTTTCGCATATCATTTAATTCATCGAACGTAGTATTGGCCAGAAACACTGCTTGTTTTAAATCATGTTCGTTTTTTGAAAACGTTTACTTAGGTGTAAACAAATGCTAAATAATTTTGCAGTTATTAGTAAAGAAAATTCTCCATTTGCTATAGGAAATTTAAGTGATTAAGCATTTGTAACGGTTTCTACATTGGTCCATTCTGCTGCTATTTTATCCAGAGAGTCTAAAACTGGATCTAGTAATTTAATGAAATCATTCACTGAATGAAACCTTTCTGTCCAGCGTGTAGCGCAGTTTCATTTAAAGTCTTAGCATGCGTACTTTCTCCTAGATTTTCAATCGTCAATGTACATAGTGAGCTAACAGATGAATTTTATTTATATGAGACTGCACACCATTAATGTGGTCCGACATTGCTGCGGCATCATCATAGCCCTGACCATATAAATTTGACGTATCAATACCAAACGACCGCAGACTGTCTAATATCAAGCGGGCTAAACCCTCTCCAGACATATCGTTTGTCGGAACAAAAAATCTTCCCTTAATAACATGCTTTCAAGATCGACGTCTCTTCCGTATATAGAAACTGGTTCTATGCCCGAAATAGCTGCAGTTTCATCTACAAGAACTGAAAAGCACTTTGAGTCGTTTACTTTTTTACCAATCTTTTTTAGTATTACTATATTGCATGAGTCAATAATAAGTCAATAGTCAACATAAATATGTCTTTGAAGTTGGCAGAAGAAAAGTTTCTTCGACTTCGGAAAACAAAAACAATTTCTTCGCATCTATGGTAATTGAGGTGATGTGACCATGGAGGCGAAAAGCTTTCTGGAAAGTGATGCCTGACTAGGCTAAAGGAATATTTGGCTTCAAGCATTTGATTCACTGGCCGACAAGA
This sequence comes from Kuschelorhynchus macadamiae, assembly GCA_030620095.1. Classification (NCBI taxonomy): domain Eukaryota; kingdom Metazoa; phylum Arthropoda; class Insecta; order Coleoptera; family Curculionidae; genus Kuschelorhynchus; species Kuschelorhynchus macadamiae. The sequence goes on along the minus strand of JAUTXW010004988.1, from coordinate 551,913 downwards.
TTTTTCTAACACAGGCCAGCTCATTATTTTCACAATGGAAATACCCTCCCAATAATAAACAAAATATTCAGAAAGCCCTAATGCGTACCATTTTTTAATAGCCTAATTAGAACCTTTTATATTGGCAGGTAAACAATTTTATTGTGGGGCGGCTAAAATAAACGTTAAACATCACTCTTCTGTTGAGTTTCGGATTGAGTGGTTCTCTGTGTATTGATAAGCAAGTGTATGTGAAGACGAGAATGTCGAGTCAAACGCGCCGAAGTTGCAAAATTTCTCCTGGCAAATTTTGTTATATTTGCGGAGAATTTCTGGTGAAATCACAAGCCAGACAATTTTCCGAAAATGTAAAAAAAGTACGGTGGGCTCCCCATGTGTGCTGTGTTAGTTGTAGTGTATCATTGGTGCAGTGGATGAAGGGAAAGAGAAAAAGTATGCCTTTTGCAGTTCCAATGTTATGGCGAGAACCCAGCAATCATTCTGACGATTGTTATTTTTGCCTGACAAAAACTAAAGGTTATTCCAAAAAGGGAAAGCACAATATAGAATATCCAAATTTTCAATCTGCCATACGACCTATTCCTCATAATGCAAATTTGCCAGTGCCGATTGCGCCTTTAAATTGGCAAGCTATTGATTTGGGAGAAAATGGAGATAAGATAATAATCATCAGGCAGCTCAGAAGAACAGTGCACCGATCCTACTTTTACCACAGGTTCCAGTTTCGGCGAGCGACATTTGATTGTTCAAAGTGAATTAAATGATTTAGTACAAGATTTGGGGTTATCCAAGCAAGAGTCAGAATTTCTGGGTTCCCGTCTTAAGGAATGGAACCTATTGGCCAAAGAAACAAAAATTACGAATTTCGGAAGAAGAAATGCCATGTTTTCTGAATTCAACAGTATGGAAAATTCGTTGTGCGCGTGTAGTGATATAGACAGTTTAATGCAGGAAAATATGCGCACGATTTTGGATAAAATAAACTACAATAGGTATAAATGGCAGATATGTGGGGACTTAAAAGTTATAGCGATTTTAGTGGGACTTCAGGGGGGATTTACAAAATATTGCTGTTTTCTTTATTTATGGGACAGTCTTGCAATAAACCAGAATTATGTAACAAAAATTTGGAAAGTAGCGAATTTCAACTGGGATCTCAAAATGTTAAATTTATACCTCTTGTTGATCCCAAAAATGTCCTTTTGCCTCCTCTTCACATTAAACTTGGGCTGATGAAAAACTTTGTAAAGGCTTTGAATAAAGATGGTAATGGATTTAAATACCTAAGACAAGTCTTTCCCCAGTTAAGTGATGCCAATTAAAAGAAGGCATTTTTATTTCGCCACAAATCAAAAAATTGCTGGACGATGTCAATTTTACGGAAAAGCTTAACAGGCAGGAACTCAGAGCATGGAATTCATTTGTTAACGTAGTAAGAGGATTTTTAGGCAACAATATGGGTGAAAATTAAGAACAATTAGTTAATGAACTCTTAGATGCCTATAAAGCGCTTGGTGCCAGAAGTCATTAAAAATTCACTTCCTCCATTCCCATCTGTCATTTTTTCCTAAACATTTGGGAGCTGTTAGTGACGAGCAGGGTGAAAGGTTTCGCCAAGATATCAGAACAATGGAAATTCGGTACCAAGGACGATGGGATCCAGCCATGATGGGTGACTACTGTTGATTTTTGAAGAGAGAAGATAGGACACCTCATACACGGAAAAAATAAAGTTTAATTAGTGTTTTAAGTTAATATTTTTCTCGTTTGCTTTTCTCTTAGATGTATGGTATGCTTAATAGACGAAAACTGTAAACATATGTAAACAAGGTCATAAACAGGGTTAAGAATTTTCTGAAATCGTTTTTTCTATAGATATTAAGTATCGTAACATTCGATATGGTTCTACAACTCTAACAAGAAAACCCTATATGCTACAACTTTCTATTTGTCATTTTCGTATTTGGATAGGTCCATTCTATTAGATTATGCTATTCTGATTTGTGTTACAACAAAGACATTTTTTTGTCGGCCAGTGTATTTATGTACAGGAGAAATAGGTAGGTGTCAATCCTGAATTTTGTGGAACGCCTGCGTTGATTTGGTGAAAGTTTGACGGATGACCGTCCATAGGTAGAAAGTTTGTTAAGAAGTGCGTCGTACCAGACTTGATCAAATATCTTGGATATGTCGAGAGTAATAATTTGGGCTTCTCCGTGGAATTTGATGGACTTATTCTAGCTGTTGGTTACGAATGTATGTATGTATATAATGTAGATGATCTGCTGTGGATATTTGGTGGCGAACTTAAAACACCATTATTGGTATACTCCTCCATTGCCTTACTAAAACTTACGAGGAGTGATATGGGTCTGTAGTTAAAGGGAAGAGTTGTAGATTCCTTTCTGGGAACAGACTGTGCAAGAGCAGATTTCTAGCTTTAAGGAAAAATGCATTTGTCGTAGAATATTTGGAATAACCTGGTAAGGATAGGAGCCAATACAGAAACGCACTCTTTTAGGAGTATGGCCGGAATACTCATATAAATTAATTATAATCGCTTTAATTATATGATTAATAGTAACATAATAATTTTCTACAATAATTAGGCGATGGATTAAATTTTTCTAACTACCTGGGAGAATATTATTAACAAATTTATTTATTAATTTTACAAGGCTACAACTAAAAGTCAGAGCATTATTTTCAGACCTAACCTTTGATTTTAGTTAGTGCCACATTTGCTCTATAGGATTAAAAATACAGTAGTAGGATGGGAGTCCTAGCACTGTATGTAAACTTACAAACAACAGTAAGGGAGATATCTCACAGTGGTCAAGCTCCGTGAATTCCAACAGTAAAATTCCTCTTCAGTAAGGAAGATATTTCACAGTAGCCATAAGTTTTCAGTTATATAAGTTTTGTTTAATTTTTTTTTATTTATTATTGGCGGACAGTTCAGAAATCGAGAAACGCTCCCGAATCACATTGTTCTCTTTATCGACTGTTGCTGTGGATTTCCTTCCCTGTCCGCCTCCATCATAAACAACAGTTCGTCCATCCCGAAAAAGCCTTCACCATTTTCATACTGCGCTATCACTCACAATATTTTCCTTATACACATTAGATAAACTTGAAGAAAGCGTATCACAGAGCGAATCTCTCCTTTGGTGGGAGCCATATTCAAAAACCGTTCACTTAAAAACTGACACGTAATGACCAATTAACTTGACAAGATCTGACAGATGGAATAATAAATGAAACCACCTAAGTGCCGCGTCTCCACGACAACTGAATATTCACAGCCAACTTAACGGAACCTGAAAAAAGTCGCCCTCATATATATGATTCGCAGCAATGTAGTTTGAATCTCCAATTTCGCATTATTTGAACCTGGGGTCTTATGTAATTGGCGCCTCTTATAACTAGAATCGTCTATTACTATAACGCTTTTTTGAGTAATGTTTGGTAAAAGATAATTCTTTCTAATATTATTTGCAGTACTTTTTATTAATGTTGTATACTCAAGACGCCATTATATAAATACTTGCTTTTTGACAATTGTGCGATATCAGAAGCCCATTTTACAGAAAACTGAACACTTTCAAAAGGCTAGTGATGTTACAGCTTATTACTAGTTAGTGAGTCGTTGCTTTTGAGTTTCTGATGTAGTTACACGATGCTCTTCGTAGACGGTGTAGACTTTTGTTGTCGCCTTCGTCCAAATATATTTGGTAGTACCGCGATCTTTAAGCTACGTAAAATATAGTTTAATTTTTTTAATAATCGGATATGTTGTAAAGACCTTATAAGAATTAATGTAAAAAAATGAAAACACATCACACATCGACACTATGTAGGTTCAAAAAATAGATTCACGTATGGATAAGATTTCCCTTTTAAGGTAAAATGTAGTTTCATATTTTAATGATTGGATATATTGTACAAGGTGTATAAAAGTGATTGCCAACAGGTCAATAAAACAGGGAGCGTAAAAATATGATCAGTAAGTTATGAAAAAAGGTGATTAAAACTTTGCAAACTGATACATGGCATATATTATACATATTTATATATACATATATATATATATATATATATATATATATATATATATATATAAATTAAAGCGAAATTTACTAAAAAATACAAATAAGCTTTTTTTTAACCCATTAACGCCCAAAATGATACTAGATTAAATATTATATAACTTTTATTTCAAATTAGTTCAAATACCTACAAATAACCCATATTTACGATAAACAGAAAAAAAACTAGGCTTTGAAAAAAACTAAAGAGGTGTACTCAAGCGAGTACACTGAGCACATAAAGTTTTATTTTGTATGAAACATTTCAAAACATTCTTTTTCAACACATAAAGTAATAACACATTTTTTACATTGCCATCTTATGAGCATGACGGCAGCGGAGTGGATTGGTTACTTTTTGAGGAAAGTGTCCATTAGAATCTTGAACGATGCTTGGCAGAATGCTACTGGTATTTCTAGATTTCAGGTTCTCTTTCGTGAAAAACCCAAAAAATGTCTTGTTATATATCTCGTGAAAAGTAATAAGTCCATTTTATCTTCTGATACCATTTGATGGAGTTTCCATGCGTTAGCTAATGCTGTATTTACCATAGAGGTAAAGAGAATCCAATACCACTTTTTGCCTCGAACAGCGATACGATAATTATTTACCGCTTGATCGTTTGCATCTACACCATCCATTCCAAAGTTATATGATTTAAAAACATTTGGTTGCATTACATCGGATTTTTGTTTTTTCTCCTTGCTCCAATGTTTGACTTTCTGAAAAGGTTCCACAGTATTGTAATTTGTTGCTATCGTACATACACTATTGTCGTTCCAATGTGTAAGAAGAATTTCGTTTCTGGTATCAAATGAGCTGTCGTGGGCTGCCCTTTTCATTTTTTCCATCTCTTTTACAGGCAGCAAAGTACATTTCTCTGTTCTATTTTGGCCTAATGTCCCGGTTGCCCTGAACCCCTCATGCTACTCAAAAAGGATAAGCTTGTAAAATAATTGTCAAAAAAAATTATGTGATCCTTGGATACTCTGAACCCAAGGGAAGCTGAATATTATCTTACTTATTTGATTTTCCACAATAAGTGTCGATCGCATAACAGGATTCAGTTGAACTGAAGAGAGACCAATTTTTGAAGCCAAACCGGCAAGGTTTGCCTCTGATGAACTGTTTGGCAGAGTGGTGACCATAGTATTTGACCATGGCTTCATCTATTTCATGGAAAAATTCCCATTGCTGGAAATGGGCGTTGAGTAAATCTATAAGTGGCCTTATTTTGAACATTCAATCATCTTTTATTTGCGTATTATCATTTATATGCAAAAATTTTTTTATTTTCAAGTACCTGTTTCTAGACATGCACCCAGCAATGTCTACATGAAGGTCCTCATCAAGTGACCAGTACAAACGCTCTTTTGGCAATCTATGGTAACCAGTCAAAAACAGTATACTAGGAAAATTTTTGAGTTCTTCGGTTGTTAGTGAAAATAAATGGTAATTTTTTTGACAGGCGTTAAGTTTTGTCGTTAACAATATGTTGGAAAATTTTATCGTCAATCATTTTTTCGAATATATTTTTTAGACGAAGGAATTTCAACTCTTCAATGACCAGTTCACCTCTTTCAGATGCTCCATTAGTCGTTGCCTGCCAACGACTATAATTGCCATCAGTTTTTTGCCAAATTGGTAGCAAAAAGCTTGCATCCTTTTTACGAGACGGTCCTTTTAAAAAATTTTTTGCTAACAAAAGCTTGATTCATTTAGCAGCCAAAGTCTCACTGTTGCTATAATCCCATTTTGAATCCAAGTTTGATTCATTTTCTCTTGCATTATCTGAGGGTCTCACGAAAACTTCTAACATACCAGGAACGTCACGTCTGTGGAATTAAGATTATCGTCATCAAGGTCTTCTTCGTCCGTCATTGGGTCTGGACTTGGGGGCAAAATAACGATATCTATATTGTTATTGCTACACGAAGCAGCAAAATCTGCGGCTAATCTAATCTAATTTTGGTAGTTTCTTACGGCAATAAAATGTTGAAGAGGATATTGCGTGGCTGTCTAGGTCAAATCCAAGCTCCATTGTATGATTTTACAAAATATCTGAAAAAAAATCAAGAGCTTATACTTTTGCCCATTCTACTCAATTGAGTACACCTATGTTTATGACTACATTGCAAACTCAGCATGACGAAATATGTATTTCTGGTATGACTCACCTTTTCCTGAGGTATGCTAGTTAAATATTATCCAGTAAAACTGAAAATACTACTCAAAATAACTGGATTATTTGAAAATATGTATAATCACTACGCTAAGCCGCAGGTTCACAGACGAACGGCCATATTCATTATCGTGTACAGCACCACACGTCGACTTTTATCCAAATTGCTGTGGTAGAAAACTGTTTTAGTATTCTTGTTAGCAATATAAAACTGTTGGGTCCTTTAAATACTTGATAATAGATGGCACCACCTAATTAGTTTGAGGTGTACTTAACTGAGTACAGTGGACGCTAATGGGTTGAAAGTGTGTCAACAGAGCTGCATATTATAACAGCGATAAGATGATATATTGGTAATAGACTAAAGCATTGGGAGGAGGCATTTATACAGGGTGGGGATTTTAAATGGAACGCTGCTTATAACGGATCCGGGAATAAGATTTCTCTAAAATCCTGAAATAGGTACCCAAAGATTTTTAATGGGCTTCGTTTTTGTCATGTAAACAAAACTGGAGACGCTTAGTGGGGGGGGGGGGATCAGACCTAAGCAACTTTTTTTTCAAATTGGAAGACACCTTTTGCGGCAACTTTTTTGAAAGCTTATTGGAAAAGGAATTTACCATTAATATATTTTTTTGACATCTATCAAACCATGCGCCAGAAATTTATTAAAAACCAATTTTTGAATATAATAACATTAATAATAACAATAAAATTGAAATCTTACCTTTCTAGTGTAAAAATTGTTGAAAATGTGCCCCATTAACTGGTTGGCAAGCATCTCTGCTCTAATTCTTTTTTGCACCAAACCGTTCTTCAAAAAACACCTTTTAATGTGAGAAAAAATACGTTTAACGTTACACACTTTAGTACAACTTAATATTAAGTAAGCAGGAGGGTTACTGCAAAAAAATCGTCAGATGGTTTACAGGACAAAAAGTTTGCGAAACCATAGCTTAGAGGCTCAAGACTTTGCCCAATGATATAAGAAGAAGAATAAGGGTTAAATTCCACTGAAACATAGATACATTTCTGTTTAACTTACAAACTTACTTGACCCTCCTATCATGACTTCGCAACATTCTACCCTTCTATCTAAATCATCCTCCAATGTACTGGCTGCATTTTATACCAGCAGATTTTGTGATCTTTAAATTCAAATTTATGTTTTATTTGTCTTATAGTAGCAAAATTTTTAAACTAAAAAAAATATAACAGTGGCTACCAAATTTTGCGAGCTGTTAATTTTCTCAATTTTTTCAAATGTAACCCCTTGTATATTATATCGAATCCAAATAGAGGGTTGAAAGACATGTTCAACGATATATGACAACACAGATCTGCGAGTCAACGTTTCGGACTTATTGGCGATTATTCTCAGTACCAGAATCTTTTACTTCTTATTGCATTATAAATATGATTTTCGTAAAAAAATTAAATAAAGTTTAAATGAATACATCCTGCTACATGTGTTGAATATGTCCTATATTTTGGGCAACGTGTAGGTATTTTATATATAAATACATTATTATATAATATATCATAGTATATATTAGCCTATATGGTATATATGACAACATATATTTTATTCGTAGATCTAGAATTGTCTGAAAATATCTGGTTAACACACTTAAATGGCTTTATTAAATTTGATATCTATAATAGGCTTTGACGAACAATGGATTTAACGCAGTATTGTCCTTGTTGTTGGTAAATGTCATAATAAAATAAATCATTCAAGATATTAATAGTTTCTATTTTTAGAAGAAAAAATGGATCTCTTTGAGTGTTATATATATCAAACCATAAAAATCGGACTTTTGCACTAAGGAATTACATCAGTAAATTTTCATTGAGGCGACATCCAGAGAAAAAAGATTGTACTATTTTTATATGAAGGTATTTTTTGGATTTTGATAAGATCATCTGGACCGATGAGTCAATATTTACGTCATCAAACTTGATCTTGATGTGTAAAAATACTCATTAACAAAATTATGGAAGTCGAATTCGATCAGGAAACACTTCGGTGAAGGTCTAGTGTGATATTTGGAGGTCCCGAATTATCGGTTCAATATTTTTTTATCACAACCTAAATTCCCAGTATTATTGAGAAATTTTACACAACGCCCAAATTTTTTCTGACAGCAAAATGGGGCTCCTTATCACAGAGAGCAGCGATATCCCAATTCATCAAAATTCCACTACTGGGATATGAGAAAATATCTGATCAAACTAGTTTCTGCAAAAGCTATTAGTTCTTAAAATATCTATAGTATTATGTTTAATCTTGTTCCTCAGTAAATAATATCATGATTATTACGTTAGTACTATTTATTTTGCTAGAGCTGAAAATTTTTAATTAACTCCAAAAATAAAACCAAGCCTAAATACTCAATTATAAATATATTCTATTAAACTTTTTTTTTTTCACAAGAATTGTTTTTATAAAGCAACAAAAAAATAAAAAATTCTGGTACTGAAAATAATCCCGGTGATTGACGTAATGGAATCGCCTGTAAAGATAAACCTTTTCTTTTAGCAGCTCCCAAAGAAAAAAGTTCAACGGGGTTAGGTCGCGAGACCTAGCTGGCCACGAAATTGCAAACTACTTTCCTATCTGGCGATTTGAAAAAGTCCTTTGTAAAAAATTGGAAACTATCTGTGTACTATGACATGGTGCTCCGTCTTATTGGTACTCAATGAACGCCTAATATTTAGTGGAAATTCTTTAACAAATTCAAACAATTGTGTATTTAAAAAATTCAAACTTGTCAAATCTTTATGAAAGAAATACGGCCCTACTAATTGGTTATCCAAAATACCGCATCAAAAATTTGGGTTAAATGAGTATTGCCACACTCTATGAGAAAATTAGGATTTTCGTCACACCACCAGCGGCAGTTCTGTAAGCATACGAGTCTGTTTCACGTAAATGTCGCCTCATCGGTAAATAATATTTTTTTGGTGAGGAAAAAATCATTTACAGTTTCTCCTTGGAACCTTACACTGAGAAGGAAACGAACCTCAAAATCTCTAGGTAAAAGCATATGGATTTAACCGTTTGTAAAGATAGAATTTACTTGCTCGTAAAATTGTGCTGACTGTTGACTTTGTTACGGTACTCGGAAGTGATTTTGATATTCTCCTCACCGAGACTTTAAGATTTTCAACGACCGCTTGCAAAACTTTCATTTGATTTTCTGCGGCATTACACCAGGCTTAGTATTTTCTTTTAAACGTATTATCAACAAACCCAGTGGATTAAAGCTTGGTCATGACATTTGCAACAGTAGATATAGACCTAGACATAGATGGGGAGCCCGACAAGGGCAGCACTTAGGCTCATTGGTGCTCATTGTGCTATCCCCCAAGGGGCGTAGTCAGACCAAGAACTCACTCCTTTTTAAAAAGGAAAGGACCCTTTCAGGTCGTGCACGTCCCACAAGGTCAGGTGCCATATAGGTGTCACCCAAGCAAAGCAGTCTGGCGTTGACTAAAGCGTCACATCGACAGACTAGATGCTCGTTAGTTTCATCTACCTCAGCACAAACCCTGCAGTATAGATCGTTGTCGGGTCCAATCTTATACAGGTAATATTTCACCAGCCCGTGTCCAGTTAGGACGCCGGTAATGGTTCAAATTGGCATCTGTTTAGATTTAGAAGTCTATTAGACTCAGAACGGCTATAAGGGCATGATATTAAGACCTTAGACTGTCTGAGTCCTGCTAGCTCGTGCCATTCTGCACGGAATCCCTCGACAGTGCGATTCTTAATCCTAGCCTTGACAGCTGAAGGAGCAATTACAAGAGCAGGTTCCGGCCCAGTGAAAACAGTGTTGCTTTACCGCAATACCCTGATAGCCAGGCACCCAAATGAGGCTAACCCTATTGGACTCACACAGCCTCCCTAGGGCTCTCCTGCATTGAATTGTTAGCAGCGAATTGACACTTTTCGAGGACAGGGTTTTAATCGCGGCTTGACTATCACAGCCTATATAGATATGCTTGTCGTGATATCCTCTGGAAAGGTTTTCCTGTATTCAGTCCAAGATTGCTGTAATCTCAGCCTAATATACATTCGCATACCGTCCAAGAACAAGACTAATTCTTTCCCTGGGTCTTTCCCAATAGATTCGCGTCCCAGATCCCTCCTTCATTAGAGAGCCGTATGTAAACCAAACAAGGCCCTCCGGTTTGAGGAAGGACGGGGAAGAATCCCTCCATTGTTCTCTCTCAGGTACAATTACACAAAACCTTTTAGAGGCAATTGAGACCGGAATAATGACATCTCTCCTGGCTAGGAGAGGGTCTGATCTGATCAGTTCAGCCCAAACTCGCGTATGCCCAAAATTCCAGTCTTTGTGTATCCAATGACCTAAAAATCTTTTGCAACAGTAACATAGCTTATTTGTTTATCTGGATGTCTATTAATAAAAATTTTAGCCGCTTCACGACATGTTTTATAATGGTCTTTTTTAATGGGTAATTTTTTCCTGTTTTGTTACTTTACAATGCAATGTTATATTTCCGTAACAACAGCATGTTTAATTTTTTTTCAGCCTTTTATCACACCTCAGAATACTCAGAATAATTCTCTTATGGCATTTTGCTCCAAAATTAAACTTATGAGTAGTTTTCCCCTTAGGCAATTTTAGATTTTCTAAGTTTTTGGCAACTCTAAACAACATTTTTTAAGTTTTATAATTCCAATAATATTTTCAGAGGCAGCAGAACTTTTTACGAAGAGAAACATTTTCTATAAAATTAAGGGATCAAAATCAGCTTAGCAAATTAAATTTACCCAATAATCACATAATCCCAAACCATAACCTAAAAAACTAAGAAAAAGATACCGAAATCACACTCTTGACTTAATAATAATGTAAGCTGAACTGAGAATTACTCAATTTCTGCTATAAACAATCCAACATTAAAAGCTCCTTAGTACACCGTAAACGAATTCTCAACGCTTTGTCCGCATAAACAAATAGAAAAGTAATGAACATAAAGCACTTGAAGATGCATGCAAGCGGCGAGTACATCCTTCTTACACTCTGAACTTTTGCCTGTATTAGCGGCAATGCCAAAATGAAGATGATACCGAAAGTAGGGGTAAATGTCAATTACTGAAGATTCATCTGACTAAAGGCAAATAGTTCGCAGGGATAGAAGCCATATAAAAGAGAAAATATACACCTGAAAAAACAGTTGTTAGGTTGGTCACTTGCTTAAAACTACGTGTAGATTTTTTCCAAAAAATATTTTTCAAAATGAAAATGGTGAGTGAATTCAAGAGACCGGATAATTTGAAGAGTGTTGTTTATAGTGATTTTCCTTGGATATATCTTCGAAATGTGCTTGCTGTATTAGTGAGAAATTCAAGATTCTTCTGTAAAAAAAATATTTTTTTATATTTTTCTAAATTTGGCCTTACAACTAATTTATTTTTTAATAAAATTAGCATATCAATTAGGTGGTTTTATATAAAAAACAATGATTTTTAAAATATTATGTCTAGGAATTACTCCATTTTTTTGTTTATTTACTTTTATTAATATTTACTCATATTTTTTCATAGCATGTCTTTGCAGAATTTGTTATTTTTATACGTGTTGTTATCCATTCAATAAAATTCAAATTAGTCAAGTTTATTTATAGTATCATCATATGATGATGGTAATGCAATTGTTTTAATAACTAAAATTCATTTAAAAATAAATTGATATAACAAATGTGCCAATTTCATTTGTGCTTATGTTAACAAGAAACTAATTTATTTCCGACTTTTATTTGTTACTTATTATAGTAACTCTCTATAATTTTTAATCATACTGCCCTCTATTTCAATATTACTGTCTTAATTATTAAAACTGTTCACTCTTATGTACATAAATAGATACATAAACATTAATACTAGTTTAATTTTTATTTAAAAATTAATTAACAATTAAATATACGCTTTTGTTCAAAATTTTTGTAATTTAATTTCATACATTAAAATTTTCCTAATAATATAATTATTTTAAAGAAAATCTTTCTGGAACTTTGTTTCAAAAAAATGTTACACTATTCTAAATGATTGCTTTTTCTGAACTGAATATATCGGTGTCAGTTTTTTAAAATAAATGTATTTTATATTTTTCAGATCATCGTTCTGTCTGCCCTTCTGGCTGTAGCTGTTGCCGCTCCTCAAGTTAACCCAGCTGATGCCCAAGCTCAGGTTTTGAAATACGATAGTGATAATGCAGGAATTGATGGTTACAATTTTGCGTAAGTTTTAAACCTCAGATTATGTACATTCGCAATATCAATACCATAACGAACACTATTTCAATAATAACCAACTCCCCTCATCTCGAGGAGTCTACCTCATTCTTTGTTCATAAATATCAGTCAGGGACGTTGCTTCTCCAACTACGCCTAATAAGGTCATCGAGTAGCACTTACGTGAAACGAATATCGGTGTTTGCCGTATATAGAAAAATTACAGGCAACTTTTTTAAGCAGATCTTACTAAATTGAGGAAAGCATTACGCACCAAATTGTGGCTACCTCCCTAAAAATATCCAAATTTTTCTCCTCTCAGTTTAAAATAACCAAGGTTTATTTATTTAAATACATACGTATTTATCTCTGACATCGGCAATACCTACATTTTATCAAAGGAAACTGGATGCTGTATAAGAAAAACATAAAACATATTAATATATTTTTTTATTATTTGGGTAGGTCCTAAAAACAAATAGTAAATTAAAAAATTGTTAAAAATGATTATACTTTTTGAATTTGCTTGGCTTTTGTTTGAAAAAAGTAAATAACTTATTTTTTTATTGATTTGTCATAAATTGAATATAATATTTCTTTATTTTGTTTAATGCTTTTATTATAGCAAATGATTTTATTAAGTAAAACTACACAAGTTGGAAGTATATGTTATAACTAATTACTAAATTAAAGCAAAACCTTATAAGCAAAGGCAGAGTTCGTGTTCGATCATAAAAACGGGGACAACTCTCTATCATTCAACCATGAAATATACCGGAGTCTCTAGAAACAAATAACCTCAAACGTCCAAATTGTTTGTTAAACGATCAGGTAGAACTTTTTTTTGAAAATAGACATTTTTGAACCTTTGAAGTGCTGTATCAGCCAAACGACTTAACTTAGAACATAGAGTTTTAAATTATAGATTAAAAACTAAGACAAACAGGTGAAATTAATTTTGTTCCAAGTTAAGACATTTAGCATTGTCAGGCTCCAAAGTGTCAAAAAGTTAAATTTCAAGCATCATATTCTCAAAAACAGTTAACTATATAACACAAATGGCATTTAAAATGTTTTAAAAAGAAATTTTGTGTTTACCTGTGCTCTATTGCAAGTTTTCAATTCCAATCATTGGTTATTTGTGTTTTCATAAAGTTTCGCTTATTGAAAAATAAGTTGGTCTACAAAACAGTTCCCAAATTATGTACAAGTTATACAAAAAACACGGAAAACCAAGTAGGTTAAACAAACAAATTAGGAAATCTAATTTTCTAAGATAGCCAAATTGAAGAGCTTAAAAATATGAGATAAAAAGTCATTTAAAGTTTTTTTTGTACGAGCGGTAGTTTTTAGGTAATTCTAAATACATGGACAACTTTTTTATTTGTGAGTTTGGGCGAAAAAGTTATTGTTCCTAAAAAGTTTTGGTTATCTGAACAATAAGACGAATTTAAAGAATGTTATTTTATAAAGGATACGAAATAATTACAAAAATAGAAATTTGCAAAATAAAAAAATTTGACATTCCAACTCTTGAGACATCTAAGTTTAAAAGCCTGCACAAAGAAATCAAAAAATTCTTGGAAGTTTTTTGATAGGAGTTTTAGTCCTAGAAAAAATTAATGGCGAATAAGTAAAAAAATGTGTAATTTTTACATATTCTCCCTTAATTTTCTCAAAAACTCAGTCCATTATCAAAAAACGTTTAAAAGCATTTTGAATTGTATTTGCATGGTCTTTAATATAGCTGGTTCAAAAACTGGAATTTCATATTTTTTTGCTTTGCAAAACTTCAAATTTTTTGCATTTATTTTGTACTTTATTTACAAAATGCCACTCTTTTTTAAATCAATCTTATTTTTCAGATAAGTAAAACTTTTTATGAGGAATAACCTTCTCCTGTAAAATCACAAATAAAAAAGTTGTTCATTTGTTACCTAAATCCGCGAAAACGCTGTATACAGTAAATATATTAATAAAAAAATAAACAAAAAAAGTGTGCTCCAGTATTTAAGCAAATATTTTTTCACTACAGTAAAAAAATATATGTGAGTATAAAAAATTTAAATATTCCTTCCAATAGATGCATTGCCAAATATTTAAAATTGAGCAGATGCAGAATAACTGTTTATTAAGATGGTAACTTTCGGCTCAAGTTAAATATTAAGAACATTAATACACAGTTTTAATAAAGCTAGTTTTTTTTGGTAATAACTTAATACACATACAAAATTTCAGAATATTCAATATAGTATTAGAGAAGTTTAAAGATACTTTGGTAAAAAAACATCGTTCGAATAGAACTTTCCTCGTAATATAACTTTTTTTTATCAAGAAAAAAGAAAATATATTGCAACTTATATAAAATGTATAAAGTTGTAACTAATTAATTTTGTGCATGTTGGGTTGATCTAATAAAAAATATGATGATGTATTGATAAAAGATATCTAAACAAAATATTTTTTTATCTGATAGGAAAAATAAAAGAACTAAATTATCATTTAAACACAGTAATGGCTACCATGACTTGTGTGATCCGGTTTTCATAAGTACGCCTATATATCTCCGGAATTAGTTACCAGATTTATTTAAAATTTTGGTAAGTACTATGTATGCATTTAAAATCTGCTTGCTCGCAACCTTGACTTCTCTCATTGGCGTGCGAACCAAGTTGGGAGAAAAGCAGTCGATTTATTGAAAAAAATATTAACTTTTTTTCATAGAAAATGTTGATAATAGATTCTTATTCAGCGCAATCAAAAACCTCTCTATAAAAAATTTCAACAAAATATTTCATTGGTTTTTGGAGCCATTAATAAATTCATTTTTTACATTGCATGACAAATTTCTCGTAAACAATTGCCTTAATCAAAAATATTTATATTCTTTGTTTATTTTTATCATCTTTATCATCGGATTTAGGAAAGAAGGTAGTTCTAAGGCGTATTTTAAAATGCGTTCGAGTTTTTCAAGGTTCTGATAATGCGTTTATTAAAAATGTTTTAAAATTAACATTATCACTTAATGCTTTACAGCAATTTTCTTGCCTAAATTTAATAAATATTGTAAAAATAAACAAAAAAATGTAAAATAATATTTTGATAAAAGCGGTGGCTTACAAAATGCATTTTTTGAAAGCCAATTAAATATTTTGTTAAAATTTGGTATATAGGTGTTCATGATGATGCTAAATAAGAATCTAATATCAAAATTTGCATAAAAAACTCAATTTTTTTTCAAAAAAATCGATTTATCTTCTTACCTAGGCAGGCACGCCAATGAATGATGCCAAAACCATCATATTCTTTAAAGATAAAGGTATCAAACCTGGAATAAATATACTCAGCAATAAAAGAGCCATTTGATGAACGTATAATATAAAGGGTGTTCCATTTAAAAAATACAAGTTGGTATTTTTTAACAGATTTGCGATGTTCATTTGTTAATTCTGGCGGTTCAGGAAACGCCCTACGACTTTTGTATTTACAGTTCTTTTCTATTTTTAAAAATAAACCTTGTAGATGGGGACGCACATAAAACTAGATGAAGCCCTTTTAATAAAATTCTCCTCGTAATATAACTTCACTTTTATCAAGAAAAAAGAAATATATTGCAACTTATATAAAATGTATAAAGTTGTAACTAATTAATTTTGTGCATGTTGGGTTGATCTAATAAAAAATATGATGATGTATTGATAAAAGATATCTAAACAAAATATTTTTTTATCTGATAGGAAAAATAAAAGAACTAAATTATCATTTAAACACAGTAATGGCTACCATGACTTGTGTGATCCGGTTTTCATAAGTACGCCTATATATCTCCGGAATTAGTTACCAGATTTATTTAAAATTTTGGTAAGTACTATGTATGCTTTTAAAATCTGCTTACTGTGACACTCGCAACCTTGACTTCTCTCATTGGCGTGCGAACCAAGTTGGGAGAAAAGCAGTCGATTTATTGAAAAAAATATTAGCTTTTTTTCATAGAAAATGTTGATATTAGATTCTTATTCAGCGCAATCAAAAACCTCTCTATAACAAATTTCAACAAAATATTTCATTCGTTTTTGGAGCCATTAATAAATTCATTTTTTACATTGCATGACAAATTTCTCGTAAACAATTGCCTTAATCAAAAATATTTATATTCTTTGTTTATTTTTATCATCTTTATCATCGGATTTAGGAAAGAAGGTAGTTCTAAGGCGTATTTTAAAATGCGTTCGAGTTTTTCTAGGTTCTGATATTGTGTTTATTAACAATGTTTTAAAATTAACATTATCACTTAATGCTTTACAGCAATTTTCTTGCCTAAATTTAATAAATATTGTAAAAATAAACAAAAAAATGTAAAATAATATTTTGATAAAAGCGGTGGCTTACAAAATGCATTTTTTGAAAGCCAATTAAATATTTTGTTAAAATTTGGTATATAGGTGTTCATGATGATGCTAAATAAGAATCTAATATCAAAATTTGCATAAAAAACTCAATTTTTTTTCAAAAAAATCGATTTATCTTCTTACCTAGGCAGGCACGCCAATGAATGATGCCAAAACCATCATATTCTTTAAAGATAAAGGTATCAAACCTGGCATAAATATACTCAGCAATAAAAGAGCCATTTGATGAACGTATAATATAAAGGGTGTTCCATTTAAAAAATACAAGTTGGTATTTTTTAACAGATTTGCGATGTTCATTTTTTAATTCTGGCGGTTCAGGAAACGCCCTACGACTTTTGTATTTACAGTTCTTTTCTATTTTTAAAAATAAACCTTGTAGATGGGGAGGCACATAAAACTAGATAAAATTCTCCTCGTAATATAACTTCACTTTTATCAAGAAAAAAGAAATATATTGCAACTTATATAAAATGTATAAAGTTGTAACTAAATAATTTTCCGTATGTTTTTCGATTGATCTAATAAAGGCATCACTGATGTATTGATAGTAGATATCATTCATTTTTTATTTTAATTGGTAATTTTAGTTATCTAAAAAAATATTTCTTTTAGTTTGATAGGAAAAGAAAATAACTAAATTATCATTTAAATACAGTAATCCCAACCATGATATATGTGAGCCGGTTTTCATAAGTACACCCATGTATCTCCGGAAGTAGTTACCAGATCAGATTCTGATTGTTTTGACACTCGCAACTTTGGCATCGCTCATTGGCGTGCGATCCAAGGTGGTAAAAAACGCAATCGATTTTTTGAAAAAAATATTAGCTTTTTTTCACGGAAATGTTGATATTAGATTCTTATTCAGCCTTATTAAGAACCCGGAGATATGACCTTTTAAACCATACATTTTTTACATTTTCAATTTTTTTTTTACAAATTTCTCGTAAACAATTGTCTTAATCAAAAATATTTTTATCCTTTGTTTATTTTTATCATCTTTATCGAATTTAGGAAAGAAGATTTTTCTAAGGCGTATTTTAAGTTTGAGTTCTCCAAGGTTCTGCTATTATATTTGTTAACAATGTCTTATATTTAAAATTATCATTTATTGTCTTAGAGCAATTTTCTTATCCAAAATTCATTAAGTATGGTAAAAATAAACAAAAAGCAGGAAATAATATTTTGATAAAGGCAGTGGTTTACAAGAATTTTACCTTTGGAATAAAAAAATGCAATTTTTGAAAGTTCATATCTTCGAAAGCCAATGTCAAGCCAAATTTATTGAAATTTGATGCTAAACAAAAATCTAAGATCAAAATTTACAAAAAAAAAATGTTTTTTTTAAATCGATTTCTCTTTTCTCGCTTAGGCTAGCACGCCAATGAGTGATATTAAAGTTGAGTATGCCAGAACCATCTTATTTTAAATCCAGACATAACACTAAAATTTTAAACTGATCTGGTAAGTTATTTCTAATGTATATGTTACCGTAAAAGCCGAAATCCGTCATATCGCGATCTAACTAGTAAAAAGGCGAGGTTTCTAAGAGTGTTACTAATATTGGATTCTTACTAGTTATGGCTATTGGTAACAGTAAAATGCCGAATAAAAAGATAATTTCAGTATTTTACTAAGTTTTTTAGATAAAACCCGTTCTAACTAAGCATGTAATAGTAAAAATGCTATCTATAAAAAGGATATATTTCCAATTATATTTTTTATCAGTAAAAAACAGTAATATTAATAAAATTCTAAAACAAGTCAAAAGAAATATGTCGCTAACAAACTTTTCTAACGCACTATGTTGTAACATATAAGAAAACTAGAAAATACATACATTGTTTACCCTATGTTCAATCAACGTCTATAACAAATGACTTTAGCCTTTGCTTACTATAAAAACTATTATATCAAAACTAAGTAAATGTAGAAATGATACAAAAACAGACCAAAAATTCGAATACTATATTATACAGAGCGAAAGTTGGAAAATATACTCAAAAATATCTTAAACGTTGTTAACTACTGTAAGAAACTGCGGGGTACGTGCTGCATTAAATGGTGATATTGGCGATTTTGTCTAGTTTACGGATTTCATAAAAAAATTGCCCTACTATTTAAAGGGTGTAATACAACTATAACACTCTGTATATTAAAAAGCAGTCGTAGGATTAGATTGTGTCCATGGTATCGTTTGCTTAGGAGATCAAGAACTACAACAAATAAAAAATTCAGCTAATTTCACTGAAACCTTCTTCCTCTTGAGCAAGGTATAGTATTCCAGAATATACCAGATCGTATTCTTACCATTTAGCATGTAGTAAGAAGTGCTTTTTAACTAAAACGTTCAGTAAAACGCCGATATTTAATATTTTTTGTCGGTATTTTACTAAATGCGTTAGACACTTCCCGATGTTACTAGTAAGAACACGATAACACTCTTAGAAACTTCGCATTTTAACTAGTTAGATCGCGTTATTACAGATTTCGGATATTTACGGTAACATATATACTGTTAAAAGTAAAAATATTCAAAATGCAACATATGATAAAAGAAAAATCAAAATATCAAAAAACAAAACAATCTTTAATTCAATTAAAATATTCCTATCTATTATATAATATAGTTTTCATTAAATTTTATAAAAATTGAATGACGTGGGATGTAAAAGGGTTGCAGGATTCTCTAATACCTGAAACGTGAAAAAAAATCAGAAAAGAAGAAGGGATAAAATGTCATATTTTTATGTAAATATTCTAAGTTCATAATTAAAAACAACTCTCAGAGGGCTTATTGAAGATTATTTCGCATTATGGATATATATATACGGGGTGTTCAAGGTTAAGTTGGCACCATCGCTAACTTGTTTGTTATGAGAGCTACGATGTCAATTAAATCAAGAAAGTTTTGTATTTTTTCCTGCTGATTATGATAGCGAAAGCAGAAAAACAATAGAATGTACGGTTCTCGAGATATTTGCAGAAAAGTATATGCCATAGGTAACTAGATTATAATTAAAAATTGCTGTTTTTTGTGTTATTTTGCACTTTAAGCAAAAGTGATAAAGAACAACTTTTATTACATTTTTGACGGCGAATCGAATGAAGTAGACATATACAGGGTGTTCAATTAAAAAAATATCCTTTTTTACAAATATCTCGAGAACCGTACATTCTATTTTTTTTCTGCTTCACTATCGTAATCAGCAGGAAATAACACAAAACTTTCATAATTTAACCGACATCGTAACTCTCATAACAAAAAAGTTAACAATGGTGCCAACTTAACTTTGAACATCCTGTATATATATATATATATATATATATATATATTTAAATTGGAAATTGCATATGAAAAGAAGCGGTGGTACATTGGGTTTGTCTTTGGAATTAGAGAGTCGTGGCAACTGAATATTTGAATCAGTATGAAATTCCAATGCATTTAGTATAACATCCAACTTCACGCCATTATCTAATAAAATTACATAAACATAAATTTAAAATCAACATTATTTTTAGAAAACTACTGTCAGTCGTTGCCTTTTAAAGAGACGTAAATAAAATACATTTCCCGACTTATATATTAAATAAGTTGAATGGAATTAATTAAAAAAATATTCTAATTTGACCGGTTGGTATGCTCACAAATGGAATTTTTTTTTGTTCATCCTGATGCATAAATTTATAATTAATAAAGGACAAGGTCGATCGGCCATTATGTTTCTTTCGTAATCTTCTTCTTTCATAACGGTAGATATTTTTAGCCACGGTCAATTGTTTTATTGATGCATTATTATAATAGCAATAAATAGCAAATATCTTTAAAGTTTAAAGTTCACTTCTCAGGCTGAGTGTAACAAAAAAAAAACGAGTAGTTAACGTTTGCAATATATGATTAAAAAACCTTTTGAATATTTATTAATGTTATGAGATGTGTAAGATTTATGTATTTTATATTAAAAAATAGTTTAAAACACTTTGATATTTTCAACCTTGCCGACGTTAAAAATGTGCCTAACATGTATCTATTTTTAACATATTTGAAGTCCAGCCCAGGTAGGCTTTAGTGTAGAAAAGATAGGCACGTAGTCAGTGGTGGGATCCAGGGGGTCTAAAACTATTTTAGTTTAGGTATGATCTTTCCTAGTTTTCTTAAGGTTTGACCGTTTTGAATTTTATTAGCAAAATTTTTATTTAATATTATCTATAGATTAAAACTCTGACTTTTGTTTGACAATTTAACTGATCATAAGTTAGATGCCACCCGTTTATAACTGCATGTTTTAATATTTTGCTTCATTATTGTGTAATTAGAGCCAGAAAAGGTTATTGAGATCTTAGTAACTCTAACAATAAGCTCAAATTTTCATAAATGTCATAATAATTTTATCGAATTATGTCATACAACCAGTTTGTTCATGTTATTATGATTATGATTATCATTTAACACAGCACTTTCCAAATAAAATGCTAAGTAACACCTACATTATTTTAAATTTAAACCAAAAACAAACATTATTTTTTGATAAAAGTAAATTTAAATTTTATAAAATAATTGTGTTGTTTACTGCTATTTACTTACAAACAAAATTGTTTGCTAATAATTTGTTTTTTTTTTGTTAGATCTCCAAGTTCATTTATAATTTGGCATCTACATAGTTTTAACTATAGGAGATACAAAAATAATTTGAATACAAAAGTTGTGGGCTTTTTATTTTGTTATCTAAGGGATAAAAAAATCACAAAAAAGGAAAGTATTGTAATGGTGAAAAAAAGCATCCTCCAAGACTTTTTCAGATCAAAATATTTTCTCAATTCCGTCTTCTGTCTGTCTGTCGATCTGGCTGTTCGCGGCATAGCTAAAAAACATCACATCCGATTAACTTTAAAATGTTCAAAAAACGAGAATCATAGGAGATGATCTGATAACATTCTGGTAAAAATCCATTATAGTGGATCAAAATGGTGGCCTAGTCAATTGTAATCAAGTATTACGTTGCTATCAGCAGGTAAAATTTTGGTACGAATCCAATATGGCGAAAAAAATGGCGGCTTAACGAAATATTTAAAAATGCAGTCTACTTAATAGATTGATTTCAAATTTTGTGCGAGAAGTAATTGTAGTATAGAATGAAATGTTTGTAATCGTAAAAAAATTGTCTGTTTTACATACCTCTTTGTTTTAGCTTCACTGGATTCCAAAAAACATGTTTTCTCAATTCTGTTGGTCTGTCGGTATGTCTGTTTGCCAATTTGCATTGTAGCTAATAACTACTTAACCGATTGACTTTAAATTTGGGTCAAAAATTAGCCTAGTGAAATCCTAAAAAAATTATTACCAAAAAATAAATTATCCAACTTAGCTCAAATTTTGCACCAAAATCAAATGTTACATAGGAATGAACCTGTAATATTTTTGTACGAATCCAAGATAGCAAAACAAAATGGCGATCTAATAAATTGCTAAAAAGAGTCAACCTGAAAGCTACTTATTAGATTAATTTCAAATTTTGTAAAATCATTAACTGTAATATAAAGATAAACTGGTCAAATTATGGCATGAATTCAAGATGGCGAACCAAAATGGCAGCCATAAAATGTCCAAAAAATTTCAAACGTAGAAAGCTTCTTATTTAATTGACTTCAGAACTTGCAGCAAAATTGTATGTGATAGAGGAATTAACTAACCAACATGACGGTACAAATTGCGGTCTTAAAAAATGAGTGTAAAACCTACTTATTGAATTTATTTTTAAACAGAATCTACTCAAATAGAGTTTTAATTTTTAACTTACTGAACAGCGTAGAAAGATCCTAAAAATGCTAGTTCAACTATTGTTTTTAATGTTTCAGAGTATTCCACAGTTGTGAATATAAATAGTAAGGTTTGATGTAACTGATGATCATGCAGATGGCATAAAAGTTGATAAGAAAACAAGAGTGATTAGGACTGAAAACATATTTTGTGTAGCTATCGTAATTGAAGCTATATGCCTTA
This sequence comes from Kuschelorhynchus macadamiae, assembly GCA_030620095.1. Taxonomy (NCBI): domain Eukaryota; kingdom Metazoa; phylum Arthropoda; class Insecta; order Coleoptera; family Curculionidae; genus Kuschelorhynchus; species Kuschelorhynchus macadamiae. The sequence continues at coordinate 528,962 of JAUTXW010004988.1, read as the reverse complement.
TGAAAAGCAATGTGAACGTAGTTAAGTTTTCACATGCTTACAAACATGGCATACGATTTTGGTGAACTCAGGTCATAGATAAAACTAATAGTATAAATGCCGGCTTTCGCACCAGGATTATGTGTGTATGTGGTGCAATGTGCAATCGTTTAAATTAACGTGGATGTTATTTTTGGTAAAAAAGCCCGTGACAGGGCAGATGGCAGCTATAACCTTAATTGGACACATGTATTGACTTTGTGAGAAATGGTCATAGTTATAAGTACATAAAAGGTGCCGAACTGGGGTCTATTGCAGATGATGCAAACAAAACTAATATGGTTGTACTTTTGAATGTTGAAAGGTTACTAATAAACATCAACCAACAACGAAAAATCATCATGTTTGGAAACTAGGTAATGCTTAATAGAAATAGTAAATATTCATAGGCACAACTTCAAAGCTTTTAGTTCGGTATAATCATAGACCTTATAACAGGGACACCCAATATATTATACTGTATCATTCATAAAATTCTGTACGTTTTGATGCAATAATTAAAGTAAATAAACATGTACTGTAAGAAAGTGTGACAAGAAAAAACTATGCTCCTCTTCTGATCCCACAAAAGGCAACGCTGTAAAGATATAATGACAGACTCATTTTCTTCTTGTCGTTGGCAATTTCAATGGCTATATACGTATTATATTTAACCTATTATCACAGCGGTCATATCTAATAATATACCTATTCTAGTTTTTTACATTATGTATAAAATCGTATACCTAAGTTCGTTTATTTTGTTTGCTTTGTTCTTATTGTAAAAAAAACGCACCAATTTTACCTCTCAGTATTTTAAAATAACTTATTGTAACAAATATAAATTTTTTATGTCAAATATGTATTGCAGTGTTCTATGTATCTACATACATCGGTTTTGCCTAGGAATTTATAAATAAATAGCTTAGGGAAAAACGTGCAGATATGTAATTTTGGTTTCTAAAGAACGAAGAAATAGCAAATATACAAATCATACTAACCTTTAAAATAATTAACCCTACTTACAAATTAATAAATTATTAATTTATTAATCTCGTACTGCACACTTCGCATTAATGCCCCATAATGCCTTAGAACTTATTAAAAATAATCCAAAAACTCACAAAAATCGCCCATAGACACAGCATTGATTCAAAGCAACACAGCTTTGTTGGACTTACTCTTCTAGCGGTTACAAATTTATGTACTCTGCGATTGACAAAAATGAGGCGATGTTGTCGGTTTGTAGCAACGGCATTGTATGAAAATAAAAAGCAAGTTATTTGAATAATTATTTGTTAATAATGTTTATTTATAGTTATTGAAATTTTACAGAAGTTATTATTACACTATTAAAACCTTCTTAAAAATTAATTTTAATATTATTAGCAAGAAATTTTTGTATCTATACTTTTTTCTATGTAAGATAGTGTACAAAATCTTTCTGAATGAACCAAATCAAGATAATACAATAATTAAACTAATAATTATGAAAATGTATGATTGCCTTTAAATCAAAACAATTCCGTCTCCATGTTATTATAGCTATGGGTATGTTACACTTGTTAATCAACCCCCGCGTCAATGACCTTCTTCCAAAACTCCTTGCATATTTGCCAAATTTCTTTAGTGATTTAATACATTTCAACTGTATTATCTCCTTAAAAAACTTTTTTTGTACAATTTTTACCCCATATACTTCATTTTCAGTTTTGAAACCAGCAACGGAATTTCACAACAAGAACAGGGAACTCTCCAGAACGCCGGATCGGAAAATGAAGTTATGCAAGTAAGAGGCAGCTTCACATACACCGGAGCTGATGGAGTAACTTACACCGTTACCTATATCGCCGACGAAAATGGATTCCAACCCCAGGGTGCCCATTTACCATCCAAATAAGACAAACATAGTTTTAGTTTTTTTTTCTCACTAGTTAATATGGTGTCAGAAAGCAAAGTCAAATAACTCCTGCACAACTTCGTTTAATTGGTTTGTTTTTTAACTTTTCTTTACCTTTTTGTCTACACTATTTCAATGCACTGTTTATTTTTCAATCACACCAACTTGTAGACTTTGCTTATTGAAGACCTCAATTTTGTTCAATTCGCATGTTCTGTACTGAAAACCTATTTTTTAAATATGTCAATATCTATAAGTCCGCCATTTTTAAACTTTTGCTGAAGCAAAAGTTTGGGAATGAATGACAAATTTGTAGTTTTTTACTTGCCACTGTATATTTATTATGTAAATACACTTTTTATAAAATAAATAATTATTTTTTGACGAAAATGTTTTAGTTTACTACAGTTTTATACAGGGTTGATCAAAACAAACGCACAAAATTTATACCTTCTGTATGAGTCATTTTTCACAAAAACGCTGAAACACATGGAGTAGTTTAAATGGATGTTTGGCTATTAAACTATCAAAGTAGATCCTGATGGTGTAATACGGAACGACCGAGTGATTAGACCCTCATCAACCTATTCAGTGACTTGGGAAAATTTCATTGAATTATCTTGAGATGATTGATCAAACGAAAGTAGTATTTATTAAGAAGCAACTTCCTAATAACATAAATTTTTACATTGCAAAATACAGGTAAAAAGGAACCCACATTTGGTTATTTGGCAAATATCTACACATGCAAAATAGTACATTCGGTTAATCTTTCAGTTTGATCATTGAATTGTAAGTTAGTGTTAGTATTTTGGAACTTTGACATTTTTGAATTATGGTGCTCTCAGAAAGGCAGCGAATTGAAATTTTGATATTGTTGGGTTGTGAAAACAAAGAACGGAGCCAGGATGAAGTTTGTACGTGGTTTAATGAAAAGTGTCCCCAGATACGCGGTCAAGTGTGAGTAGAATATTTTACCAATTTGAAGAGCATGAGACAGTTAGGTATTTACCTAAAACGAGACGACCACTCGCTTTAACCGAAAACAAAAAACTTGATAGACCATCAGTACAAGAAATTCCACATTCTTCAACAAATACCTTAGCGCTAAATAACGATTTGAATAGAGTTTCTGTACGGCGATTATTAAGAATCCAGAAGTATCACTCGTATTAACTGCATGTTGTACATGAACTTCTTGAAGATGACTACGATAGGAGATTATAATTCTGTGAAAAAATGATTGGAAGACATGATGACAATTTGTTTGTTCTCCAATGAGGCTCCATTTTATTTAAACGGAGTGATTAATAGACATAATTATAGATTCTGGTCTGATCAGAATCTATAGTGAATACGTGAGGGACATACTACCCTAAAAAGTCAATATGTTGGCTAGCATAATAAATTTTAGAACCATATTTGTTTGAAGAGAGTGTTTAAAAATAGACCAAACAGCGCTGAGGAACTTCAAGATAGAAGAGCGTAGGTTACTAATTTGCCAGTCGAAAGTATTTGAAGTGCGGTTGATAGTATTTACCACAGACTCGGTGCATGTTAAATAGAAGTTGGAGATCACTTTCAGCATTTGTCACATTAGCCGAATCAGATGAGTGTTAAGGATCCCATACGAATAGTAATTTTAATTACAAAACTTATGAAGACTCGTTTTATTGTAACTAAATTAGCAGACCCCAAATTTGTTGCTAGTATCGGATTCAGTTTTAGAAGACCTTCTCATAGAGCTCCCACATGACCTAGGTGGCCATTTAAAAAAAAAGTTGTGATGCTTACAATTTAAGGGGTTGCAGCGAGTGGACTGAAATTGATGATTGTTTGTCTTTTAGTAATAACTAAAAGACAAACAATCATTTAAACAATTTCCAGCACTTTTGCAAAAAACTTGGATAAGAATTTTGTGTGTTTCTTTTGACAAATATTGTCGATAGATTTAACTGATGGGATGCAATGAACAAATATGAAATTCAAACCATAAATAAAGCAGTTTTTTTAGGAGGATTCTTGGTGTTTTTGAAACTTAACATCTATCTAGGATATTTCTAGATGCGTGATTTTAATAAACATTTCAACAAACCAAGAAATAGATAAATCGTAATTTATCTTAACTTTTTGTAATAGGATTAGAGAGAACTAAAAAAAATTGGTTAGGATATTTGTCATTTAAAATATTTAAGAAAATGTTTTGAAACACTAAAAATATATAATAATATAATAAATAATAAATATAGTTTAGGATATTTTGTATCTCAATAGTAGACTAATCTGCCTAGAATAGTTTTAGATAAACAACACAAACAAAGAGATTTTTCTGAGAAAAAAAAATAGTTAAATTATTACTTGCTTTAACTTTTTAATGACACGTAAGCTTCAGGAACTTTAAGAAAATTATTTTTTATAGAAATGTTAATAAATCTGATTTGTCAAAATTAAGTCAGTTTGTATGTAATTCTAAACAAAAAATCTGTAAATTTTCTTTACCCGGAATATCTCTCGTTTTGAATCTTTCCTTTTAGCAATAGGGACGAGTGATGAATTTAGTTCACTACATAGGGATTTAGTAACTCATACATATTGTCTTTTCAAACATTTATATTGGGCAACGTTTTGTTTCACCATATTAGATTCCTACCAATTTCTACTTATGCCAAATTTGATTATTGTGCAAATTTTAAGGTAAAATGGATAATTAGTTTTTAGTAATAACTTTTTTAACGTCTCGTAGATTTTCACCAAAATACTACCAAGTCTTCCCCTTATGATCCTTAATTATTGAAAAAAAAATTAAAGTCAATTCGGTAACTATGCCACGTACTGACATACCGACAATCAGACAGTCATTTTTTGGCATCTAATGATTAAATAAAATGATTCAGTTTTTCTATTGTCCTAAAATCTATTAACTAAAAATTCAACTTATTTATTTAAAAACATCTCTACATTATAATTAATTATTACTCAAATTTGAAATCAATTCATTAAGTAGTTTTTTCAGGCCAAATTTTTAAATATTTTGTATCTTACCATTTTGGATCCATACCAAAATTTTACCAGTTGATTCATATATAATATTTAATTTTTATACAAAATTTGAGAAAAAGTGCATAAGCAGTTTTTAGTAATATTTCACTAGCCCGCCGTTTTGTTTTGCTATATCGGTTTTTTCCCAAAATATTATGAGGTCATCCCTATATAACCTTTAATTTTTGGCCAAAATTTCAAGTCAAACGGTTAAGTAGTTTTTTAGTTATGCCACGAAACGACAGACAGATAGACCGACCGACGCACAGACGGGCAAAATTGAAAAAACCTGGCCAAAACTTAAACGATGATATGTAGTAATAAAATTTCCTTAATGTGTTTATGAGAAATAATATTGTAAAAACTAATTAACATATTTGTCAATTGGCTACTAATCTGGTGGAAAATTTAATAATATAATAAATAAATACTTGACAAAAACATAATTATGTGTATAAAACCGAATTTAAATTGTTTTAAAAAATACTGCCTACATTTTACTGTTTTTATATTATTTAAAGTCATCAACGGCGTAAAATTAATAATTAATAAACTAATAACAGCATCATTTATTCTCAGAAATAATGTCGCATAACTAATTATTGTTTTTAATCCCCGGACCCGGAGTCTGAGTCACTTGAGCTATTAATTTCTGAGTGTTCATTAGTAGTATTAGTGGCAGATCCCTCTGGACGGGGGCTAATAATAAATCTAAGACTTCTTTTTCGAATGACTTGGACTTTCGCCTTGGAAGTTTTCGCATGCTTAATATGACTGGATCAGACGATATAAGCAGTCTCCAAGTTTTGTTGCCTTGAACACTTTCGGGAAAATCCTTCTCTATACTTCTTAATGTCTTTATTTAATGCCTCCTGGGCCTCGTCAGATAATTGTCCTATAGGCAATAAAAAAGATTCAATAATATCTGACGAGTTAATTAAAATTTTGTGGACCGTATTAGGCATGTTGTATCAAGGATATTTTTGTACAAGTATCCTAGCTGTTGTTAAAGCATAATCTTTAAATTTTTGTATATTTATACGGTATCCACTAGATATAGTTTGCAAAAATATTATTATTATCAGTGGTATGATAGCTCAATTGGTTAGGGCGATGCGCTAGACACGCAGAGGTGCGGGTTCGATTCCCGCTCGTACCATAACTTTTGCTACTGATCATATTTTTCTAAAAAAAATCACTATTTTCACAGTTTAACAAACTGATTAAAATACTTCTACTTAACATCTATGTTGTTGAAAGACTTGGAAGAAGCCCCACATATATAACACTTTTTCGTGGATGTCGTAGATGAAGCAGCATTGCACATTTTGCAATCTACCATTGTAAAAAGTAAGTTGTGTTCAATGTCCTTGTGCCTACACTAATGGAAGTAGGTGTAAGGTTTTCTATTTCATTCTGCATGGTATTTATTTCTTGAAGTGTTAAATCAGTGGTCTCATGTATAAATTGAATTCTGATTGGACGAAAAGCGGGGTGAGCCTGGACGTGGATTTTGCCAAACTATTTTGTTTGTAGATTTATTTGGATCGTCGCATGTTAATAGAAGTGGCACAAAGGATGTTAAAAATATACTGGCATCCGAACGTTCATCGCTGTCAAAATTTTGCTTGTATTGGCTATACCTAAGTGTCAAACAAGCAAGTTGAGGTTCTGTTAATGTTTCCAATACATCTTTTTGCACCTCCACTATACGATGGGCAGTATGGTTTAGTAAGGCTTGTAATTTTACTTCAGCTTTTTGCCCCGTGATTGTAACTGCATCCCGATTTGGGTAACAGCGCCCCTTGGCCTCCTGAATCTTCTTATACGATGGAAAACGTTTTTTATCTTCACTCCTTATGATCTGATATTGGTGTCTATTTGCTTTAACAAATACTGACAATGCTTTATCACCAGATAGCTGATCAACTTTTTCAGCTCTCTCTTTATATGCCTTTCTATAGTTCTGGGCCCTTTTTGGGGTTGAAAATTGTACATCTTTTATAACAGCTGCAGCATCTATACTTCCTTCAGCGCGCAGACTCATTTGAGCAGCATACACAGGCTCTGAGGAACTCATTGTTGATCCAACATATTCGGTTTGTCTTCGTTTTGTTCGTTCGCTACTAGTCTGGAAATTAACAGCAGGGCGACCACCTAAACTCGCTGTAGGTGATTGCACAAAAAAATGAAATTTTAAATTTGTTTCCAACCAAGTTTTGTTTTGGGCAAAATATCTTTCTTGTATTGGGCAGTCTTATATTTTAATTTAAAATCAGAAAGAAAATGTGAAAGCTTTTGTTTAATTACATTAGATAATACTTCAGGGCAATTAGTTAGATCTTTTACATACGAATGCAAATATTCGCAATTAGCTTCAATTTTTGTTGAATTGCATGTCAGTATTACTTCAGAAAGCGTTCTCATACTTAAAACAACATTTTCATCCGGATCTACGTCCCTTGATCCTGAAATAAATAAAAATAATTAGCCTTAAACGATTTGAAAGCGATAAATTGGGGAAAATTCCAAGTGACACAAAACAAAGTTGATTAAGTTATCTCAAAAAGGCAGACAAAAGCGGAAAATATTTTTTCTCCATTTACTATTTAAAGTATTCAGCTACACAACTTTCCAGAAAGTTAAGCCCGGAAGATCCCGGAAGTTTACTAAAATATTAACAATAAAATTAAAACTATAATTTTGCACTACTCCAGAAAATTATTTCTGTATAAAATACACATAATTAAAAAATATTATTATTTTATATAAATAGTATAGCTAAAGGTACTACTTACCACCAGGAGTACAATCCATTTTACTTTGAGCACTATAATGTCTACAATATGTACACAAAAACAGCCAATATTTTTTCGCAAAAACACTTACGCGAACAACATTTAACATTCAACTATTGTCACCGTATTCAACGAAGAGCGCCATCTACGGAATTTCTAATTTTAAAAAGCCCAATGATCTATTAAAGCCCCTAGACGCGTAAAAGTGTGAAATGGCAATCTTCCCGAATTGGGGTTCTGGCCAGCTTTTTGAAATTTTGCCCATCTGTGCGACGGTATTGGGAAAACATGGCATCTAGATGCCACCAAACGTAAAGATCTGAAAAATTCTCGTAGGGTGATTTTTTCAGGATTAGGATACTTTTACTACTAACCTTTTGCGAAGGAAGTAAAAATATTTAGCCGCCATTTTGTTCAGCCATCTCTCGAATTCGTACCACAACTTTACCAGTTTATCTCTATATCACACTTAATGCTTGCACAAAATTTGAAATCAGTCTAATAAGTAGTTTTTTTTAAGCCGATTTTTTAAATATTTTATTAGGCCGCCATTTTGTTTTGCTATCTTATATTCATACCAAAATGTTACCAGTTTATTCTTACGTAAGACTTGATTTTTGTACAAAATTTAAGGAAATTGGATAATTAGTTTTTTTAGTAATATATTTTTTCACATTTCACTAGGCCGCCATGTTGTTCCGGCATACTGAATTTATTCTACAATATTATCAGGTCGCTCCCATATGCCTTCAATTTTTGACTAAAATTTGTCGCGAAATGACACACACACAGGCAAACCAACAGACGGACGACAGAATTGATTTTTTGGTATCTAGGGACGCTAAAACCTGAAAATATGTAAAACCTGATAGGGTAATTTTTTCATGAATACAAATAATTTATTTGGCCGCTATTTTGTTTCGCCTTCTTGAATTAGTACCACTGTTTTACTAGTTCAGTTTTACTATACAACAATTAGTTGTGGCACACAATTTGAAATCAGGCCATTAAGTAGTTTAAGCAGGTAGCAAGGTAAATATTTTAAGAAGCCGTCACTTTGTTTCTCCATCTTGGATTCGTACCAAAATTTTACTAGTTGACTTCTACATAATATTTTTAAATATGTTCAGATTATTTGTTGCGTTTAGATTGACAAACAAAAATCTTTTTTTGGCTTTTTCGCAACTGAATAAAAATATTTAACTTTAAATTAATTGAAGCAGATATTTAATATTATTTACGATCGGCGCACTGATGAGTCCCGATAGGATGAAAGTATTTGTACTATGTGTCTATAAAAACTTAAGGTAAATGATATAATTTCTTATGCTTGCTTAAATAATATTATTTATATTATGTATGGAAACATTCCGTAGACAGACTAGTCTACATGTTGAGGTATGTAATTATATTAAATATCTGCTTCAATTAATTTAAAGTTAAATATTTTTATTGAGTTGCGAAAAAGCCAAAAAAAGAATTTTGTTTGTTAATCTAAACGCAACAAATAATCTGAACATATTTAAAAATAACGTTATAGATGGCTGCAAACTATCATTTTTTTCATATCTAGGTTACATGTCAAACAAACTGACACATTTTAAAATTTTGAAATCAATTCTTTTCTATTATTTAATGTTTTTCTCTTACGATCGGCGCACTGATGGGTCCCGATAGGATGAAAGTATTTGTACAACTACTATGTGTCTATAAAAACTTAAGGTAAATGATATAATTTCTTATGCTTGCTTAAATAATATTATTTATATTATGTATCGAAATATTCCGTAGACAGACTAGTCTACATGTTGAGGTATGTAATTATATTAAATATCTGCTTCAATTAATTTAAAGTTAAATATTTTGATTCAGTTGCGAAAAAGCAAAAAAAAGATTTTTGATTGTCATTTTACATAATATTCGATTTTTGACCAAAATGTGAAATCAATCGGGTGAGTAGTTTTTTAGCTATGCCTCTGACGTACGGACCGACGGAATTGAGAAAACATGTTTTTCGGCATCTAGGGACCCTGAAACGTGAAGATCTAAAAAATCTTGGAGGGTGATTTTTTCACGATTACAATACTTCCCTTTTTACGAGGGAAGTAAAAACAAAAAGCAATTAAGTTTAAAATGTTTTCATTAAATAAAACACCGTTTTGCCGAATAAATACACTGAATCATCTTTAGTAGGAGTACGTAATATTACTATCGCCAGAATTACCGTAGGTATCTACTATTAATTACATAACTTTCCTGTTAACAAGCATTACGTAATGCTATTTTACGACAAAACGTATTTACCTATTACTATTTATGATGTGCAATTAATAAATCGTTTATGGTATTTACCATAATTTAGCAACCCAGATTTGAACTCTGATTTTTCGTATACACGGTAGCCAAAATAACCTTTTATATAAATTAATAAACGCAAAGATGATACGTATAATAAAAAATTTAAAACTTTAATAAAATCAGCTAAAAAGTCAAGAATAAAATATACAGGGTGGCCCACCACTGCTGATTGGTAATATCTTTTCAAATATAATTTGGAGGATACATGCGGATCGGATAGGGCTACAATTCAAAATTATTTGTATAAATAAAGGGTACGGTAAAAAACGTAGTATATAAAAGGGTACGGTAAAAAACGTAGTATATCAAATTGAATACCCTGTATTTAATTCCATATTTGAATTCTGAATTAAAAACTAGGCCAAATTTATTAAGAAGTATTTATGTCCAACTTACAGGATTTTCAAAATATTTACCTTTTTTCTAAATATCAAATTCTTTAAATCTTTTGTACTGAAAAACTACAAACCTATGGAAAGACAACCAAATATAGACAATACAATTTTACATTATACGACGTCTTTTCGCGGATTTTTATTAAAATAATGCTGTTCAAAATGTGGGTCACAAATAGGGGAGAGTGGGGGAATATCGACCGTCGGGAAAAATCGACCACTTTTAAATCTTCTAAACTTGGCGCCATATGGGCTTAATACATCAACTGACCAATAGATGGCTTCGTATGTGCCTGATTTATGCGATTAATTTGAAGCCATAACGTTTCCGTGTATCCATGTTGATAGTTGTACTCGTGTTTAATCTGTTTTTATTAAAACTGTGCTGCTATTATTAAGGTAGGGAAATCCTTATACATTCTAAATGTTCTGCATTTTATCTTAATAGGATACTGCGGATATTCTTCCGTAATTTAGGTCCAATTTGGTGCACTTTTAATACATATTTTTAGTAAAAACAAATTTAGGGTTAAGTTTACCGGTTCGGGTAAAATCGATCATGCTGGTCGATATTACCCTGCAGTGATCGATATTACCCTACTTAATATTTGTGGTCTAATCATTATCTATTCTAAAGAAAGTGCGCAATAAATGCAAGCATAAGGTACATGTCAGCATTTCATTTCAGATGCCGCGAACATATGTTCGAAAAACTGGACGTTCTTCGTGGACGGAGGAGTCTATGAAAAGAGCAATAAAGGCCGTGGGAGAAAAGACATTATCCATTAGGGGCGCCGCACAAATGTTTAATATCCCATATGGTACTCTTCAAGATAGACTAAAAGGTAGATTTCAACCAAAAAAACTTACGTTGGGAAGAAAACCTGTCTTTTCCGAAAATCAGGAAAAAGAAATTGTTGAAACCATTTTAAAATTGTCCAAATTATTTTATGGATTGACAGCTCAAAGCATAAGAACATTGGTTTTTAAATATACAGAGACAAATAGAATTACACATCCTTTTAATAAGGAGAGCGGGATGTGTGGCAAGGATTGGATCTACTCATTTATGCGACGTTATCCGCAGCTTAGTTTTCGTAAACCGGAAGCTACTAGCCTAAGCAGAGTTACCGCATTTAACAAAGGCGAAATGGAATTTTTTTTTAATAATCTTGAAATGCTTTTTGAAAAATACCATTTTGAAGTTCATCGCATTTATAACGTTGACGAAACGGGTATTTCCAATGTCCACAATCCGAGTCGTATATTGGCAAGAAAGGGAGAGAAACAAGTCGGCGTGATAACAAGCGGAGAAAGGGGTCAAAACACTACAATTGTATGCTGTTTTAGTGCGTCTGGGCAATATATCCCGCCCAAGTTTATTTTTAAGAGAATGAGAATGAAAGATGGTTTGGAAAAAAATGGACCGGCAGGCGCGATATACAAATGTTCAAAATCTGGATGGATTACCGAAGAATTGTTTACCGAATGGTTGCAACATTTTGCGAAATTTGCTAATGCTTCTCCAGAGCAACCTATTCTTCTAGTACTGGATAACCATTCAACTCATTCTTCTTTGGCTTCCTACACTTTTTGTAGAAATTCTGGCATTCATTTACTATCACTTCCCCCCACACATCTCACAGGACACAGCCTCTGGACGTTACTTTCTTTAAGTCCTTGAAAACTGCTTACCACCAAGAATGTAATAAATACATAAAAAGTAGAAATTATGAAAAAATCAAAGAGACTGATATTGCCGAACTTTTTGGGAATGCTTACAATAGGACGACCGCAATAGAGAAGGCAATTAACGGATTTAAGACCACAGGAATATTTCCCATCAATCGTGATGTGTTCTGTGAAGAAGACTTTGTACCTATTCATAAAGATAATACAGATCTGCCAAATACAACGGCTCCAGCAGATTTACCATTGCAGGGAAATACATCTCAGAATATCTTAGAACTTGTTGAACCCAGACAAAAGACTCCTTCTCCAGAACCAGGGCCAAGTGGATTGAGTGGAACTGTTCCAGGAAGACTCAAGAGCTTACGTAATACCAGATTGTCATCAAATTCGTCTGATTCTGAATTCAGTTTGGAAGAAGTTGTGGAAGATAGCCTAAGTGATGATGGTGATAAAACCTTAAAAATTAAAGAAAAAACAGAAAATACTTCTTTCCAAGAGCTATGTCCACTTCCAATGTTTCAACCAAGAACTTCACAGCGAAAAAGGCAACATTCTCAAATATTAACATCTACCCCATTAAAAGAAGAGCTCGAAAATAAGACATTGAAAAAACAAAAAAAGGAAGAAAATGAAAAATTAAAAAAGATTACAAGAAAAATTGCAGACAGAGAAAAGGGAAATGAAAAGATTAAGAAGGTCACAAAAAAATTATGGGTAAAGTGGAAACTCAGGTTGAACAGGAAAGAGAAATTGATGAAATCTGTCCTATTTGTGAACAAACTAGGATACAATGAGGTTTGGTGGCGGTGCCGTTCTTGTGCAACCTGGGCTCATGCTGACTGTACTAGTGCGGAAAAAGCTTCAGTATATATTTGTGACTTTTGCTCAATGTAATATTAGTGTTAAAATGTTGAAATAAAATAAATTCCAAAATATTACTACTCGGTCGATTTTACCCTACCTTGTGGTCGATATTATCCCATCGGTCGAAATTACCCGATTTTTTTACCTGTTTACAAAAATGCATTTTAAGGAAAAAAACATTTTTTTATTTGCAAAACCAATAGAAAAATTTTAGCAAATGAAGTAAAGAAGCCATTTTACGGTTTTAGATACATTTGTACTAATACTTTTATTTAAAAAACTTAGTTGCGCTTAAGTAGTCGATATTCCCCCACTCTCCCCTAGTATCAGTAAGATGGAGTACTTTCTGTATGCTTGCCTTGATAAATATTTTTTTAAATATATGTTTTTTGTATACTTTTTAGTCATAAAAATACTAAGAATTTATCATTTTCAGTTTTAATATACCCCCAATACTGATTTTTCAGTTCAAACTGCACAAATCACATTTCTTGCCAGTATTTTGAATTTTGTAACTTACACAATACATGTTCGTTATATTGGAGCCGTTATCTTTTTACTTCCCTCGTAAAAGGGGAGTATTGTAATTGAGAAAGTATCACCCTCCGATATTTCTTCAGATCTTTACCTTTCAGGATAGATGCCGAAAAACATGTTTTCTCAATTCCGTCAGTCTGTCTGACTGTTCGCGGCATAGCTAAAAAATTACTTACCGGAATTACTTCAAATTTTGGACAAAAATTAAGTGTCATAATTAATTTATAAAATATTTAAAAATTCAGCATGAAAAATGGATTGATTTCAATTTGCTTGCAATAACTAATTATGGTATAGAGATGATAAAATTGTGATACGAATTCAAGATGCCAGAACAAAATGGCGGCCAAATAAAATATTTTTAATCGTGAAAAGAATCACCCTTTCAGGTTTTACATATCTTCACGTTTTAGCGTCCCTAGAGTCCAAAAAATATATTTTATCAATTCCGTTGGTCCGTCTATCGGTCTGTTTGTCAGTTCGCCGAATAGCTAAAAACTATTTGCCAGATTAAAGCACTAAGTGTGTTATAGAGATAAACTGATAAAGTTGTGGTATGAATGCCGAAACTAAATGGCGCCCAAATATTTTTTTTAAATTAAATCAACGTAAAAAATTCTTATTCAAATGACTTGAAGTTTTGCATTTGCATGCCTGTGTTCCGTAGTCATGGTCAACTCAGCGAAAAATGAACTCCGTCGTTTTTGGCACAAAAATTGAATATTTTTTTAAAGTGTTATAAATCATAAGAAGGGAAAAAGTGTTCTTTTAATTAAACGAAAAAACAAAATAGCCGCCATAAAAAAAAAGAAGTTGATGATTGTATCTAAGAACCGAGACGTCAGAACTAAAAGCTTAATACTAAATAACGATATCTTACAACATTATTTAAAAAAAAAAAAGAAATATAACACTTTTTCGAAAATACAACTTTTTGTTTATTATATTATATATTTTTTTATAAATTCACTCTGTATCTCAGAAATTAATTTCCAAATTAGTCTCAAATTTTAGTGCTATGTACTACATTTGAGGTATGAGCCTCCTCTATAGCAAGTTTTAACAAAACACTTCATTAGCTTTCAAAGCAAAATTCTCGTAAACCATTGTCGATATCAGAAATCACTTTTTTGATATTTTATTTAATTTTGTTATCTTTGCTCTAAGACGTAATATAAAATACGTCGACTTCTTTAAGGATCTGCTTTTTTATTTGTGAATAATATCTTATTACTCAAATTATAACCTAATGTCTTAGAGCAAAGTTCTGTCTTAATGTTGATAAAGAGAGCCAAAATAATAAAAAAAAACATTTTTTCATTCATTTTCATAATAAAAAAACAAATGCAAAATTTTGATAATTAAAAAAATTAAAAACTTATTTTTTAGTTGTTAAAACATTAGAGTTCCTGTACTACCTCAATTTTTGTTATCGTTAAAACATAAGCTATCATAAAAGTTTTCATATTTCGTTGGTGTTTCTGAAAACCTATTTTTATGTTAATTTTTTTTTGACAAGCTTTGGCAGTAGGACTCTTCTCCTACCAAAGCGTAACAGATAACAGCAATTTTGATTATTTTGTTAGGCCTACCTAAAAAGCAACTTTTTATATCTATTCGACTATGTATCTTATGTTATCGCCCCTGTTTTGTTTTTATGAATGTTTATCAATCTGAAAACATATCGTTCCCGACACCATATCGATAAGATTCTTTAAATATATTTTTCACTTGTGCTTCGTGCTTCTAAACACTGGTAAAGGAATTTTATTGACTATTTCTTCATCTTCTTTCTCAGCCTTCTTACGCTCCGCTCAGTACTGGACATAGGCCTCACTCAAATCTCACCAATGTTGTCGATTTTGTACGCTCTTACGCATGAGCCTCGCCAAGTTTTTAATATCGTCGTCCTATCTTAATATCGGTCTCTCCAGTCATCATCTTTTTTCCTAAGGTCTCCACTGTAAAATGTGTATGTTCCATCGTCCATCTCTAACTCTAGCTACGTAGTCCCACTCCATTTGTGTTATTCTTCTGGATACAATAGTTTGTTCATCCTCTTACCCACTAGTTCCTCCTATCTCGCAGGGTAAATACCGCTATTGCTCTTTTCACTGCCCTTTGTGTAACTTTAATTCAATCCATAATTTGTTTTGTTTATGCCCCATTATAGAGAGGTTTTCTTGTTTTTAGGGTATGCTAGTTTGCTAAAAGCGACCCATTCAAATCTAGTTCTTCGACTGATCTCCATTCCTTTGCTTTCTTTTCCTGTTGTTATTAGTTGTCCTAAGTATACATAATTTTCACATTCTCTACCTGTGCTTCAATTACGAAGATTACATATCACTTTTGCTTTTGTTCATTTCTACTTTCCCTGATGCATCTTCTTAAAGTCTAATAACGGATGTAATGTAATTTTTGTATCGATAGTCTATACCAATTCAGTTTCATCCATGATTGTTCAGTGTTCTACCGAATCAAAGGCTTTCTCGTAATCTACAAAGGCAATGAATAGTGGTAGGTAATACTCAGTTGATTTTTCGATAAAAATCCCAACTGCAAGCAGATGATCCATTGTTCTCCTAGTTGGAATTCATCTAACTTTTTAGATCATCTCAGTTATAATTTTAGTTAGTAGTTTATACAATTGTGACAGCAGGCTTATTGGGCGCTAACTACACCCTTGATTTCTATCGCCCTTTTTATATGGTATTGCGTTGTTCCATCCGTCGGATATTGTTCCCTGTTCTGGGAAAACTTTGAATAGATGGCGTAATTCTGGCATTAGAGCGTCTTCCGGTTCTTTAATCGATTCAATAAGAATGTCATCATCACTTGGAGCAACACTTAATTTTAGGTATGTTTAATTTGTATGTCTTCATCTAGAACCACCCCACTTATTTAAATCCTAGATCCGCCACTGGCATTGTAAAATCATTATTCATTTTCATAAAAAAAAGTTATTCTCTTGAGAAAAATAACGTATATACATCGTGTAAAGGATGGACACAAACGTGAGAATGAAACAACTTTTGCATTGGACAAGACATAAGTACTTATTATATCTAATTCTCCTTTATCCTTCTACACAAACTTGTTTAAAATGGTCGATTTGCTATTAATAGCCATAGTAAGATATGCCGATACGATCGCCGCTATTGCGCGTGATATTTAAACATATAATACAACATTAAATTCCGATATTCGTCCTTGTCCTTTTTCTTTTATTTTAATTTTATGACAATTACCTGCTCATCTGCTTTTTCAGCTTGTGGTTTCTATGTCCGTATATAGCGGATTCTATGAATAGTTGAATAAACTAGAAATTACAAACATTAAGGGACTATGATAATCTGTCCATCCGTTCTGTATTTTACAGGATTGTCCTTTCTTTTTATCTGCTGTCCTGCATTGTGGACGTCCTGTGAAATGTCCTGTATTTTGTCTTTATGATAAAATATTGATGTAGTATTGTTTTTTTATCTCTTTGAATGCAGATGTTGCCGAATGTGTTTTGATTTTGGTAGCGGTGTACCGTCGTTGCCAAATTATTTGTTTGATTATAGCACAGGTTAAAATAATGTGAACATAAATAGTAAAAATCTAAGGCCTTTGGCCTCCACTGAACAGGTCCGAGTCCTTCGACGAGGTTAAAATCAAATATAATTGAAGAACGTAGATCCACACCACACCACCGCCCACCCCATTTCTTTGTCGAACCATGCGCCACACTATGTAATCTGGCTTAAGTTTGTTAACAATCAGGCTTTCCTTTTCTCTTCTTCTATTACTGCGATAGAAGCAGATAAAACTAGAGTTTTAGAAGTTGCTAATGAAATTGATAATTTAAAAATAAAATTGAAAGAAGGGGAAAACAACACATTTTTACATTCAAAAACAATTTAAAGACATTGGAATAAAATGGAGAAATAAATAGAGGTTGGTTTGTGATGTCAAATGTTTTGCATAAATGCCAGTGGCTTGAATAAGTTGTCTGTGCATTTTTTGCCTTTTAAAAGTTTGAAGTGAGTTATGCTAAATAAAGAAATCAGTTGGAATGAAATTCAAGACCGCATAATGTCTTTTATTGAATTTAAATATTTAAAGAGTGATTCTATTAATGAAAATGAGCTTTTGATGAAGTGAGTTACCTTCAGCCATTTTTGTCCAAGACAAAGATTTATATAAAAATCTGCGTTATATAAAAATCTCAGTGTCTATAAAAACAGCCAAATATATGTTGATTTTAACTTATCAAGTAGGGAGAGTTTTTATGGTGAAACAAAAACGTTGAGCTATTAAAAAACGTCCATAGCTCAGAAAATATTTATAAATGTATATGTTTTAGAAATTTTTATTTTATATGAAAGCACCTGTGAATTCCGAAAAGGCATGGTAAGCAACTAGTTTGAACCTGTATAATTGTCTGTTAATTTTGAAAAATACCTGATATGTCCTGCATTGACTAACAAAAAAATATAGTCACCTTAGCCAATGACGAAAGTTATGCCAACAGACGTGAACAAAACAAGGAATCGGTAAATGTCCTTTACCCGGACTTTATGAATCTTTCCTTTTATTAGGAATAGTGAAATATAATCCACTTTACTTTGATACATAGTCATTTAGTAACACATAAATACTGTTTTCCCCCTCCCTGTATTGTAAGCAACCTATTTTGACACTGCTTTGACAGACGTAAGTGAAAGTTACTCAACAAGGTATTGGTTGCCGTTAACGACAAGATGTAAGTCAATTTACATCCCTAGGGAAATAATAATCTAAAATTATTATAAGTGGCTTTAATTTTTGATTTCATCTATATATTACAAAAATCCGGTGATATTAACTGAAATGAATATTAATGGTACAATTATTACAATTATTCACATTATTAACAAAATTTGGAAACACGCTTTCTCGTTTCTTCTCGATGTGTATTACATTTTCTGACTTCTATGGAACGCCGTTTTACTTTTTAGTCTGCTATATGCCCGGTATTAATTTAAATTGAATGGGACTTCATTATGGCAATTTATTTTATAATATTATAATAAAAATGTAATTTTAACTGAATCCTTCGAACATCTAGAGCTAAAGCCTTCATATAGATTTTTAACAATCAATTAATTTGATTTAGCTATTAAAATGTATGTCAGGATATTTGGATGGGTCTTTACAAAATTAATTCAATTTTCATTATATTATTATAATTAAAATGCATTTTTTTTATTATAATATAATTTTATTACTTACAAATTTGTTGATATCAATATTTATCCAATATTTAACGAGTACCTTTGTAGTATTTTGTGGGAAACAATATAGCCGATTATCAATTTTTATGAATGGTATTTTCATTTACAGCAATTTCTATGATTATCTATTTTCATTGAAACCAATTTCCATTGATATCAATTTCGATTGAATACAAGCACCTCGAATGCATTTTTATTATCGGAAGTTTCGCCATCTATAGCCTCCCAAAAGAAATATAATGTGTTTGCGTGAGTGTGTTCGATAACTCAAATTAATTTGCGAATGTGTCGTCATACGAAAGAGAAGTCTTCGCGCTCAAAAAGGTTTGTAAAATTCTGGAGCTTCTCTGGTCTGGTATTCTGTGTTCTGAAGTATGAGCCGACTTCTTTGGTTTGCGTATTGCGCTAACATTGGATTGCATTCTAATAATCTTGCTTGCTGATTTTTTAATATCATTTGTGCAATAAACGACGATGATACGGACCGAATTTAAACTCGTCTTTCTCGCGCAAGTACGTCACATCTATGTACAGCGTTTGGGAGTCAAATAGGCCGTAATGCATTGTCATTTGAAAACGTTTGTAGAATTTACGCTTCAATAAAATATTTTTAAAATTATTAAACTAATTATTTTGAATCTAAAGATTTTATTTTCAATACGGTTATTACGTCCTACCTGTGCAGTTGCAGGCAGTAGAAATCGACATTGAAATTATAATCGATAAACAAAAGTGACAGATATAAGATATTTCAAATTTCCAAAATAATACATTTTCAAAAATGTGGATTGGCGCTTACCGTCAAGCTGTTAAGATAAATTTAAAAAATGGTAATTTAGGATATATTTACTATAATAATAGAAAAATATGGTTTTAGCTACTTGTATAGGGCACTTTTGAAACTGGTTTGTATTTTTCAATTGCAAGTAAAAACTAAAAATGTCAATAGACGGCACTAGTGCAGCAACTCAAGTAACAAATGTTATAAAATATGAATGGAAGTTTCCCCTGCAATTATTTTACTTGCAGCATTCTTAACTTTTATTTTAAATTAATTAATTATTTTAAACAAAATAAATATCACGAATCCTCACGATGAGCACTTTAGATAATCTGATATTTGTAAACTTCAATTTTATTTTCTTGCTGAATGCTGAAGAGACCGGCGTGGGCATACCGTTGTAAGTGTATCGTGGTGTTAATCATAATTTTATAAACAACGTGTATTAAAAGGCGACTCGCATGTTGCGTTATAGAGGCTGCTTTTCTAGAAGCAACAAGGCTGAATTAACTACTTACGATGGTTGGGGCTCATCTGGGCGAGGCAAAGTTTTGCGATGACAAAAAACGGTCAATGGGTTTTACGTATTTGGGGGCACTTCGGCAGCAACTCAAAATTTACATGATGACAAAAAAAAGAAAAGATCCTCAGTTTTGTATTTCGCTCGCTGATGTCTCTCGGGGCCCCCACCACATATTTGAGCCTTACGCGTTGTGGCCTTTTCAATCATTAAATCCCCGCAAAAACAAAACGCGCAAGCTCTGTGCTGGGGCCACTGCCGACGCGACGGCGGGGGCCTGAGTCAGTGGCGGGCCGTTAGTATATGAAGTGGGAGGGCGAAGGCAAAAAATAGTATTCGCATGACGTGCGACGTCGATGGTTCGGCAAACTACTTTCAACACTTCGAGATTTTAGTTTTAAATAAATTTGTACAAGCTATATTGTCACAGATTACAAAACAATCTGTGAAGTAACACTTATTTTCTCGGTTAGTGATAGTGTCTGATTCTGATGTTAATGAAAGGTTTATAATTTGAATCGGCCATTGAATTCGGATTTATTTTTTAATTTATCAAATAAATATATATATATATATATATATATATATATATATATATATATATATATATATATATATGTATACAACCATTATTGTTAAGCCCCCGTTTATACAATGATATAACAATTTCAATCAAACAACACAACCTTTATTTTATTGGTAGGTGTAAAATAAAGCAATGAATGTTCTTCCAGCAAAAGCTGAATCTGATTTTTTATCCAGAAAGCTATTTTTATGTTTTGAAATCTGAAATGCGTGTTTAAACGTTCTATCTGTAGCACCTCCACTTTGAGTTATTATCTATTTTGTTTTATGATATATCTTACTGTAACAGTGTTGCCGTATCTTCTTTTAGTTCCGAATTTCTGCTATTAACTTTTGTTTTTTAAATGGGACGCCCCATATTTGTTTGTTATTTTGATTTACTATAATATTGTAACTTCAACCATGACGTGTCAAACCAGAACCTTCGTATATCAGGGTGACTAGAAATTGCTTAGACTTAAATGCATATTATTGCCGATTTTTTAAAATACTGCATATTGTTGTGGGGGTATCATTATATATTACTCGCAAAGGCTAACCTGAAGAGCGACATTAAAAAAAAGATTTTTTAGAAAAAATCGTTTAATATTTAAATGGGCGTAAAAGAGGTTTAGTGAATAGATAGATAATTTTATTTTTCTCAGGGTTCTTGGAGGTAAGTTAATAGTTTTTGCCAAATCACAGCACTCTAGATTGAGAAATAAAAATTAGTTAAAAAATAGCATTCAATGTGAGAATTACATATGGTTGTACTTGGAATATCTCAACCATTGAGGTAGTATACCGGAATGGTCCCAACGAATGAAAACACGCAAACATATACAGGGTGTTACAAATTCGATACAATGTCGGTTAAAATAGAGCAAAGTTGCGCAATTTAACATCGAATAATAAGTAGTTGACAAAGTTAGACAATTATGACTACCTCCAAGGATATAGGTACGTAAAATACCGAAAAATCAGCTATACATATTTTATTTTTTTCAGGCTGCATTTGAAGACATATCACACTACTTTCCATTATCAACAAGATGGTGCACATAGATTTGAAATCCGACGTTTCTTTTTCGCGGTCAGATCAACTAATTTTTTTTTTAGATACACCTGCGTTTTTTAAAAGCCCTTGATTTCATAATATGTGCGTGAGTACCAGAATGTAAAAACTAAAATTAGAAAAAAAAATCAACTTTGTAGGTTAAATTTGTGTAACCTACAAAGCTGTGTGTAAAGAGACCTTGTGAACAAAATTACCAAGATAATAGGGCATGAATGCAATGTTTTTGTTTTGGGGTATTCTTCAATATAACATGTTCTGCATTCCAACATACGACAGTTTCGGTTTGAGTACGTGCAGGAGACAAATGCACCCTGCACCCCCTTTCCCCCCGAGCTAATAACCCAAGCAAAAATTACATTATATAAAGGATTTCGGGACTTCTACCTCACAAACATTGAGAACTTTGTTTTTTTTAGTCTTCATGCTTATGTTGTTCCAACAAGAACCTAGAACTTTTTTTTAGTTATCAAATATTTGCCTCCCCCTCTAAGACGGCATTCTAAATACACCACTGATGTGTTCATTTTTGAAAAACCGTATCTTGATCGACAGGCAGCTTTGAAAGTGAAGTGCACATACCTATAAATTATAATAATTACTCACATATTAAACAAGGGAGACAAACATGAAAATAGTATCCTAATTATCAAATAAATATTGTAAATAAAGATTTAGTGATATACCTATACAACCTTACTACAGTTTGCTTTAAATAGGGTGACCACATATACTCTTTTTAAGAGGAATGTTCTCTTTTTCGGGTCCATGTACTCTGGTACTCTTACTATTTCCATAAATACGACAAATATCCTCTATTATGAGAAATCTGGGACAAATGATCTCTATTTTGCGAAATCTGGTGCCATTTTCCTAATTATTTTTGCTATTTTTAGTCCATATTATTATGTGTATTATAATTATTATTGAAAGTCATTGAATTCTGCGAAAGTGATAAGACTTTACTTAATTATTATACGCTGGTACCTATTTTTACATTTCGTCGAAATATACTCTTTTCAATTTGTAATTTGCCATTACAAATTACATTGTGTGGTAATCTGTGAATTATAGCTGTGAAATTCAAAACCTTGTTTTCTTTATTCTGGTTTATGATGTTTATTATGATCTGTATTTTGTACGTGGTCACATTTTAAATATAGGGGTGTATATCATATTCCGCAATGATTTAATAACTAAGTATTCCCAATCGAACAATAATTAAACACGTTTTAACTGTCATTGATTACCTACGAATATGTTTTTCATTATTCGCATCCGACTCGTCATAACGTCATGCACAACACAGTCTTAATTTTAGATGCACTTTTAAATCTTCGAACGCATGCCTAGCCAGAAACTCGGGTATTTAAAAAATTACAGATTTCTGCTCTTGTTGTTCTTAGTTTGCACTAGATCGCTCCACGTCCGATAATTAAAATTGAAACAAGGTGGCTGGATTCAATGAAAATTGATATTCAGAAGAATCGACATTAATAAAAATTCGAAATCAAAACAATGCATATTAAATAAAATCAGTTACCTTATACCCGCTAATCATTTAAATTCCACAACTCTTATACAATTAAATCTCGTATTAACTTTTATTTATTTATTCAAATGTATATTTAAGTATTTTAATTTCAATGGTAAAGGGCCCGTGTTATATCCGTTTGATGTAGTATAAATTACATATAAACGAAAATCAAAATCAAAATAATGAGCATTATTCTATTTACATTTTTAGGGTATTAATGGAATTGACATTAAAAAGAAATGATATCGTAAGAGATGCTTTAATTTTTTTTGATATGCGATAAAAATAAATTAATTTTTTTTATTACATGAGTTCTTAAATCAGATTTGCCTTCATACGGTTGAAATAAATTAATCTCCACAAAGTCGTTATTGCATTCTAATGTTTTCGGTATTAATATTAATTTAATGCGATCCCGTTTGAAGCGATTACATTTTAATAAGAGTCAATTTATTAAATATTTAAACTGATTTTTGTATATAGAATTTATTTCATACCAATTTTTATTAACATCGATTTGTTGAAATGCAATAACTAAGGAAAGACGCATGTATATAGAAATTTTAAGTAGGCTGTATACGTGTTAAAAAAGGATAAACAACTACTTTTTTGTGGTATCAATTGAAATGGTCTGCAAAGAAATTGCTTATCATAAAAATGTCATTCGGTAAAATCGGTATCCACAAAAATTCGATATCGGAAGAATTAAAAAGAATAAAAATTGTATGCAGGCAGCATCATTTATATGTTTTGCAATTAAATTTGGTATCAAAGACGCGTATGACTAAAAAGTAAAACGGCGTTCCACGCTATGGAACGCCGTTTTACTTTTTAGTCTGCTATATGCCCGGTATTAATTTAAATTGAATGGGACTTCATTATGGCAATTTATTTTATAATATTATAATAAAAATGTAATTTTAACTGAATCCTTGGAACATCTAGAGCTAAAGCCTTCATATAGATTTTTAACAATCAATTAATTTGATTTAGCTATTAAAATGTATGCCAGGATATTTGGATGGGTCTTTACAAAATTAATTCAATTTTCATTATATTATTATAATTAAAATGCATTTTTTTTATTATAATATAATTTTATTACTTTCAAATTTGTTGATATCAATATTTATCCAATATTTAACGAGTACCTTTGTAGTATTTTGTGGGAAACAATATAGCCGATTATCAATTTTTATGAATGGTATTTTCATTTACAGCAATTTCTATGATTATCTATTTTCATTGAAACCAATTTCCATTGATATCAATTTCGATTGAATACAAGCACCTCGAATGCATTTTTATTATCGGAAGTTTCGCCATCTATAGCCTCCCAAAAGAAATATAATGTGTTTGCGTGAGTGTGTTCGATAACTCAAATTAATTTGCGAATGTGTCGTCATACGAAAGAGAAGTCTTCGCGCTCAAAACGGTTTGTAAAATTCTGGAGCTTCTCTGGTCTGGTATTCTGTGTTCTGAAGTATGAGCCGACTTTTTTGGTTTGCGTATTGCGCTAACATTGGATTGCATTCTAATAATCTTGCTTGCTGATTTTTTAATATCATTTGTGCAATAAACGACGATGATACGGACCGAATTTAAACTCGTCTTTCTCGCGCAAGTACGTCACATCTATGTACAGCGTTTGGGAGTCAAATAGGCCGTAATGCATTGTCATTTGAAAACGTTTGTAGAATTTACGTTTCAATAAAATGTTTTTAAAATTATTAAACTAATTATTTTGAATCTAAAGCTTTTATTTTCAATACAGTTTATTACGTCCTACCTGTGCAGTTGCAGGCAGTAGAAATCGAGATTGAAATTATAATCGATAAACAAAAGTGACAGATAAAAGATATTTCAACTTAGCACTTTAGATAATCTGATATTTGTAAACTTCAATTTTATATTCTTGCTGAATGCTGAAGAGACCGGCGTGGGCATACCGTTGTAAGTGTATCGTGGTGTTAATCATAATTTTATAAACAATGAGTATTAAAAGGCGACTCGCATGTTGCGTTATAGAGGCTGCTTTTCTAGAAGCAACAAGGCCGAATTAACTACTTACGATGGTTGAGGCTCATCTGGGCGAGGCAAAGTTTTGCGATGACAAAAAACGGTCAATGGGTTTTACGTATTTGGGGGCCCTTCGGCAGCAACTCAAAATTTACATGATGACAAAAAAAAGAAAAGATCCTCAGTTCCGCTGATGTCTCTCGGGGCCCCCACCACATATTTGAGCCTTACGCGTTGTGGCCTTTTCAATCATTAAATCCCCGCAAAAACAAGACGCGCAAGCTCTGTGCTGGGGCCACTGCCGACGCGACGGCGGGGGCCTGAGTCAGTGGCGGGCCGTTAGTATATGAAGTGGGAGAGCGAAGGCAAAAAATAGTATTCGCATGACGTGCGACGTCGATGGTTCGGCAAACTACTTTCAACACTTCGAGATTTTAGTTTTAAATAAATTTGTACAAGCTATATTGTCACAGATTACAAAACAATCTGTAAAGTAACACTTATTTTCTCGGTTAGTGATAGTGTCTGATTCTGATGTTAATGAAAGGTTTATAATTTGAATCGGCCATTGAATTCGGATTTATTTTTTAATTTATCAAATAAATATATATATATATATATATATATATATATATATATATATATATATATACAACCATTATTGTTAAGCCCCCGTTTATACAATGATATAACAATTTCAATCAAACAACACAACCTTTATTTTACTGGTAGGTGTAAAATACAGCAATGAATGTTCTTCCAGCAAAAGCTGAATCTGATTTTTTATCTAGAAAGCTATTTTTATGTTTTGAAATCTGAAATGCGTGTTTAAACGTTCTATCTGTAGCACCTCCACTTTGAGTTTTTATCTATTTTGTTTTATGATATATCTTATTGTAAAAGTGTTGCCGTATCTTCTTTTAGTTCCGAATTTCTGCTATTAACTTTTGTTTTTTAAATGGGACACCCTATATTTGTTTGTTATTTTTATTTACTATGATATTGTAACTTCAACCATGACGTGTCAAACCAGAACCTTCCTATATCAGGATGACTAGAAATTGCTTAGGCTTAAATGCATATTATGCCTTTATTTGCCGATTTTTTAAAATACTGCATATTGTTGTGGGGGGTATCATTATATTTTACTCGCAAAGGCTAACCTGAAGAGCGACATTAAAAAAAAGATTTTTTAGAAAAAATCGTTTAATATTTAAATGGGCGTAAAAGATGTTTAGTGAATAGACAGATAATTTTATTTTTCTCAGGGTTCTTGGAGGTAAGTTAATAGTTTTTGCCAAATTACAGCACTCTAGATTGAGAAATAAAAATTAGTTAAAAAATACCATTCAATGTGAGAATTACATATGGTTGTACTTGGAATATCTCAACCATT
This sequence comes from Kuschelorhynchus macadamiae, assembly GCA_030620095.1. Lineage (NCBI taxonomy): Eukaryota > Metazoa > Arthropoda > Insecta > Coleoptera > Curculionidae > Kuschelorhynchus > Kuschelorhynchus macadamiae. The sequence continues at coordinate 502,211 of JAUTXW010004988.1, read as the reverse complement.
GAGGTAGTATACCGGAATGGTCCCAACGAATGAAAACACGCAAACATATACAGGGTGTTACAAATTCGATACAATGTCGGTTAAAATAGAGCAAAGTTGCGCAATTTAACATCGAATAATAAGTAGTTGACAAAGTTAGACAATTATGACTACCTCCGAGGATATAGGTACGTAAAATACCGAAAAATCAGCTATACATATTTTATTTTTTTCAGGCTGCATTTGAAGAGATATCACAAAATAAATTTTATATCTTTATAGCTACTTTCCATTATCAACAAGATGGTGCACATAGATTTGAAATCCGACGTTTCTTTTTCGCGGTCAGATCAACTAATTTTTTTTTTAGATACACCTGCGTTTTTTAAAAGCCCCTGATTTCATAATATGTGCGTGAGTACCAGAATGTAAAAACTAAATATAGAAAAAAAAGTCAGCTTTGTAGGTTAAACTTGTGTAACCTACAAAGCTGTGTGTAAAGAGACCTTGTGAACAAAATTACCAAGATAATAGGGCATGAATGCAATGTTTTTGTTTTGGGGTATTCTTCAATATAACATGTTCTGCATTCCAACATACGACAGTCTCGGTTTGAGTACGTGCAGGAGACAAATGCACCCTGCACCCCCTTTCCCCCCGAGCTAATAACCCAAGCAAAAATTACATTATATAAAGCATTTCGGGACTTTTACCTCACAAACACTGAGAACTTTGTTTTTTTAGTCTTCATGCTTATGTTGTTCCAACAAGAACCTAGAACTTTTTTTTAGTTATCAAATGTTTGCCTCCCCCTCTAAGACGGCATTCTAAATACACCACTGATGTGTTCATTTTTGTAAATCCGTATCTTGATCGACACGCAGCTTTGGAAGTGAAGTGCACATACCTATAAATTATAATAATTACTCACATATTAAAAAAGGGAGGCAAACATGAAAATAGTGTCCTAATTATCAAATAAATATTGTAAATAAAGATATAGTGATATACCTATACAACCTTACTACAGTTTGGTTTAAATAGGGTGACCACATATACTCTTTTTAAGAGGAATGTTCTCTTTTTCGGGTCCATGTACTCTGGTACTCTTACTATTTCCATAAATCCGACAAATATCCTCTATTATGAGAAATCTGGGACAAATGATCTCTATTTTGCGAAATCTGGTGCCATTTTCTAATTATTTTTGTTATTTTTAGTCCATATTAATATGTGTATTATAATTATTATTGAAAGTCATTGAATTCTGCGAAAGCGATAAGACTTTACTTAATTATTATACGCTGGTACCTATTTTTACATTTCGTCGAAATATACTCTTTTCATTTTAAAAAAATCTGGACAGCCTACTTTAAATCACGTTTAAGAAGCCAAAAAAAACTATAGTAGAGCATGTCGCGGGCACACAGCTTCCAGGAGAAATTGCAATTTGCCATTACAAATTACATTGTGTGGTAATCTGTGAATTATAGCTGGGAAATTCAAAACCTTGTTTTCTTTATTCTGGTATAAATATATAGAATAGCTTGTTTTGGAATAGGATGTTGGGAGCTAGATACGTTCGTTTTAACTTTTTTTCATTATGATCTGTATTTGGTACGTGGTCACATTTTAAATATAGGGGTGTATATCGTATTCCGTAATGATTTAATAACTAAGTATTCTCAATCGAACAATAATTAAACACGTTTTAACTGTCATTGATTACCTACGAATATGTTTTTCATTATTCGCATCCGACTCGTCATAAAGTCATGCACAACACAGTCTTAATCTTAGATGCACTTTTAAATCTTCGAACGCATGCCTAGCCAGAAACTCGGGTATTTAAAAAATTACAGATTTCTGCTCTTGTTGTTCTTAGTTTGCACTAGATCGCTCCACGTCCGATAATTAAAATTGAAACAAGGTGGCTGCATTCAATTAAAATTGATATTCAGAAGAATCGACATTAATAAAAATTCGAAATCAAAACAATGCATATTAAATAAAATCAGTTACCTTATACCCGCTAATCATTTAAATTCCACAACTCTTATACAATTAAATCTCGTATTAACTTTTATTTATTTATTCAAATGTATATTCAAGTATTTTAATTTCAATGGTAAAGGGCCCGTGTTATATCCGTTTGATGTAGTATAAATTACATATAAACGAAAATCAAAATCAAAATAATGAGCATTATTCTATTTACATTTTTAGGGTGTTAATGGAATTGACATTAAAAAGAAATGATATCGTAAGAGATGCTTTAATTTTTTTTGATATGCGATAAAAATAAATTAATTTTTTTTATTACATGAGTTCTTAAATCAGATTTGCCTTCATACGGTTGAAATAAATTAATCTCCACAAAGTCGTTATTGCATTCTAATGTTTTCGGTATTAATATTAATTTAATGCGATCCCGTTTGGAGCGATTACATTTTAATAAGAGTCAATTTATTAAATATTTAAACTGATTTTTGTATATAGCATTTATTTCATACCAATTTTTATTAACATCGATTTGTTGAAATACAATAACTAAGGAAAGACGCATGTATATAGAAATTTTAAGTAGGCTGTATACGTGTTAAAAAAGGATAAACAACTTTTTTGTGGTATCAATTGAAATGGTCTGCAAAGAAATTGCTTATCATAAAAATGTCATTCGGTAAAATCGGTATCCACAAAAATTCGATATCGGAAGAATTAAAAAGAATAAAAATTGTATGCAGGCAGCATCATTTATATGTTTTGAAATTAAATTTGGTATCAAAGACGCGTATGACTAAAAAGTAAAACGGCGTTCCATACTGGTTTAAGCACTTTCCATTTTAATATCGCATAAAGAAGCGCGGATTAATAGTCGTCATGTGGGATCTTGTATCAATGTACTTTTGAATTATTTTGAAATGACAAACCTGAGTGTTGTCACTTTTTGGAGTCAGGCATGGTCACAATTATGACTTCTTGACTTAATTTAACATTCTCCATTTTCATTTCACAGAGTTCATTAGAACTGCACGCTCCAGCAACTCCCATTACTATTACGACCTTCATCAATAAGTATATATCTTCGGGGGATTCAAGCATGAACTTATTCACATCTTTCCTGTTAAACACATTGGATTTTTTGGGTCTATAACCAATCAATTTTTCTTTTGAAAAATGCTCGAAGTTTTGGATACTTAGAAATATCTATATTTTCTTCTATAAGAAGGGAATACTTCAACATCGAATACTCACACCATAATCTCGATGGGGACTTCAATATAGCACTTTTTGCGTGGAAATACGCCAAAAACAAGGTTTCTGAGGCTACAGTAGCCGTCTTGCTCTGGCACCAATTCTTAAAAGATTTATATGCTGCTTCATACCTTTTTTCGACTTTTCCGGTAGTAGAGATAAACAAGCAATATTCGCTGATTCTTCTATGTCTGAAACATCCATTTGACGTTGTTGATAAAATAAAAACTGCTTATGTTGCTCTGGCTACGGATCACGGCTTCATAATTTAATGAGAATGTTATCGAATGTAATATTAATGAAAATCCAAAAATATATCCAGCATTTTCTTGTAAAAATACAATACCCGGAGGGGAAAAAATGTTATATACTTTTTTGCCATCCCTCGCTATCGCTCGGGCGCAAACTCATTCTCGACTGGTAAATGTTACTTACATCCCTTAAAGTATAAATAACTATTTTCGAATATTTTTATTGGGTTCAATTTTGTTACATCATATTGGATTCCTACCAACATTTTACCGGTTTCTACCAAGCCACACTTGATTTTTGAGCATAATTTAAAACAAATTCAATAAGTAGTTTTTACAATGACAATCACCGCTATTTTGTTAAGCCTTGTTGAATTCGTACGAGTTTACCCCTATATCACATTTAATTTTTCTGTAAAATTTGAAAGTCAATTGAATAAGATATTTTTGCGTTGATTTTTGAACAATTTATTTGGCTGCCGTTTTGTTTCGCCATCTTGAAATCGTACCAAAAATTTACTATATCACCCTTAATACTTGCACAAAATATCAAAATAATCTAAAAAGTAGTTTTTTCAAGCTGCCTTAAATATTTATTAGGCCGCCATTTTGTTTTGCTATCTTGGATTCATAATTTTACCAGTTCATTTCTATGTATCACTGGATTTTTGCTAAAATATTAACAGGTCTCCCCGAAATTTTAGGTCAATCTGGTAAGTAGTTTTAAAGACATGTCGCGAACTGATAGACAGAGAGACAGACGAAATATAATAATAAAAAAACAGATTTTTGGCATTTAGGGACGCTAAAATGTGAAGACATGTAAAACCTGAGAAGTTGATTTTTTTCACATTTTATTAAGATGTCATCTTCTACTTTAGTTATGGACATAATTTGTATTCAATCCATTAGTGGTTTTTCAGGCAGAATTTTTAAATATTTTTATTTAAGGTGCCATATTTTTCCGCCATCTTGGATTTGTAACCAATATTTTACCAATTGATTCCTACATAATAGTTGATTTTTGTGCAAAATTTGATATAAATTAGTATTTTTTTAGTAATAATTTTTTAAATATTTCACTACGCCACCATTTTGTTTCGCGATACTGGATTTTTACCAAATTGTTACCAAATCATCCCCATATGTTAATAAGTAGTTGCTTAGCTATGCTGCGAACAGACAAACCGACACACAAACATCTAGGGTCCCTGAAATATAAAGATCTGAAAACTTCTCGGAGAAGTTAACAACTCCTCAATTGTCAAATTGTGCAAAATCTGGTCTTCTTTATACAAATCGTTTTGGTCATTTCTTCTAGGGTTTTCTTCTTGTTTTCCAATTTGGCTTCGATTTCTTTAGTGGTTTTTAGGTTTACGTAGTTTAAGTCCATACTAGGAGAGCTGTAAAATGAATTTCGGGTTTTCTTAATTAGGCTTACATTAAGGGTAGGTAGATTAATTCCTTTAAATGTTAATTGGCTTATATTGTATGTTTCAAGCCTAATTGACTTTATTCGTGCTTTACATCCTGGGGATGACTCAAGAAAATAGAAACCGTGTAGGGGTATGTTTTCTTCGGATTTTTGACAATTTACGATGGCAATTACTTGTATTGGTACTGTTATCAGCCATTTGTGGTCGATTACTTTTGTTGTCTGGACCTCGTGTCGTTGAGTTTCAAACAGGTGGCAAAACGCAGTATTTGGGTGATGTTTAATAAGTTGAACAGCGCAGGAAATGTTTTAGGCAAACGTGGTATGAGCTTACACAAATATTTTTGTGGTTGGATCCCGTGACATCTTTGGTTCAAAACTTTTAATTTCTATAATTTTTTTGAAATTAAGTATATGTTTATAAGTTACTTCTAAAGGGAGTTTATCTGAGTCTAGTAAGTAGTCTTTAAGCTATGCCACTGTAACAGGGTTATAGAGCAGTTATTTATAATATTCAACGTTATGTATTTATTATTACCGGGCAGCCCTATGACATTACTGTAATTAACTAAATATGATAGCAGGTAGTTTATTTAAATAAAAATTTGGTTTATAAAAACAACTTAAAGATCTATTAACACAAATAAAGGATGTAAATTACTGTACAAAAATAATACTTAAATTTAATTAAAAAAAAGTATTCTAATTGAATCTAGAAAATGACGGAGTTTACTTAAAATCCCCAAACTTAGTGCAAAAGAAATGAAAAATTTTAAAATAAACCATAAATTTAAGTCTTGAAAATATCTAAACATTACTCCCCAAATAAATCATAGAATGAAAATAAGATATCTTTGATAATCTGTCAACTTTCACAACCCACTCTATACGTAAGGCCCCATAAACCACAAGAAAAGAAGAATTTGAAATCAACTGCAGCAAACAGAACTTTGACACAGACTATCTCTTGTTTTAGAAATCAGAAAAAAAGTCCATACCTAATTTGACAAGAACTGCCTTTGGTTGGTTGAAATGCAATGGGTCGTCATACATGCATCCTTCTATTATTCTAAATATTCTATTGTATTTTTAACATAATAAATTAAAAAATAAAGATTTCAGTTATTATTACTACTACTACGCCACAGGTCCATATGAGACCATGAACTCTCGAAAGGGAGGCACAGACGATAACAACTTGAGAAGGTTTATTCGTACGTAAATCCGTCCACACAATCTAGAAGATAGCGTTAGAGATAAATAATATTTATTATTTTGTTAAGCTTTTAAGACTCTATATATATATATATATATATATATATATATATATATATATATATATAAATTCACTTATAACTTCTTTGAAATAATCGAGTCTATTTAAGCTTTAACGTAAGAAACAGACTGTTTTAGTAAAATATTGTTTGAATTACGTTTACAATATATAAATATATATACTCTATTCCGTTGCTAAAGTCTATTCCGTTACACCGCGAACTGACAGACAAACTGACAGACGGACCAACGGAATTGATAAAACATATTTTTTGGCATCTAGGAACCCTAAAACGTGAAGATATGTAAAACCTGAGAGGGTGATTTTTCACGATTACAGGGATTTTTCACGATGGCAGCCATTTTGTTCGGCCGTCTTGAATTAGTTCCACAATTTCAGTAGTTGATCTCTGTACCACAATTAGCTATGGCACACAATTTGAAATTAATCCATTAAGCAGATTCTTCAGGCTGACTTTTTAAATTTTTTATTAAGCCGTCATTTTATTCCGCTACCTTGGATTCGTACTAAAATGTTACCAGTTGATTCCAACATAATACTTAATGTTTGTGCAAAATTTGAAATAAATTGGATAAGTAGTTTTTAATAATATTTTTTTTAACATTTCACTAGCCCACCCTTTTGTTTGGCCATATTAGATTATTTCCAAAATGTTACCAGTTCATCCCCATATGACCTTTAATTTTTGAGTAAAACTTGAAGTCAATCGGGTAAGTAAGATAAGACAGACAGATTAGGGACCCTGAAACCTGAAAGATATAAAAAAATCTGGGAGGGTATTTTTTTCACGATTACAATAATTCCCTTTTTCGATGGAGGTAATAACAAATACGCATAATAATGTTCTCTTAAGGCAATCTACCTTCTTACTTCTATTGTACGAAAACCATATAGCTTATGATCGTATCTGCATCCAAATGCATTTTACTATGTGACATAATTAACATTTAGTGCTTCTTGCGCAACGAGCAATCGCATTGACAGACATATTACAAATTTTGCCAACAATGTTTTAGGAAATTATATTTTAAAGACATCATCATCATCATCTCTGTCGCTCATTTAAATGCCTGACATGTGAACCTCCTGACCACAATGGGTAGTTTTATGAAGTGCCAAGTCCATTTATGGCTCGAAGTAAATACCTATTATGCTATTTGTATGATGCAACGGCCATATAGCTTTGTGTCTGGTTATCTCCATATACAAGAATTTATTTCGAACATACAGGGTGTTATTTAAGTCCGTCGACAAACGTCAGGGTGTTATTTCTTACTTAATTTTATGAATAAAAGTTCATATAAACATGGGTTCGCAACGGCTTCGTTATCAAGATAGAGAGTGTTGAATTCCATTTTGGATTTTTTAAAATAATTTTCGCAAAAATTGGGTAACCAAAGAGAAATCATAATTAGGGTAACCGCAGAGAAATCATAATTTAGTATTAATTTTTTTGTAAAAATATGCGTAGTTATTTAATTTACCTTAACTTTTTTGACATTTCTTATGGGTACTTATTCGCAAACCTTTTTTGAGGAAAAAAAGGTATACTTCATAAACAACGCTAAAGTTGTTGAAATTTGAAATTTTCTACAAGTTGCTCAGAACTTTACAGTTTGTGATAGACCTTATCAAAATAAACAATTTTTTTCTCATAGAGGTGTATTGAAAAATGATTTTTGCTCAAGATTGAAAAAAACCGTTTAAAATGTTCATTTGCCTTTTCAATTTTACATAAAACTTGTCTTTTGCTTTAAAAAAAAAACGAACCTTTTTTCGAGGAAAACAGAAAAAGTTTGTGCCTCTAAAGTATGCCAAACGGATTGATGAAAGGAAGAGTTTTGTTAAAAACAGGCCGTTTCTATGGCTATACAAAGATTTAGCCAATCACTAATGGGCAATGCAGTATTTTAATAGCATCCTTAGACTATAAAACAAAGGATAAACTCAAAATTTCATTCATAAATAGTTTGGAAAGTTGGATCTAGTATTTTTTTTCGCCTGCTATGGGTGCGAGAGAAAATATATCTCTTCCTCTGCGTCGCCGGTCCCAAAGATGGCAACCCTGTTGGCTTCCACTGTAGACTAAACCAGCGGCAGCTCGTTTATCTTTAACTTAATATATATTTATAACAAGCAAATTAATGTGTTTTTGCCAATTTTAAGTATATGTTAGACGCGTAGTCAGAAATTCGCGCAGGGGATTTAAAATCAGAAAGGAGGTGATATAAATATTTTGCAGTCCCCTTGACTTTCCTTGTAATAGGAAAGTATTCTAATTGTATAGAAATCACTCTCCGAGATTTTTGCAGATCTTCACATTTCAGGGATGTTGAAATTCTCAAATCCGCCGGTCTATGTGTATGTTTGCGGCATAGCTAAAAAACTACTTATCCGGTTGACTTCAAATTTTGGTCAAAAATTAAGAGTCATATGGTAACATTTTTGTGAAAATCCAATATGGGGACCTAATAGAATGTTAAAAAAATATCACTAAAGAACTACTAATCTAGGTTACCTCAAATTTTGCCTAAAAATCAAGTGTAACTTAGGAATAGAATAGTAAAATTTGGTGAGGAACCTCTATGGCTAAACAAAATAGCGGTCTAATTAAATGTTTAAAATATCAAAAACTATTTATCCAATTAAGTTGAAATCTTACACAAAAATCAAATGGGAAAATGGAATCAACCTGTAAAATTTGATATAATCTATATGGCGAAACAAAATGGCGGCATAATTGAATCTTTAAAAAGTCAGTAAAATTCCATTTCCTACAAAAAAATCTTTTTTTATGGAGGAAAATTATAAATATCATAATTGATTTTTTTATAGATAAGTAAATACCGTAAAATAAAATAATACCGATAAATAAATAAAAAAAATTAAAATAGTATGTATATTTGTATGTTCGTAAGTATGTATGTATGTATGTTAGAAAAATAAATTTTAAAAAAATCAGTGCATTGTTCTTTGCCCGGAACATCTCTCATAACAAATTCCAAAACAAACATTGTATTTGTAATTTCTTATAAAGTATGACTTCGGTTCAAAAATAAGTCCTTTTGACAGAAACTTCCTTGTAATAAAAAAATTGATACATATTGACGTTTATATAATGTGTTAATTTATTACAAAATAACTATATGGATATATAAACTATGTTATATGTGTGTGTGGTGGAATCCGTTACGAGGAAAGTTCCGGGTAGAAGGAAATTTACCGATCTTTTAAATAATACTGCAAAATATTAAAAGATTTTTAACTATTTCATAAATTTTCAATTAGTTTAGTGACAAATATTGCAAGCAGTTGTTGATTTAAGTGACAGAATAATAATAGTTTTACTACGAAATAAACAGGTACGTATACCACGATTACATTTACTATCGACTGAAGAATATAACGAAACACTTTTAAAGAAGGTGAAATTAAAGTTTTAAAAACAGAAATATATTTATTTGTTTATTAGACCAATAGACATATATACATACATATATATATATATATATATATATATATATATATATATATATATATATATATATATATTCTAACATTTCTATCTTTAAAGGATGCCCAATTGAAATGTTATGGTTTACCAATATGATGTAAAGCGGTAAATAAGTAAGATATGTTAGTCACCAGACGCAATACACTCACCTAATATCTCTTAATGATGACTATTGCTAGCTCTAGTCGGGTAGGTTCGGATTCTTCTTTCTCTACTCTACCAATACTTCTATATCATAATCTCTTACTTTAGATGTAATATTTAAGTTGAGCGCCACCAAGTTTTAATTTAAGTTAAATAAAACTTGGAAAAAAAAAGTTGCATTGGATCTAACCATTATCATTAGGTAAAGACTTATCTTGATCAATTGAAAATCAACACGTTGGAAACAAATGACTTTTATTGTTTAATTCACAAAAAAAAAACAGTGACTTATCCCCAAAAAAAAAAAAAAAGATTGTTAACTCAATTTCATCCACTAGGGAGCTTAATAGCATCCCAACAAGAAGTGAAGGAATTAAGTTTTCCCTAACAAGAGTTTAAATTTATTGTAAGGTTACACTAACTGAAATCCCAATAAGTTTCTTTCCCCCCCTTAAATGATTGAAGTTTAATTCTAGTTAAATTAAAAAATAAATCTAGTTATGTTACAAGTGATAATGATTAGGGTTAAGTATTTAAAAAAAATAAATTTTGATTAGCCACACGCTGAGTGGCAGCACAATAAATATCTATAAAAGGTCTATTACATAGATTTGAATGTTGGTGCTAAAAAGAAAGATCTTTTTCTTAGCCCTTCTCACGTACACGAAATGGTTTCCATCACACAATATTACCAAACACGGCAAATCAACATATCCTTTTCTACATTCCAAAACACTATTAGAAAAAAACAACTTTTCTTAGTATCAACAAAATAATGTTGGTACAATAAATCCTCTAAATTAAATATTAACTTGTCAAATTCAAGTTCGGTTTATAACAAAAATAGCCTTATATCCATGGTATTGGAAAGAGATGAAAATATATTATTACTCCTCAACTAATCCAAGCTACCCTGTATTTTGTTAATATTAGCTCGCCGATACGTCAAATCAATAGAACTTATAATAAGAAAGAAAAAGAGAGAATACTTCCATTTCTATACTTATTTCGACTGCATTATTCTATCGATTGAAAGCATGTGGTTTTGAATTGACCTATCATAACCCCGTGTAAAAATCTGACAACTGATAAACAATAACAAAGCAAATCTTGTAGATTTCGAAATATATAATAATGAACAAATTTACCTTACTAATTAATGCAAAATAGTGAACCAAGTTATTAAAAAAACATTTGTGTTTAAATTTACGTGCTTGTGAAATTTCCAAACAAAATGTGATATATGCTATTTGACATGTAAACAAAAAAATTCTTCTGAACTAACTGATATAAACAAATGGAATCTTAGAATATTAACGCAAGAAAACTATATACAGGTAGATTTTTGAATGTTCTATTAGATTATCTTATCAGAAACATATGTCACTTAGATTTTACCTTCATTTGTTTGTCTTATATGATTGTTGACCTAGTCTTCGAGTCACAGCATATTAAAAATGTTAATTCCTATTAATTGGAAGATCTTAAAGTGAATTTTATATATAAAACAGTAATTATATGATAATCCAGGACAATATGCAAGTATATTACATTGGCTCTACCAAAAATAAAGTAAATTCACATAAGGTTCTAATTTTGTAGTTTTGCTTCCGGCTATTTGTGACAAGAAATTTCTGAAACTAGCGTTATTTCGGTTACTTAGGTATCAATAGTAAATGTAAGCCTGAATATAGTATAAAAGAGTGTTGTTAATTATAAATTAGATTAAAATGACTTAGATATCAAGAAAGATATAATACTAACTAAAAAAATGAAAAAGTGTCAAGCGAAGATTTATTTTACTGAATTTTACTGCCCTATGTACTGACAAACATATATGACAATCTAACTGTAACAATATATATATATATATATATATATATATATATATATATATATACATATATATATATATATATATATATATATATATATATATATATATATATATATATATATATATATATATATATATATATATATATATATATATATATATATATATATATATATATATATATATATATATATATATATATATATATATATATATATATATATATATATATATATATATATATATATATATATATATATAAAAATATTTATTTATATATACATACATATATATATATATATATATATATATATATATATATATATATGTGTCTGTTAAGCTAATAAACATAAACATATTTCCAGCTGTTTTTAAAACTTTAATTTCATCTTCTTTAAAAGTGTTTCGTTACATTCTTCAGTCGATAGTGTCAACTTTTTGTATTGATACTCCTAGCTTCAAAATTCAATTGAAGATGGCAAGGTTTTTCATTTTTAATAAGGTAACTAAATCTTTGGTGTTTTTATCAAAAATACTATTAGTTTTATGAAATAATCTAAAAAACTTCTCAGCTGCCCTACATGTCTCTATAACTATTTTGCCAACTTTAATTTGTATATATTAAGCATTTATTGTAGATCTACTAGAAAGTTCAATAAAAATTTAATATATTTGTTTGTGTTCTCGCCTCGGTTATTTCCAAACACCTGATTTACTTATACATATACATAATTTGTATTGTCTATATATGAGAAATTATAAAACAAAAAATATATCAGAAATACATTCAACTTTTGGATATATAGGACTCATAAAATAATTATTTTATATGTATTTTAATGTTTACGTTTACCCAAAATTAGCAAAATATTTGATTTTGTTCAATTAGTATCCATTTTTTTCTTGCTTTCCATAAAAATTAACATACTCGAATGGCTTAAATATCAAATTATTATGTGTAAACGCTAAGGCCTTACGGTTCGGACACCACTGTTATCTAACCTTAATTACGTCAAGACGTACTTGTGATATGATACCTCCGGACTTCAGTAGTCTGTATTTCCACAAACAACACACTTCCTCACCACAGTTTTTCATTTATTTAAGTAGTACAACACACAGAACTTACAAAATCATTAAAAAAACTAAAAAAAATATATAAACAACAACCATCGAACGCGGTTACAAAAATAACAACAATGCAGCATCTCTCTTGTAAGCAGACTATAAACAAGAGTGCTATGACGATTGCTATGAATGAATATTTGTAAAACTACTCGAAAGTGACGTAAATTTGGAGTCGTTACCAGTTCTATTTGATAATATTTTTGTTATTACATTTTTGTAATTTTTTAAAGACCTTAGTTAATTACTTAAAACAATGTTTTATAGTCTAAGGTTAATTATTCTGTGTAGTTTTTTGATATACATATAACTGTGTTATGAAAATATATAAAGATGATGGAGAAATTCATTAAAGCTTGGCTTAGAATATTTGGCAATTTTTAAAACGTGGCAACAACAGTGTTAAATGTAAATAGTTGGGTCTCTCTTGTTTTCATAGTCTAAGCTAGCATCCTTTTCAGAGCCACAGATTCGTGCGGCATCCTTTACATTCAGCGTATTCATACCTTTATCTTTTTTCCACAAAAAAAATAATATGCCAAGAAGAAATATCTGGCTGTCATTTTGACGTAAATTTTATTTGATATTTAATAATTTATTTACCATTCTGAAGTGTATCCGAAACAATAAGAACAGTTCAGCTAGAGAAGGCTATTCTTGATAAAATTGATAAAAATCCTAAGACAAGTAAGTACCAAGCAAATTGCAGTCGCTTTAAGCATTGCTCATTTTACAGTCGGTATAGAAAACTTTAAGAAATCAGCAGCTTTATCCGAATTCAATTCAGCGTGTACAAGCTTTTTTCCATTTAACTGAGAAATAAAATGTTATCTTAAAATAAAGCAAGTTTTTCTGATAATCTCAAACATTAAATTCCATAATATGTATGGAGTGAAGAAATCCCCATTCTCGTAGAAGAAACCATTTTCGCGACCAGTTTTCGGTAAATCTTTGGATTAGAGTAATATGCGATTATCTCATTGGATTCAACTGCTATCCACTCAGGTTTAATGGTGAAAAATATCAAAGATTTTTAGAAAACGCATTGCCCAAACTGTTAGAAGAGGTAGCACTTAGGGCATAACTTGGGCATAATCCATCTAAATACTTAGCCTAGTTGTACGGCAGTATTTAAATGAAAATTATACTGATCGATGGATTGGAAGAAGCGGACCGCAACATTGGCCCGCTCGGTCACCAGATATCAATCCTTTGGATTTTTACCTTTGGGGTTAGCTTGAATCATTAGGGTATACAACTCTCGTCTTCCGAAATGAGGAAGATCTAAGGAATTAATTGCACGGCTCATGTGCATCTATTAGAAATACGTCAATCCATGTTAAGACAAATAAACACAACATCACTTACTCTAAGTAAATAACAGAAAAGTTGGTAAAATGTGTGTCATGTTAAAACAAATTAAATAACTGCGATATTCACACTGTGACTTTTAATACTACTCATTTAACAAAAAAAAAATGTGAAAAGTATTTAGAATATAGAGGCACAAACTTTTCTGTTTTCTTCGAAAAAACTTCATTTTTTGAAAAAGAGACAAAATGCAAGTTTTGTGTAAAATTGAAAAAAATTATCGATTGCTAAAACCAAAGTTTACTGAATAAAATATAAGTTGCCGTACTGGGCCGTCGCGCGTCGGCACTTTGAAAATCGCATCGACCCGATCTACACTGGCTTCTGTTACCGAGCTGTTTAAAAGTAGTTTGGCTTCGCTCTACGAAATTCTGTCTACCAGGGAATTTCAAAATTATAATAATAACTTTAGACAAAAATTATTGAGTTGAATTTTGTCGTCTAGTTTAATATTTTACAATTACAGTTTTAAATGCTATTTAAATATAGTGAATTTAATATTAAATTGTTACCTGTTAATCGAATTTAAGAATACAATATTTTCGTTATATAAATAAAAAATCGGTACATTTCCTTTACCCGAAAGTTCCCTCGTATGATTTTTTTCATATGTTCGGAATAGCGAAGTGTGACTCAGTTTACTTAAATACGTAGTCCCAATATATAAGTATTACATATACTTTTCCTTTTTATTGGGCGCCATTTTGTTTCATGATATTGGATTTCTACCAATATTTTACCATTTTCTTTCTACCTATGTCACACTTAAATTATGGGCATAATTTAAAATAAATTCAATAAATAGTTTTTAAACTGACACATACCGCCATTTTGTTAAGCATGTTGAATTTGTACCAGTTTATCCCATTTACATTTAACTTGTCTGCAAAATTTAAAATCAATTGAACAAATTTTTTACGAAGATTCTATAAAAAATTTAAAAACCCATATTATCAGTCTTTACGTACTCCGTTGGCCCGCAGATATTTTCTAACCCCAAATAATACACCATTTTAACGTAACAACAGGAAGACGTTAACGAAAACTATTTAGAATTTTAATACCAATGGAGTAGGTAAAGACTGATAATATGGGTTTCATGCCGGATATAAAATCTATGTTTCATGAGGATGCAACAATAAAGTTGCGAAACGTCAACAATTGAAAAATAGTCTTGTTTTCTTTACTGGATCTTATTCCCAAATATTACACGACTCTAACAAGAGGATCGTTAGCGAAAAAAAAAATAACTACGGACAAACGTAGTAGATAGAGACTGACAATATAGGTCTCGTGCAGGATATAGAATCTATGTGTCCTGAGGATGCAACAATAAAATAGCGAAACGTCGTCAGTTTAAAAAAGTATTGTTTTTTTACTGGATCCCAACTCCAAATAATACACCACTCTAACATAACAAAAAGAGGACAGTTAACGAAAATCATTTAAAAACTTAATATCTGCGGACCAGCGTAGTAGGTAAAGACTGAAAATGTGGGTTTCATGCAGGATATAGAATTTACATGTGTCCTGAGGATGGAAAAATAAAATAGCGAAACGTCGGCAATTTAAAAAAGTCTGTTGTTTTTTCACTCGATCCCAACCCCAAATAATACCCCACTTTAACATGACAACAAAAGGATCGTTAACGAAAATCATTTAGACACTTAATATCTGGGAAATATCTGCAGGCCAACGGAGTAGGTAAAGACTGGGGTTTCATGTTTAATATATATGTGTTCTGACGATGCAACAATAAAGTTGGGAAACATCGACTGTTTAAAAAAAGACTTGCTTTTTTTTTACTGGATCTTAACTCCAAATAATACACCACTCTAACAATTTTTTTAACATATTACTAGATCATTCTCCTATGACCCATAATTTTTGGTCAAAATTTGGAGTCAATCGGGTAAGTAGTATTTAAGCTAGGTTCCGAACTAATGGACAGACAAACAGACCGACAGACGGAACGCCAGAATTGATAAAACATGTTGTTTACAACCATCTACAGAGCAATATCTAATAGGCATATTGGCTCATATTTGTCTAAGAAATATTTTTTTTTTGTCTCACTGTGTATGTGCCGGAGACCCGACCGGTACCCAGAATGTACCAGCCGGGGCGGGACGCGAGGAATCGGTAAATCGAGTCACGTGTTCAAGTGCTGCAACTTATATTTTATTCAGTAAACTTTGGTAAAACCCTGTATCTCAAGTACAAATCATTTTAAATACACCTTCATAAGAAAAAATCGTTTATTTTGATGAAATCTAATTAATACTCAGTTTTAGTAAAGTATGTGGGAACTAGAAGAAATGAGAACAGAGATACTATCAGTTCTGCGAGAGTTATATGCTATTGGAATTATTACATCATTCCTATACTTTTCTTTTTGCAAAAAGTGGCTTAGATTAGTCTCTAAACTCGAGTTCTACACAATATATTTCAGGATACGGATGTTTTGAACAAATATCCCAATAACGAATATCACACCATGCATAGGTGCGCCTCTATTAGAGCCAAATATACATTTCTAACTGTGTTCTTGTCTAAATTCTTTTGAAATTACTCTTATAGCGTAACAATTTAAGGTCAGATTTTGCAATAAGTTGTCTTATATGGGATTAAAGTTATAGAAGAAGGATTATCATCAAGATATATTCTCAAGATCCTGTTTTCTAAACATACCATTATTATTTGCATCATATTATTTTTACCATCATAAGTAATAATAATTGTTGACAATGTCATACAAATTACCTAGATACGTACTGGTCCAGGAATCCAGGGTATGGTAGCATTATCTGCAAAGATTGGATATTGAAAACATAAAGGCTTGTATGCACATGCCAGCATAATGAAACATAAAGGTCTGTCTGTATAACAAATCAAAAACTATAGCAGATCGCTTCCGACAAACTAGTCATCGTCAATGCTACCTACAAATAAGTACATAAGAAAAATAAAAAGGTTAAATCAAACGACATATTTACTCATCAGTGAATAGACAGAAAGATAAATTGTAAACGTGGGGAAAAAAACAGTACAAACTGATTTGTAGTCACTTTCCACTTTTTTTTCACAGAAGTTTTTTATATATTTTATATTTTAATTCTTGTTTTGGTTAAACGAATTAGGAAAATTTGTCAAATTTCAATAACTTATCTATTATACATAAAGATTTCAATATTATATAAGTTTTTGAATAGTTATAGTTTTTTTTTATCCTTTGTCAACTTGGCAACTCCGTTGACTATTATTTTCGCCTTTTTGTTAAAAAAGGTGCATCCATTTCTCTGTTCCATCATGCCGTAAAATATGACTGCTTTCTAAGCAATAATTTTTTTTAAATACAATTTGAGAATTACGTTGATTTTAAAACTATTGATTTTAAAACCCTATATACTGATGAGTAAGCATATCGTTTGATTCAACAGTTTTCTAGTTCTTAGCGCCTTTTAAGCCTTGTCCACCATCTTTATAATTTAAGAATTTAATTACTCGATGTACTTATTTATAGGTAGCAATGATACCTTTTTGTTTCATTAAAGATCGTAAATATACAAGAATTATCCAACCAAACAATTAACATTATTAATAATAAATTAATTGTTAAATAACATGGACTGCTCCATGCCTAATAAATACCAGTTAAACCAATTCCTACTAGAATCTCAATAACCAATTATCAAGCTTTTGCAGTAGCTTACTGCAAGTCACGCAATCAAAAGCCTTTGGCAAGTCACAAAAAACCGCCGCGGCATCATCTCGATTATTCATGGGAAGATAGAGTCTCTATTCGTTAATGTAGTATCACTGGTTCCTTTATCAGATTTAAAACGAAATTGTTCTAATTTTAAAATATTATGCCTATCAAAATTATACGTTTCAACTTTTTACCAGCTTTCAACAGAGTACCTAGGTAACAATGCTATATGTCTGTAAATTTTAAGCCTATTCTGATCTCCATAACATTTGCTACATTGCTACTTGTAAGCAATTCGGAAATGCGCTATTGGAAAATAAAAAAATATATTGTCCCTACAAATACCATTAAAGCATTGTCCGGAAGTTTCAAAAACAGTATGATTTAATATCAGAGGCGATACCTTTCTAGTTCCTGAACAGTTGTAGGAAAGTAGAGAAAACTTTGAGATCTAGGTACATGTTCTTTTATTGTGCGCTATGTTTTTTTTTCTATTTATTAAAAAACTTTATTATGTTTTTGTATACCTGCTTTACTGCCTTGGTAAATACCATATATATGGTAATATACCCATCTATAATTTCAGAAATATGCATTCAAATATGTTATGAAAATAATAAGGGAACTAACTACAAAGAAGGTTTGTTAAGACAATTTCTAAGTTACGCGAAAAATCAGATATATTACTCGATATAGATCCCTATAAAACATTCCAATTAAGTTTAGAGAAATATGCTACAGCTACAGATATTTTAAATATTTTGTCTTCTGACTGATTAATAAATATAGATATATTTTTAAAATTTCAAATAAAATTATCTGAATATCTGAAGATGCCTAGTGTAATCGCATAGGACCGTCGGAAGGTGATTCCAACATTAAATACATTTTGTCTGGTCTTGTGTTGTTAACGAACCCACGCATTTGTCTTTTTTAAATTTTAAATGATAGCCCATGGTGTATAAACTGGATTAAAAGTAAAAACTCGTAACATTTCCCACTTTTTTCTGGAAAAAATAATCAAAATAGTTCGCAAATATCACTATTTGCAAACAAAGACACTCTATTATGATAATTTGGATAAAATTATAAGTTATGTGCAGTGTTGCCAAACTCACCTAATTCTCTGGAAATATATACCACAGGCTTTAATGGTGGTTTTATTGACGAACCTGGGCTAACCTAACGCTAACGATACAGATTCACCTAACAATATAGGTTTTTGTTAAAAAAAATCCTTGTTTTAAAATCGACCCGAATGTTTGTTGCCTGCCGCGTTACCGAACGCTTTCTTTACAGCAAATCTAACCAACTTGCAACATGGCAACAGTGTCTACATATGTCGCATTTGATATTTAATATTTAACAACTCCGTTCTGTATGTGGAATAAATTGTTATTTTTAATATAAAATATATTATGGAATATAAAAACAAAGCATATAAGTTAATTATGTTTTATTTGCAATGAAAGTTAGTGAAAACTGTTTTTTAGTCATTTATAAAGGCACATAAGCATAAACTTCCTCAAACTATGGTAAACTTTAAATAAATAGGATTGATTAAAAAAATGTTACGAGTTTTCACTTTTAATCTACTCTATACAACATAGGATATCAATTAAAATTTAAAAGAATTACAAATACATGGGTTCGTTAACGACACTAGAACCAATTTTGTGTTTTAAAACTATTCGTTTTTGTAGTAAAATTAGTGTTGACAATATATAGTCTAAACCCAAAACAGTCATATTTTCTTAAAAAAAAAAATACGATTTATTTCCCTATTTCCCTTTGAATTTTTGTATCATATAATATCCAAAATATTAAATATCAGAAAAAAATTATGTTATTTGACAAATTTTTATGTTATATTTCTGCACGTACGAAAAACCAAGTAGGTTACGATGTCATATGTGCATCTAAAAGCTTTTCTCCACATGACATAATTACCATTTAACAACATACCTAAAAATTCCTTACGCAACCGATAATCCCAATGGCAGACAAATTACAAATTTTACCGGCGATGTTCTAAGAAATTGTATTTTAAAGACATCATCATCAGCTCCATCGCTCATTAAAACATGTGACATGTGAACGTCCTGACCACATTGAATAGATTTTATGAATTGCAAATTTCTTTTTACGGTTTGAAATAAATACAATTTGTATTGTGTTGGTGATGCAATGTTGAATACCATTATGCTGTGTAAATTCCATGAACACGAATTCATTCATATATATATATATATATATATATATATATATATATATATATATATATATATATGAATGAATATATATGTATATATACTGGGTGGTGCAACCAAGATGGGGTGGACGATTGTGGGCAAACGGAGAGGAATTTAAAAAAAAAAATTGGGATATGACTGATAGTCAAGAACGCTGTGTTTTAAAATTATACCCATTATACAGGGTGGTCTGAAAAGTTCGTGGTGAACCAAACTTGTGTTTTTTTTAAATGGGATACCCGGTATATTATTATTTTAGTTGATTCTCCTATTCGTTGCGATCATTTTGATATAAGGTTAGTTGGGTCTGAAATTTATACCAAGGGAATGGGACGAGGTTAAAGTGGAAAAAAGGGTTATACTCCGGCCATTTTTTGAAAACAATTGAAGCAGGTATGCAAAAACCAAATATTCTATAAAATGTATTGTATCCATGATACAAAGAAAACAAGATATGCTAAATCGCGGTCACAAATTTGTCCAGTTCGCGCATGACGTCACGCGGTTCGTAAAATTTAAAATATTGGGATATGGGATTTTTCGTGGTTTTCTGCATATTAAGTTAGATATGAACTTTAAACATGAACAAATGTTGACGATTTATCTATACTGGTACGTTTTATACAATAATTTTATACGAGAGAATATTTTACAGCTTCCTGAGGTAATCAAAAAGTAGCTATAGTGAACTAGATTTGCGGATTAAATATTAAATAACATGATTATATCAAAATAAACAGTTACATTTAAACATATGAGTAGAAATAAATAAAAATAGTTAAATACAGTAGGTTTTAAGAAAAAGAGGGTACTATTTTTCGCTTTTAAAAGGGTTTTATTTAACTTGACCAGTATATTTGTTTGTTTGTTTCAATCTTGTAACAGCTTTTTCAACCATTTTTATTATTTCCATTATTTTTAAATTTTGTACACACATACATAATCAATACATTATGATAATTTCACCCCATAAGGGGTTGAAAGGGGCAGTTTTTGAATTTGGAGAAGGTGATGGGTAAAGAGACCATTCATTTAGAATCGGGTAGTTATGATAAGATAAAAGACTATAGAAAAAAACTACAAATTTAACCCCTAGGGGGTTAATTGGGGTGGTTTTTTGTATCTCGTGAACGGTAATAGGCTAAAATACCGTTCTTCACAACCGGGTAGGTAAGTATTTATGATGAATTCAAAAATAAAATGTATAGAAAAAAAATACAAATTAAGTCCTTATGTGATTGAAAAGGGTGTTTTTTTATTTCTCAAGAACATTAATAGATAAACATACCCTTCTTTTAGAATGGAATCAGAATCACTAATTACTTTTACCAAAGATAATAATATTATTATTTTTAGGTATTGCTTTTACATAAATTATTTTTTCTACAACGGTGCGTAAAGTACTCACCTTACGCACTGTTCAAGACGTGTAACATTTTAAAACAGTGCGTAAAGTAATTGAAAAATTTTAATATTTTGACAAATGTCAGTTTTAAAAATATGTCAAATTTACTTTACACTAGTGTGTAAAGGAATTGAAAAATTTGGAAATTTTGCTACGATTTTTTTGGTTTTAGAAAAAAATTTGTATGCTACTAGTGTGTAAAATACTACCTTTTTTGACTCATGTGATTTTCACATTCGTCAAAAAATCATAACTTCACACACTTATCGCATAAAATAACTATTTTGATTGGGATAAAAAAAACACAGGTATAAAAATATTTATTTATGGGTACTGAAAAAAATAGATAAAACGATAAACAAAATATAATATGATGTTTTGTTTTATTTTATTAATAATGATGATTATTGATGACTCTATTGTATTAAATGCGATGCAAATAGAAAAAAAACTTTTTAAAAATATATTTTGATATCCATTTGTAACAACTGGGTTTTTACAAAAACTAGTTTTCCAAAAACCTAATGTAATGAAAATATAAGGATCACTAAAATAATTACAAGTTTAATTATGCAAACAAAAGGGGCTATTTTGATTTTTTACAAAAATACATGGAATATTAAAATAAGCCTTAGTTCAGGGCTCTTAGTCTGAGTCTGCATACTAACTAGCTAACAATACTAACAAAATAATAAATACAATAATAAAAAAAACATTATTTAACAGTTTTTAACATTTTTCTTTTTTTTGAAAAATCTCTGTCTAACAATTCTTTATTTAAATTCCTCATGCGGAAAAACATTCGAGATCTAAAAAATATTTTTTTTTACATTTACGCTACAATCCACATTAGAACTGCGGTCAATTAAATAACTGATATATCCCTTACAAATATGCAGGTTATCAGCATTAACATTGTTAAAAATTGTCTCCAATTTTTCTATGTGCTGCATCATTTCCTCAGATGGTTTGTCCAAACCACCTTCAGACAAATGATCAACCCATGTTAAAGAATTGTCTAGAGTATTTGTGGAGGTAGACGCTGTTGGTTCTGACTTCTTTAGCTTGTGGCAGATAAACCCCGCTAAATTTTGTAAACCATCATAAGGTATGGAGTCCAGTTCTTGGTTTAAAGCATCAGAAATTGGAGGGTCTTCTGTAACTAGATGTCGAAAATGATCTTTACTTAAAACATTTTCTGTTTCCAAATCGGGGGTGTCGTCTGTCTGAGTATTACCTTAAATCAAAGAATTTGTGAATTTTCTCAAAGAAACAGATTTTAATATAAATTAAAATAAATAAAACTGAAAGTTTAGACCTAAGTCAGTGATGTGTTAAACAATAAAACGTTACTCCGGTATGCTTATTATTATATTTATTTATTATTGTTACGTATAGAAATAGGTTGTTTATGTCATTTTAACATGTTTCACATTTTTTTAATCTTTAAATTTTAATTTGTCTTATATTCTTGTTTTATTTTAATGTATTAATCTTTAATGTGTTTGAGACTTTGAGTTTTACTTATTTTAATTTTTGAGTATTACCTTCACTGAATAAGGCTCCTTCATTTCTTCCTAAAATATACGCTCTAAGGCGATATTTAAATTCAAGGGGGTTTGGATGGTCATGTAAACCTCCCTTTGATCTTATGACACCAAAAAAATTTTCCAGCACATCCTGATTCAAACGGTAGGTGAGGAGGTACTTAATACCGTTTCTTTCTTTAAGATCTTCATACAACATTTTTAAGGATGAATTGGTAATCAGAATTCCCTTTTGAAAAGGTAATAATGTATTTTTACCTTTAACCCTGATAGAAGAAATGATATTGCTCATTTTATCTAAAATGTTGGTTTGAAGTTCAAGTGATAGGCCGTAAGCTTTTTTTCTTTCTCTGCTATCTTCTTCAGGCACTCTTACATTGAGAACGTCAAACCAGTCATTTACCTAAAAACAAAATACCATTAATCACAAAGTTGACGTTAGATCATACCAGTATTATACAAAAACTAGCATCCAACTTACATCCTTAAAAAACTCTGCACACTCCATCCAATTTTCATCCCCAAATTCTCCAAGCATTCCACATCTTGTAAGAGCTCTTGAAACGGTATGGGAAAATAGTTTTGTTGCCAGTTTCACTTTTTGCCTTTAACATTTATAGAATCCATCGAAATTTTGTGAGCTATATTTAGGTCACTGGAATTAGTGATGCCTATTAGTTTCTCTATAATGGTTTTATTGATTTCTTTGCCATTTAAAATAAAACCCTGATCAACAAAGTGATTCCTTAATAATTTGATCAAATGTGGAACGTCTGCAAATACAAACACCTTTTGGTTGGATAGTGGATTTATAAACCAAGTTTGTGTTGTAGTAATTCCCAATTCTTTGTGCAAACCACGATTACCTCCACCTAAGTCACTTACTACTGCAACGACAGGGAATCCTGCCTTTTCTATGAACTTAAGGATTTCAAAAAGTTTGTCTTTCGTCATTTGGCAGTCATAATCGTAGAAAATGGGTTGCTTCCAATTACCAAATAAACCTCTTATAGTAGCTACTTGAATATAATTATAGGGCTTCAATGTCTGGTCGTTTACCTTGTCATATAAGTAAGCACTTCTAGTTTTAATTTCATCAAAGGATAAAACACACACTCTTTGTAGGTCAGTTAAATCGGTCTGTTTGACAATCATGAAAACCTGCAAAGAAATCCATCTCAATGTCCTTAATAAACCTTAGAGAAAAAAATTACAAGAATTTACTGGTGACGATAAGTTTGGGGAAAATACATTAAACTTTTCTATCTTACCTTTTTAAAAGCTAATTAATGACAAACTAATCAATACCATTTGGACCAACGCACTGGACAATGGTAAAATATATCTCCGTCAATTTTCTAGTTTTTTTATATGTTGTAGCTTTATGGATATCAAAAACTAGCCCTTTAAAGTCATTTTAATTTACACAAGTTTTTTAGAGTCCATAAAGCTGTGATCAGACACATTTTTTTAAAATTAAATTGATTTTGTAAAAAAAAACAACTTTATAACAAAGTATATTAAAACCCCTAGTACACCCTGATTTCATTATCTTACCTGTTTTAAAATGCCAGGTTCCACCTTTATTTTTTTGGCCCATCCTCTAAGTGTTGAAACACAGGGTAATGGATAGCCTTTTTTTAATAAAAGCCTATAGGCTCGGGCACCTGCAGAGTGAATAACAATAGCCTATAAATAAAAATAAAAGTTATTGTAATAATGAAAAAAAAAATGGAAAGAAGACAGTATAGTTTGTGTAAAATAATTATTTCTTGAAATTATTTGTCAACATGTTCACCTTTGAAATAAAAAAAATACATAAAAATTCAGCACAAAATACATTATCTTTCTTTTTTGTGTGCATACCGCAAACCTCTTCTTTGGTATTAATAAATTATTCATAATTTATTTTTATACTGACCTTAGAAATATCCTCTACAGTCCAGGTTACTCGTTTTTTGGGATATTTTAGTTTATTTACTTGGGAGTGTGAGAAAAAGTTTTTAAATATACCATTTTCATTTTTTAGTTCTGAATTTTCTTTTCTTAATTTTCTAATGATGTCATCCCTTTCATCAATGTCAGTGTTAGTACTAAAATAATTATAAATTATGAGTATATAGCACAGGCAGATAAGAGTCAATAGTATACATAAAATAACATCTTAAATAGCAAACACGAGGCAAAACAAAACATCATATTATAATGTGTAATACAGTCTAACTATTGCAAAAATAAACACATACCCAATATCTTTTTTGGGCTGGATATCGGTTTCATCGACAATAACTATGTTTCCAACACCATCGTTACTGTTATTGTTAGTCGTGCTACCCGCAAAACTATCTTCTTGATTACTACATTCACTACAACAAAACATTCTCTATGTATTAACACCTTCACCTATTAATATAAAATAATAAAATAAAATAACTACTAAAAAGTATCCCAAACCACAAAACACCAATAATAGGTTTAAGTTAGTTTAGCCCTGACTAATCTACATACATATCATACATTTGGTATTCATACATTTTGGTATTTCACTCACCTAGCTTCCAGAATACTATTCACTAATTTGGTACGGTTTCTTTTATTCGCACGATCCTCTCTATTTTTTTTAGTTGAGGTCTTCATAGGTTTCTTTGGTAAATTCAATGTGGGTATTGCGTCCGGTTTCAGAAGGCGACGATTTCTCGCTGAATATCCCAAAAGCTCGAATCTTAAGTTTCTTTCATAAGAATCAGAGTGAAAATGTCTTGAGCAAATTCGCGCGTTTTTCGTATTCACCTTGTCCTCCCGTTTGCAGGCATTTACCCATTCCCGGCAAAGATTTTCATCGTTGGGAAACCGAAAAAACATTATCTCTCTATTAAAGTCTTTAGACTCATAGTCTGTATGGCAATTAGCCACCGAACAACGCATTTTAAACAAATATTCGTCCAAAATAAAATAAAAACCCGACCACGAACACACGACACAATGCAAATCAAATGGCGGTTAGATTCTATTTACGAACCACATGACGTATACGATTCGACTTCATTGGCCTTGAACCTGCGCAATGTCATATCTTCTTTTTCTTTGTATCATGTATTGTATCTAGGACTACAATAATCGCTTGTAAGTCGTTCAAAATTATTCACTGTTATACAGGGTGGTCAAGTTTTGCAAATTTACCTTGGATTGAATTTTTTTAAATGGAACACCCTGTACATTTTACTTTCATGTTAAAGATAACATTACTAGCTTTCAGATTTGATACCTTTCTGACCAACAGTTTTTCAGTAAATTAGCTGTGAAATCAAAATTTCTTCATTTTAACACGAATTACTCTGAATTCACGTTGTTAAAATTGACAATTTATTATTAGGAGAGCATGATATCATCATAAATTGAACAAAAGATTGACAGTCCTGTCAAAACAGCAAAGTGTCAGAATATTGTCATCACTAAATAAATAAATATTGTTCTTTGATGATGCGATGCCGAAATAAAAACAAGATAGAAGCTTTTGCAAGTTTATCATAGAGATTTCAAGAAACAGGAAATGTTGCTTTCAAAAAAACGTAAAGTAATTAATAAACCAGTTACCAATGAAGATAATGCTTTGACAGTATTAATAACAGATCTTTTTTTACAAAAAAAAATAAATTTAATATAAATCTACAAAAACAATGTAATTAAAACTTATAAAAGATGTTCAACTAAACCACCGTTTTGCTGAAGGCACATTTCGAGTCTATCCATAAATGAAAGTTTCACTTTTCTCAAAGTCAGGTCTGAAATGTTGCGAAAACTGCTTATTATTTTCAACTTCATATCTTCCACTGTGGTTGGAACCTCTTTATAAACTTCTTCTTTAACATGTCTCCATAAAAAGAAATCTAGTGGCGTTAAATCGGGTGACCTCGCAGGCCACTTAACTGGTCCACCTCGCCCAATCCAATGCTCTCCTTTCCAATTATTGAGAAAATGTCTTACATGCCTATGGTAATGCGGGGGTGCTCCATCATGTTGGAACCATAAGGAATTTCTTAACATTAAAGGTAAGTCTTCGAGCAATACGGGCAACTCATTTCTCAAAAAATTTAAATAGACTTCTCCCGTTAAATGCTCTTCAAAAAAATATGGTCCTATAACATGAGAGCCAATTATACCTCCCCAAACATTAATTGACCATTTATTTTGATGGTCCACCTGACGAATCCAATGTGGATTTTCGGTTGAATAATAGTGCATATTATGTTTGTTAAACAAGCCGTTGCTTTTAAAAGTTGCTTCATCTGAAAACAGCACCCTATCTACAAAACCTGGATTATCCCAAATTGTATTTAAAAACCAAATTGAAAACTCTTATTGTTGGACGTAATCGTGATCATACAGTTCTTGGTGTAATTCAATGTGGTAGGCATGATATTTATGTTGTTTCAGAATCCGTTTAATACTAGTGCTTTCAATATCAGTAGCTCTCTCAATTTCCCTGTTACTTGTGTGTGGATTTTCTTGCACTGTTAATAACACTGTCAAAGCATTATCTTCATTGGTAACTGGTTTATTAATTATTTTACGTTTCTTAAAAGCAACATTGCCTGTTTCTTGAAACCTCTCTAATAAACTTGCAAAAGCTTCAGGTCTTGGTTTTTTTTCGGCATCGGAATATCGTACAGCATAAACCCTGCTTGCTAGTAAAGGGTTTTTTTGACACTCGCCCAACATAAAAGTCATGTTTATCAACTCTGGAGTACTCAAACTCATTGTTACTTAACAATTTCTCGGCTTATCGTCAAAAACAATGGTAATTGATGCCAATTCTCTGACACTTTGCGGTTTTGACAAGAATGTCAATCTTTCTTTTCATTTATGATTATATCATGGCCTCCTTATATTATAGGTAGTCAATTTAAGCAACGTTAATAATACCGTTTCTGTTAGAATGAGTAAATTTTGCTTTCACGGTTAATTTACTAAAAAACTGTTGGTTAGAAAGATATCAAATAGGGTATTTTCTGAAAGCTGGCGATGTTATCTTTAATATGACAGTAAAATATATGGGGTGTTCCATTTAAAAAAATTCAATCCAAGGTAAATTTGCAAAACTTGACCACCCTGCATAACAGTGAATAATTTTGAACGACTTACAAGCGATTATCGTAGTCCTAGATATAATACATTTTATAGAATATTTGGTTTTTCAATACCTGCTTCAATTGTTTTCAAAAAATGGCCGGAGTATAACCCTTTTTTCCACTTTAACCTCGTCCCATTCCCTTGGTATAAATTTTAGACCCAACAAACCTCATATCAAAATGATCGTAACGAATAGGAGAATCAACTAAAATAATAATATACCGGGTGTTCCATTTAAAAAAACACAAGTTTGGTTCACCACGAACTTTTCAGACCACCCTGTATAATGGGTATAAGTTTAAATTAAAACACAGCGTTCTTGACTATCAATCATATCCCAAAAATGTTTTTTCAAATTCCTCTCCGTTTGCCCACAATCGTCCACCCCATCTTGGTTGCACCACCCTGTATATATATATATATATATATATATATATATATATATATATATATATATATATATATATATATATATATATATATATATATATATATATATATATATATATATTTTACTTCAATTTTCTTGGGTTTAGGTTTATGTAAAAATAAAAACGCCTTCTTCCAACTTTGTTCTCTCTATTTTACGTTTCGCCTAACATAGTAGGCTTTTTCAAAAATGTACAAGATTATCATACTATCTAAAACAATAGAATCAGGACATTAATACACAATTATAAATATGGGACATTACGTTATTTTTTTTAAATATATATATATATATATATAAATCACTTCGACAATGTATATTGGACAAAAATTAGTACAAAAATAAATAAAACAGAAATTCACTTTGGTTACATACCTCGATCGATTTTAGGTAGGCTTCATTCATCTGGATGTTATTGTATGAATAACTCAGTTAAGAAGTTTTTTTAATTTATTGGTTTTACTTGTTGTTTTATGGTATAGAAAAAGTGTTAAAATATATATACATAGGCAGACGAGAATGAATACAGTGTGATATTTTTACTTTTAAGTTAATAGATTATAATATACTTGACTTAAATTATGGATGTCTTGTTTGTCGTTAACAGAAAATTTTTCTTTTTTGATGTGTATCATTTCCTTTATTTGTAGCTTGCGGTAATTGGGTTCTTGCGCTAAGATTTTCGTATCAGAAAAGTTAAATTCATGTCTTTCATTCTTTTCATGTTTGTGTAGAGCGGTATAAAGTAAGAACAATTCTAAAAGACAATGGCTTCCCTGAAAAACATTCTAATAAAATCATTAAACAACGAGTTTTTCGACTATACAACAAGAAAAGAAGCGAAAAAATACAAACTAATGACAATAAAACCTACATTGCAATGCCATACACAAATGGATTATCAGAAAAACTTAAGTATATTTTAGCAAAGCAAGACATCATTGTTTGCCATAAATCCCACAATCGTTTATCCCATCTTTTTACTCCTTTAAAAAGCAAAGTACCCAATAAAAAAAGGTCCAACATCGTTTACTCAATACCCTGCCTAAACTGCCCAAAAAAATATATAGGAATGACCACCCAGTACTTAGATAGCAGACTGAATGGGCATAAATACACTAAAAATGCTTCAACCGCTCTACACAAACATGAAAAGAATGAAAGACATGAATTTAACTTTTCTGATACGAAAATCTTAACGCAAGAACGCAATTACCGCAAGCTACAAATAAAGGAAATGATACACATCAAAAAAGAAAAATTTTCTGTTAACGACAAACAAGACATCCATAATTTAAGTCAAGTATATTATAATCTATTAACTTAAAAGTAAAAATATCACACTGTATTCATTCTCGTCTGCCTATGTATATATATTTTAACACTTTTTCTATACCATAAAACAACAAGTAAAACCAATAAATTAAAAAAACTTCTTAACTGAGTTATTCATACAATAACATCCAGATGAATGAAGCCTACCTAAAATCGATCGAGGTATGTAACCAAAGTGAATTTCTGTTTTATTTATTTTTGTACTAATTTTTGTCCAATATACATTGTCGAAGTGATTTATATATATATATATATATATATATATATATATATATATATATATATATATATATAAAAAAAATAACGTAATGTCCCATATTTATAATTGTGTATTAATGTCCTGATTCTATTGTTTTAGATAGTATGATAATCTTGTACATTTTTGAAAAAGCCTACTATGTTAGGCGAAACGTAAAATAGAGAGAACAAAGTTGGAAGAAGGCGTTTTTATTTTTACATAAACCTAAACCCAAGAAAATTGAAGTAAAATATATATAAATAAATGGTTTAAGAAACTACCAAAAATTATATATATATATATATATATATATATATATAATATATATATATATATATATATATATATATATATATAGCCCTCTAGAAGAAATGAATTATTTTGAAAGCATCGTTTATTACAAAATAAATGTAATATAGACTTTTTGGACGAATCCCAGTTATTTTATGATATTATTTGTTTTCAGTTTTACCCACGCATATTACATGCATTCGCCTAAATCAGTTATTTGAGATTTCCTTAGATACAAGCCTGCCTGATGGGGGTATCCTGTGACGTTTTCTTTTTCGATTGTGTCACATTGATGATCTCTTATTTGAAATCTCCCTGTACACAAACCTCCCTGATGAGGATGAAGGCCTAATGATAATAGCAGGAGGGTATCTTGTGACATAATCGATGGTCCTTTTTCCTGCAAATAGGAAATATTTTTGGTTTTCTATACAGTGTGCCCACGAACAACCCTTATAAAATGAAAGAGGTGATTCTAAATAAAAAAACATTAAAACATTTTCATAATAACCTAGGTCTGAAAATGCTTCATTACGAAGATACAGGGTGTTCAAATATAAATTTTATTTAATATTTTATTAAATATCAATGTTGCAAATAATAAAATTTTCTCACGAAATTAAGCATTCGGGGCATTTTTTGGGCGAGAAATCATAGTTTGGTATTACATTTCATGTGACACTTAGAGGGCGCCACGTACGCTACTAATATTTATGTAAATTCCCCTAACTTTTTTAGCGATGCACCTCTGGATTTTTTAGGAATAAATAAACCAAAAAATTTTTTTGTTGTAACACAAATCAGAAAACCATAATCTAATAGAATGGACCTATCCAAATACGAAAATGACAAATAGAAAGTTGTAGCATGTAGGGTTTTCTTGTTAGAGTTGTAGAACCCTGTTTATTGACTATGTTTATAGTTTCCGCCTATTAAACATACCATACATCTAAGAGAAAAGCAAACGAGAAAAATATTAACTTAAAACACTAATTAAACTTTATTTTCTCCGTTTATGAGGTGTCCTATTTTCTTTCTTCAAAAACCAACAGTAGTACCGAATTTCCATTGTTCTGATATCTTGGTAGAACCTTTCACCCTGCTCGTCACTAACAGCTCCCAAATTTTTAGAAAAAATTGACAGATGGGAATGGAGGAAGTGAATTTTTAATGACATTCTGGCACCAATCGCTATATAGGCATCTAAAAGTTCGTTAACTAATTGTTCATAACTTGCATTTATATTGTTGCCTAAAAATCCTCTTACTACATTAACAAATGAATTCCATGCTCTGAGTTCCTGCCTGGTAAGTTTTTCCGTAAAATTGATATCGTCCAGCAATTTTCTGATTTGTGGCCCAATAAAAATGCCTTCTTTTAATTTGGCGTCACTTAACTAGGGAAAGACTTGTCTTAGGTATTTAAATCCATCACCATCTTTATTCAAAGCCTTCACAAAGTTTTTCATCAGCCCAAGTTTAATGTGAAGAGGAGGCAAAAGGACGTTTTTGGGATCAACAAAAGGTATAAATTTAACATTTTGAGAACCCGGTTGAAATTCGCTTCTTTCTGGCCAAATTTTTATTACATAATGCTGATTTATTGCACGACTGTCCTATAAACAAAGAAAACAGCAATATTTTGTAAATCCCCTCTGAAGTGCCACTAAAATCGCTATAAATTTTAAGTCCTCACATATCTGCCATTTATACCTATTGTAGTTTATTTTATCCAAAATTGCAACTGAATGGGCAACTGGTATAGAGGGTTTTAAATTTCCATTTTGCAATAACACAGCTTTTGAGCTATATTTAGATGTGTCTATGACTAAGCGCCACTCACGGTGAGAATGTTCAATATCAAGTTCCTGCATTAAACTATCTATATCAGTACACGCGCACAACGAATTTGCCATACTGTAGGATTCAGAAAACATAGCATTTCTTTTTCTGAAATTTGTAATTTTTGTTTCTTTGGTCAATAGATTCCATTCCTTAAGACGGCAACCCAGAAGTTCTGACTGTTGCTTGGATAACCCCAAATCACGTACTAAATTATTTAATTCACTTTGAACAGTCAAATGTGGCTCGCCGGAACTGGGACCTGTGGTAAAAGTGGGATCGGTGCACTGTTCTTCTGAGCTGCCTAATGATGCGTTATCTCTATTACCTCCCAAATCAATAGCTTGCCAATTTAAAGGCGCAATCGGCACTGGCAAATTTGCATTATGAGGACCAAGTCGTATGGCAGATTGCAAATTTGGATATTCTATATTGTGCTTTCCCTTTTTGGAATAACCTTTAGTCTTTGTCAGGCAAAAATTCTTTCTCTACAAATATAACAAAATTTGTCAGAAGAAATTTTGCAACTTCGGCGCGTTTGTCTCGACATTCTCGTCTTCACATACACTTGTTTATCTATACACAGAGAACCACTCAATTCGAAACTCAACAAAAGACTGATGTTTAACGTTTATTTTATGTATAATGTTGTAAACAAACAGTCTAGGTAATTTTTCCGATGTAAAATGCCCCATTTTAGCCGCCCCACAATAAAATTGTTTACCTTGTTACCTGCAATATAAAAGGTTCTAATTAGGCTATTAAAAAACGGTACGTATTAGGGGTTTCTGAATATTTTTTTTTTATTATTGGGCGAGTATTTCCATTGTAAAAATAATGAGCTGGCCTATGTTAGAAAAATCTGGTCGGCCAGTGATATTATTCTTGCACCTTTTCTAAGCAAAAAAGCTATACTTACTCAACATCGCTAGAGGTAACCGTTCTCCAGCAATTTGCAAGTGTATGCGTCAATGCAAGGAAAACAAATTTTTTAATAATAATAAAAACTAAGGTGTATTCATTTCAAGACAATACAAAATTAAAGGTAAGTATGAATTATTCTAAACTATAATAAATGCTCCACGTAATGATCGTTAGTTTAAAGGCATAATGTAATTCTTTTTTTAGAGAACGTAGTATATTTTTTTGCTTAGGAAAGTGTAAGTATTTATTCATAAAAAAAGGTATACTTTCTCAATAATGCTAGGTAACCGTTCTTAACAATAATAAACGCAAGTGTCCATTTTTGACTAAATTGTTATTGTCATATTAATAATATGATTTAATTGAAAGAAAGATTTTAATTTACATTTTTTTAAAAAATGGTTTCATTTAGTAATGAAGAATATGCAGATATGCATTTAATCTACGGGGAAGTTCAGTTTTAAGTTTTATATATCTTAAAGTAACAATAATTTAGTGCAAAGAAAATAAATTATTTGCTGCTAACTTTATGCAAATCCTTTCATTTTTTCATTTTCAATTTTTGTTTTTAATTTATTATTATTGTTATTAATATAATTGTGATTATTATTATTTACTTTTGATAAAATTATTTGCGTACTCTATGTAAAATAAATGTTGTCGTATACTATTTTCCCCCATAAAAAAGTTTTATTTCAGCAATAGAATTTTACTGAATATTTAAACAATTTATTAGGCCGCCATTTTGTTTTGCCATATAGGACTCGCTCTAGAAATTTACCAATCTATTCCTATGAAACCCTTGATTTTTTTGAAATTTCAGGTCAGTTGAATGGGTAATTTTTTGGTAATGATTTTTTTAATACTTCATTAGACCGTCATTTTGTTTATCCATGAAGGAGTGACCGTTGATTTTAGATCAAAATTTGAAATCAATACGATAAGTAGTTTTGAGCTATGCCGCGCAGAGACGGACAGATCTACAGACTGACGGAATGAGAGAACTTGCAAAGATCTGTAAAAATTTGAAAGGAAATTTTTTTCAGCATTAAAAGAGGAATGTAACATCCGAAAAATAGCAAATTCGTTTTTATTGTTCTCTGGCTTTATTTGAAATATTATATTAAAATAAATTTTATATTCTTATTTCAACTTTTTGTCGTCTATAAAACTGTAAGCTCATATTTCAATTTCGAGGTTTCTTATCCTGGCTACGATCATTAGGACGCTTTTTTTAAGTATTCATATATATTCCCTCGTAAAAGGAAATTATTGTAATTGTGAAACAATCTCTATCCCAGGTTTTTCTAGATCTTCACATTTTTTGGCGTCTAGGGGCCAAAAAACAGGTTTTTTTCTATTCAGTCGGTTTGTCTGCCGGTCTGACTGTACGCGCCATTGCTAAAAAATTACGTAACAGATTGATTTCAAATTTTGGTCAAAAATAAGGGGATGACATGGTTAGATTTTGGTAAAAACCCAATATCGCAACACAAAATGGCGACCGGGTGAAATTTAAAAAAAATATATTACTAAAAAACTAGGTACTTATCCAATTTATCATACATTTTGCACAAAAAAACCAAGTATTACGTTGAAATCAACTAGCAAAACGTTGGTATAAATCCAAGATGGCGAAACAAAATTGCGCTTAATAAAATATTTAAAAAGTGAGCATAAAAAATTACTTATTAATTTGATGTCAAATTTTGTGCAAGAACTAAGTATCATATAAAGATGAATAAAATTGTGGTACGAAATCGAGATGTCGAAACAAAATGGCGACCAATTAGAATTTATGTAACCGTGAAAAAATTTTTCCCCCAAGGTTGTACATAGCCACAAGTTTTAGCGTTTCTAGATGCCCAAAAAAATGTTTTCAAAAACGTTGATCTGTTCGTCGGTCTATCTGTCTGTCCATTGGGAATGTAGCTATAATGCGGGACATGAAAGAAAACCAGGTGGAGTCAATCGGTTTATGAAGGTCGGCCAGGAAATCTCTTTAAACCAGTAGTGTCCCGTCGTTCTTTAAATAATATGGCACTCCTTTTTCACTATATGCACTTCAGATAATTAAAAAATGTAACTATGCTTAATGAACCTTTATCTATATTTGTCTGTTTTCTTTCGTGCACCGCAATTCTATATCTCTTTTGTGTTGCAAAAACTGCGAACTTTCGAATTTTAAAATGGTTTAATTTTGATTTTTCTTGATCGATTTACCTATAAATATATTTTTTCTTGAGTTCTGACATGAACGGTTCCCGGGCTACTGCCTACGTCTACTATTATTGTACCACCCAGTAAAGTGTTACACGATTTACAAGTCCAGATTTTACAAGGGCAGCCAGCATCGGATCCAGTGAACGAGATTTATCAACATTTTAATTTATGCAGTTCGACTTTGGGCTACTCGGGTATGATAAAAGTGGCCGTCTGTCTCCGTTTGTTATATTACTTTATACAGGAGCCGTCATTGTGAAGTACCATACAGGGCGTTTCTTAATTGCGTGCTGATGTTAAAATGGGTGTTTTAATGTCCTAAAAGTCTTAACTTTTGAGATACAGGTAAAGTTTAAAAAGATAACATTTTTTTCTATCCCAATTCTGATGCTACTGTAGATAACTGCATGAAATTTGGTACACGTCTTCTATGCATTAAGGAGCATACGGTTTTACCCAGGTTGGTTACTTATGCGCGCCACTGGTCGAAATTTCAAAATTGTTAATAGAAAATGCTCTTTTATGCATAAAAGACCTGTATCAAATTTCACACAGTTATAATCTATAATAGCATCAGAATTAGGATTAAAAAAATGTTTTTTCAAAACCCTGTATCTCTAAAGTTAAGACTATTAGGTTCATATTAAACTTTTTTCTTAAAAAGGTCCAAGAATCCAAGTCCAAGTTACCCCCCTTTACCATTAGCACGCAATTAGGAAACGCCCTGTATAGTACTTCACAATGACGCCCCCTGTACAAAGTAATATGACAGACGGAGACAAACGGTCACTTTTGGCATACCCGAATAGCCCAAATTCGAACAGCATTAGTTAAAATTTTGATAAATCTTGTTCACTGGAATCAGTGCTGGCTCCCCTACTATAACTACGTTGATGTGTTAATTTTTGAAAAATATGAGTTCTGTAGTTTTTCAAATATTAATTGCAATATTAGATATTTTTTGACACCCGGTATTGAACAGAAAATTAATTATTTTGAAGCAGTTTATTGACAGCTACTTTATAAACAATTTAAAAAAAAATTTAAAATATATGAAAAAAAACTAAGCCATTTTTGAGGTTGACGGCTGTGATTCTAAATTCTAAATCTAAATCGTTGTCTTCCTCTGAAAATGATGAGGTTTCGTCGTCGCTACTTGAAGATCCCAGTGTGATAACTAAATCATCAATAACCGTTTCAATTTCGCCATCTACTTCCCAGTAGTATTTATCTTCAATAGATCGAACATGTTTAACATACGATTTCCAATTTTCAGCCGATATTGAGTCAACCGCTTCTAATGTTATTTTATTTAAATCTTTAATTGAAAGTTAACCGGTGTTGCGCTCTCGAATATATTTTTTTATTCCTGCCCATGCAAGTTCAATAGGGTTGAGGTCGCATATGTATGGAGGCAGCCTTAAAGGTGTATGACCGACGTTACGTAAAAGACCGTCAATTTTATACTTTTGTTCTGTAGGCTTGTTGGCTGATATTACTTCATATAATTGATATTTTTTCCATGTTGGATCACATACAAGATTGTTCGATTTAATTTTTGTCTTCTACGTGAGAATGATAAGACGCATTATCTATTACCACGACTGATTTGGGAGAAATGTTAGGTAAAAGCTTCTCGAGCAACCCCTTTTCAAAATTATCTCTATTCATCTATCCATGATAGTCTCCAGTTGTTAGTCCCGAGCGAAAAACTAATGCAGCACCTGAAACGAATCCGGCTTCTGAACCAACATGAACTATAATAAAGCGACTACTAGAGCGGATTCCCTGAACAACACCTGTAACACTTTCACTTTGCCAGCATTTGTTCACTGTTATATCATTATCTACCCGGGTTTCGTCTAGATACACAATATTGCGTCCTTCTTACCTATATTGCCTTACAGTTGATAGATATCTCACCCGCCAGTGAAAAATATTTGGTCTCTCAATGAGCAATTTTCATTTATTTTGGCACTTGCGCCAAATAAAACCATTTGATCGTAAAAGCTGATTTAAGATTTTATACTCGTACGGAAAATTTATTTTGTTCTTTACAGCACGAAGTAGGGGTTTGCAGGTAGGAACCTTCTTCAAGTTTATATAAAAATCCTCTATTGTTCATCGAATTACTTGAAAATCACCATCGTCAATTTTATCTTTGTATGATAATCGGGGTCTTTTTTACCAGGAGATTTTAAAGGTGAAGTAGAACATGAGCGATCATTATGTTCTTTTTGAATTTTTCTTACACTACTTTCCGAAACACCGGTGTAAAATGCAGCGCGTTCTGTTCGATTTTGAATTGGAATAGTCAAACTATTATTTTCAGGTTCTCTAGTACAGGCGTCTATAACGCTCGCAATAACTTCACGTGCACCGCTTCGAATTGTTTTTCCTCTTTTGCTCGCCATCGCTACTTCGAAATAATAATTCAAATTCAACGCAACGCATTTATATAGACATGAAAACAAATGCTCGAAGTGTACAGGCGCCACTGGAAATAGATAGAACCTTCTAACGGGAAGTGCATGGAGACTCTAGGCACATCCATCCCAATTACAAGTGGACCAGTGCGAAATTTACAAAATCCTCGATTAATTTTCCGTACCGCTTAGCTGACGCACTTTATAGGTGAAGCGACAAACTATTACAACAAATAAAACAACATAAACTTTATTTGCGTACACAAATTTTACTTTTCCGCTTGTTTAAGAATATGAACCTTTATTTTAAGAACCGCCCGGTTTTCTTTCGTGTCCCGCACTTTAAAAAACTACTTTACTACTACCCGATTGACTTCTGGTCAAAATGTAAAGGTCTTGTGGGGTGGCCTGGTAACATTTTGGTGCGGAACTAAATTGGGTCACACTCCGCTAGTCTTAAGAAAAGAAAAGATTTATGACGACTGACGAGGGAAAAGGAAATTTATCGATTTTTTTCATTGCAGTTTTGTACACTCCTGTTCTTACTGCATCTTATTAAAATATTAGTTTATTCGCATTTAAATGTTTCGAACCAAGTAAAACATCTTCAACGAATTGAAAGAATTTTTTCTTTTTAATTACTTTTTTGGATTGTCATAATTATACCTAAATTAACTTAAAAATTAAGAAAACCGTAATAAACAATCCTATTTTATTTAGTCCTTTAAAGAGTCGTTATGCTGAGATTCGAAAATGTTAATAAGGAAATTATTAGAGCTAAACATGAACAGTTTTAAGGCCAATTGTAATTCATTGAACTAGCGTAGTTTCAGCACAGTTGTGCATACTAAATAGAATCATGATAACTGAACTGCTGGCAAAAGTACATCACGATTTTTTTTATCAAAGGTAAAAAATGGATATTTCAATTGCTAAACGCGATATCGAGATGCAGTTTTTGGTGTTCGTTTGACCGATCTGTTGGGTATGTGCTTCTTTTTGCGTGACTGCATATGTGCCAAAAAAAAAAACTTATATGGCGTGAAATAAAACCCCTTCATTTTTGCAAAAGTTTGTTAACGCCAAAAAACATATTTTTTTTGGTTGTGTCCAAAATCAATTTTATCAAAATACAAAAATCGGTAAATTTCCTTTAGTGTGAAGTGAACATAGTCATTTAGGTACACATATATACTGTCTTTTTAAACACTTTTATTGGACACTATTTTGTTCCATCATATTGGATTCCTATCAATATTTTACCAGTTTCTACCTACGTCACACTTGACTTTTTGGGCATAATTTAAAATAAATGTATCAAGTAGGTTTTGCATTGACATACACCGCCATTTTGTTGCCTCATATTGAATCCGTTCTGGTTATACAAGATTTTTCGAAGTTGACTTTTTAAAAATTTTATTTGGCCGCCAGTTTGTTTCGTCGTCTTGAATTTGCACGACAGTACCAGTTTATCTCTATATCGCACTTAATGCTTGCACAAATTTTGAAATTAATTATTTTTTTCAGGTTGTTTTTTAAATATTTTATTAAGCCGCCATTTTGTTTTGCTATCTTGGAATCATACCAAAATGTTACCTGTTGAACAAAATTTGAGGTAAATTAGATAATTAGTTTTTATAGTAATGATTTCTTTAACATTTCACTAGGCCGCCATCTTGTTCAGGCATATTGGATTTTTAGCAAAATATTACCAGATCATCCTCATATGATCAATTTTTGACTAGAATTTGAAGTCAATCTGTTTAGTTGCTTTTAGGCTAAGCTATGTACATGTAACATTCCGCCATCTTAAATTAGTACCCCAATTTTACTACTTCAACACATAATTTGAAATCAATATATTACGTAGGCTTCAGGCTTAATTTTTAAATATTTTATTAAGCCGTCATATTGTTCCAGCCTACATAATACTTGATTTTTTCTCAAAATTTTAGTTAAATTGGATAAACAATGTTTTAGTGATAATTTTTTTAATATTTCACTTGGTCGCCATTTTGTTTCGCTATACTGTATTTTTGCCAAACTGTTATCAGATTGTCCCCATATAATCCTTAATTTTTGATCAAAATTTGTAGTCAATCGGGCAAGTAGTTTTTTAGCTATGCCGCGAACTGACCCAGAAACAGACAGCCAGACCGACGGATTTGACAAAATATATATTTTCTGGCATCTAGCGAGGCTAAAACAACGTAAAATCTGGTGATTTCTTCATGATTACAAACATTTTATATGACCTCCATTTTGTACCGACATCTTTCGTACCACAATTTTACCACCCAGCTGGCACTAAAGTAGCTATAACTGTTTCCACTACTACCCTTTAAGAGTTTTCACATCTTTAATACTAATAATCTTACTAATCTTACTATATATCAATAAACACTTTGGGTTACACGTTTTTAAGTATAATGTATGTATTTGTTACCGCGAGTAATACTTTATAGTAATTTTCCATGTAAAGTAATTATACAATAACAACTGCCAAGCAACTACTTACGGAATTGACTTCAAGGTCATTATTTCTTTTTCGTGACATAATAGTAATTATTTAAAGTTAATATTTCTAATCTGTTTACTAAATTACCACTTTTTAGTATCAGTACCTTCCAGAACTGCAGAGACTACTCCATTACGTTCAAATGTACTCCTATAACGTACTATCAAGTAAAACGGGTTGTTGCATAGTTGAAAATGTTATCGTCTAATATTACTTTAAACTGGCTATTACCAGTCGTTATTCTTCTGTTGCAACTTTGAAGTAAGAATTACAGGAAATATTTACTACAAGTAAACTATTACCTCTTGTACTTGAGGTTCCGGAGATAGGGGGCGTTGGTACGAGATTCGGTCTACACTCACTTTATAAGGACAGTGGCGACGATAGGGTAACCAATTTTTGGTTGGTTCTGCCATATTGCCGCTAAAATCGTTTTGTTTACTTTTTGCCTACGTGGGTTTCTTATGAGGTTTGTCGTTTGGGTGTATTTTTTTATTAGTTTTTGTGATTATTGAAGTGAATATTGATTCAAACAATAAGTTCTGAACCATTGGCCATATGGAGAAATGTGTTTGTAATAATAAAAATAAGTTTATTCCAAGAAAAGTTATTAAATATTGCACATTATTATATTTTGGTTTTATTTTCCTGTAAAAAGCAATATCGTTTCATTTCTTAGTGTATGTTCTACTTCCTTCAGCACCTAAATTTGAGGTAGAAGCTTTCAAAGATTAGCATAAAAAACTTTATTTTGTAGGCCATATTACATTACTAAATTCATTTTTCAGACAACTCTCATTAGATGGTTAGAATAGATTATTAAAGTAAAACATTTACAACAGACACTGACTGATGTTGTCAATGTAAAGGCGAAAAATTTAAATTTCGATTTCTTTTCTGGGACATATTACTCATTGTAGACTGAAATTAATAATACTTTCTTTATTTAACCTTTTAGCTGATCCAGTTTTCTTATATTAATGTGCTAAAGTAGATTAATTTAGTTATATTTGAGAAAAACTAACGATAATATGTGTGCGCCCACTTAAACCTTTAGAAAAAAAAACTAGCTTTCGTCATTCATCCACATTCTATAGAAACTTAAAAATATCACAACCTAGTTATGTCATACCTAAACAAAACAACCTAAAGCGGTATTTTAAGGAAACGAAAAATTAACACCAAACAAAGGGTTATAGTTATGACAGAATTATAGAAGTGACTCAAGTACCGCATGCTACGACACAACGCATTAAAATTTAAAGAACCGGCGGAATGTTTGCAAATCGTAACAGCTTGGTAATAATATATAGTATGGGATTAATAGGAACTTTGTAGATAATTAGTAGACTTCAAAGTAATTGGGTGTGAGTGACAGTTCCGTATTTAAAGAATCTCAAAACTATAAAAGCGTATGGGGGCAGTCATAGATTCTTGATGTTAAGTAATTTTTTCAGTAAAAAAGTGCAGCTAACTTTAAAGTAAAAGTCCGATAGAACGCCATTGTTTATTTTCATCTCATCTATAAACATTTAGCTATGACGTTTATTTTTGTCAGTATAAAGCTTAAAAATGCAAAAAAAAATCACGTTAAAGAAAGAATTACTCTTTATAATAAGCTATATAATGACAATTACTATGCAAAATTACATTTTTGAGGCTAAATCTCTTAATATTAGTTAATATTTAGGTTATTTCTTTTTTCTATCATTAATTTCATCTATAGTCGATAAGTATTGTTTTTTTTTCCGAGGGCCTGCATGCATTATTCCGCCTCCTCACTGGCATGGCACAGTCAGGTAATTCCGGCTAATTTCAATAGTTATTTATGTATCTAGTACAAAAAGTAAGCGCTTATGGTTTCTGGTATGAAAAATAAATATCATGTCGGGTGCCATAATAGTACACTAGGGACTAACGGAACTCATTTAAAAGCAACAACCATTCGAGGGATTAAGGCACTTTAGTCCCGCGATATACAGGGTCAGCCAGCTAAAACTCCCCAGGCCTTTATTTTCTTTGTTTGTTTACCCACATACTTAAGTGATACTTTAAATTGAAGGTATTGATGAGCTCTTTAAAAATGTCTACAGAGTAAACCAAAAATGGATTATGGAAGGAAATTATGACGTTTTCAAACTTATTTTTCTTGAATATTTTTTTACCTCACCCTGTACATTTAATTTTATAAACTCATTTAAACGAGACCTAAATAAGCTTTAATTTAATTACAATAATCGTCCGTTTTTTTCCATTTTCGAGAAAAAATTAAAAAACTGTTTTTGTATAAATTTTCCCTATTATTTAAAATAATTTGAACATAATTTTGCTTAGGTTTATTATTTTAGTGCAAAAATAAAGGATAAATATTTTCAGATAATTTTCATGATTGATACAGTGATTTTGTGATATTTTTAACTGTTAATTTAGTTAAGGGAAAAATAATAATTTTAGGTGTTCATAGATTTTTTTTCATTTCCTAAAAGTTTTATGAATATTTTGGATTAAAGCTTGTACGTTAAGCTCTTTAAAATTCTGTACAGAGTGGGCCAAAACATTTTTTGGAAGAAAATAGTGACTGGACTCACATAATTTCTTTAAATATTTTTCCCGAACGTGTACACAAAATTATTGGTTTAATGATTTATATATCTTTATTTCCAGTTATTACTAATTTGTCTGTTTTTTTTTTTAAGAAAATATTAAAAACTTACTTAAATAAAATTATTTAAAAAAATGGTTCTGTAAATACTTAAATCTAGTATAAGACTAATTTTGAAATACTGTTTATTACATAAGTGATTAAAATGAGTAAAAACGAAAGTAGGTACAGTTAACTAACATTGTTAAAATATAATACACTTTGGATATAACGGATATGATATGCCGGTAACACTAACAACATATTTAGGTACTACCTAACCTAATCTAAGCAGAAAAATATAAATTAAACTTTCGAAACAAATTAAAACAATTAAATTCGAAACAGTTATCTTGTAAAAATTGTTCGAAGTTCTCGCCATTAGCGTGTATGCACAGATTGAACCACTTAATTAGCTGGTCATACACAGTGCGTAAAACCACATGACGTCTAATTGCATGCATCCTGTTTCCTTCTTTTCAAATCATCAATGTCACGTGGCTGTGTCTTGTATACAACGGATTTTAGATAGCCCGATAAGAAGTAATTCCGGCGGATTGAGGTCTGGAGACCTCGCTGGCTATCTTAAAGGCCCTGAAGTACCCATCCAGTGTTCAAATAAATTAGTTACCATAATAGCATTGTGTGCCGGGGCGCCATCTCGCTGAAACCAGATATTTGCCCTATCGCATAGTGAAATATCTTCCAAATATCCTGGTAGATCATTTTGCAAGAAATCAAGATTAACCTCTGCGCTTAAATTGTTTTCGAAAAATGCGGCCCTATTAATCGACCACCAAGTATATCTGCCCATGCATACGTTAAGTTTATACCTTACTTGAAAATTTCTTTGCCTCTTCCAAAAAGGATTTTCATTACTCCAAAAGTGCAAATTAGGTCTGTTGATACTTCCATTTTCATTAAATATACACTCGTCGCTCCAAAAGATACTGTAAAGAAAGTTTTCTGTAGTTTCCTTAAGGATATATCAGCAATAAAATTAAGACGTCGCTTATAATATTCTGGACGTAGTTCTTGAATTAGAATAATCTTATATAATAATATTTTATTATTTTTT
Organism: Kuschelorhynchus macadamiae; assembly: GCA_030620095.1. Lineage (NCBI taxonomy): Eukaryota > Metazoa > Arthropoda > Insecta > Coleoptera > Curculionidae > Kuschelorhynchus > Kuschelorhynchus macadamiae. The sequence continues at coordinate 458,015 of JAUTXW010004988.1, read as the reverse complement.
TGACTGAAGTTGAAGTTTGACTTACAGCGCACACCGTTGAGTGAGGATTTTCGTTTACCCTATTTAGAAAATTTTGAATATTGCCTTGGTCTTTTACGGGTCCGATTCTGCCTCTTTTAGGTTTAGTAAAAGAACCATATAATCATAAGATCAAACGAACTTACCAAGTGATGTTCGATCTTGATTATATGAAGGCCTCGTCGAAATAAATAAAGACATATGTAGTACCTCCGCCTCTGGCCAATACGTCCACAATCTTGAAAGCTAAGCAAAAAAGAATCCCTTCGTACCCTTGCCTAACTCTGCCGATAGTATTCAGTCTAGTTTAAAGTCGTTGTTGCAACACAATTTGGGTTTTTTTTTTTTTTTAAATATAAAAAATTGGGTTGGGTTGGGACTTTATTTATTTCGACGAGGCCTTCATATAATCAAGATCGAACATCACTTGGTAAGTTCGTTTGATCTTATGATTATATTCGGCCTCGTCTCATAAATAAAGACATATGTAGATGTTTAAAGAAGTTGCAACAACTAATTACTTCAAAAAAAAAAATATATATATATTTATTATTTTTTAAGTTAATATGCAACATTAAGGAACATAAAACAAAACATATGCAAATCAACAGTCTAAAAAAAAAGAAAATTTTTCTTATGGGTATGTAAGCATAATAATGTAATAAATATGTAATTTATCACAACAGTTTATAACACACTAATCTTACAACAACAAGGAAAACATAAAAATTAATATCATAACATATAATATAAAGGTTTTGGTAAAAAACAAGACAAACCAAATAACAAACATCTTTCCAACGAACAAATTATTATTTATGTTAATTATTATTTTAATTTACAAACTAAGAATTGTTTGGGCAAACTCTTGGTTGGATATCAAAGGTCTATTGTAAACATTCGCAAATGTGTTTTATCCATCTTGCGATGGTTTGCGAGGTGACTTTGTGATATGGTTTCTTATATGTGAGAAACAAGGATTTACAAGAGCCTCTTAATTTCTTTGTCTTTTCCAAATATTCTAGGAGAGTCCTAGAAACACATATATTTGGGTTTTCATTAAAAAATGGCAAAACTATAAAAGGCTGACTCTTATTTCTGCCTGATGTCTTTATTCGACTTGGAATTTTTATTTCAATTCTCTCTTTTTGAATTATTATATTGTCAATATCAATCAGATTTAGCCAATGCCATCAGACTTACTAGTTTTTGGGTAAGCATTTCCAAACTAATCTCACTATTTTTAAAGTTTTTTAAATAATTTATAACAATACCTGGGTCCCAGGTATTTTCATATTTAGCCAAGGTTGGTCTTTTCCCAAAAACTCCCTTAAAAAACCTTTTTAACCTAAAATCTTGCCCCAAGTCCGGCCCTGCTATTTGTGCAATTGCATATCTGTAATTATTAAGAGTTCCATATGAAGCCCCTCTCTTAAAATGTGTGGTTAAAAACTCTAGGACAGTTGGAACTTCAACTTTAAAGGGATTTAAATTATTTGCTATACTAAACTCCCACCATAACTTTAAGGCAGCATTATATTGCTTTAATGTTGCGGGTGTAATTGAGCTTAAACATATATCTAAAGAATCTCTAGGCACCTTTCCTAACAATAGCGCCCTCCTGATAGTCTCCCCGCCACCAGGGTAAGGTTCTGCCAAAGGGGGTGTGGTAACCTATTAAAGGTAAGTAAAAAATTTTTTAGGATTAAAGATTAATGGTTCACCAACTAGAATTGACTTAAAAATAGGATACCATGGTAGTGAGACCCAGAGAGGAACAACTACTATCCCTTCCGCTCGATCTTCAATTATCTTTTGAAGCACCTTTAAAATCATACAAAAGGGTGGGAACGCATAAAAATTTAGTTTGCTCCAATCCAGTGTAAAGGTCTCTGGGTCTCGCAACCATGATATAAACATAGGACACTTTCTATTCAACCTACTAGCAAATATATCAATATCTGGTTGTCCGTCTCCTTGTGCACCTGACGAGAGGCCCTATCGGCTTCTATATTATGCTTTGTATTTATGTAGCTAGCAAAAATTAAAATATTTCTACTTTCACAAAACATCCAAATTTTTCTTGTTATTTCATTTAATTTATTAAATCTAACACTCCCTTTCTTATTTATACAGGCTACAGCTGTAGTGTTGTCAAAACGACATAAAATATTGCAGTTTGATAATTTTGAAACAAAACACTTTAATCCAAAATACAATGCCAAAAGCTCTAAATAATTTATGTGCTCTACCTGTTCTTTATCTGACCAATATCCCAACGTTCTCTTTCCGTTGCAAAAAGCCCCCCAACCTGATCTTGATGCATCAGAAAATATCTCTAAGCACAATTTAGACAAACTAATATTATTGGAAGTATTTATGTTATTTATAAACCAATTAATGTCAAAAAATAACGTCTCTGGTATTTTCATCTGTACATCATAGCAACCCTTAGCCTGTTTTAAAGCAATATGTTTACAACGTTCTAGGGATTTTAAATGAAAGTACCCATATTTTATCGCTGGGCATGCTGAAACCAGTATGCCAATAAATTCTGCAAAGTCTCTAATCTTAAATATTTTTAATTTTAAAAATTTTTTGCAAATACAAGATATTCTAACTTGCTTTTCAGTTGGTAATGATAGTTCCATTGAAAAAGAGTTATAGATAAAACCCAAAAATTTACATATTTTGCTAGGTATTAGACTGCATTTTGTATGATTAATTAAAAAACCTAATGTTAGAGTCTTAATTGCTAAATTTGTATTTCTGCTACATTCATTATATGATTTTCCAAAAATCAAAAAATCATCCAGATAAACTACTAAAAGGATCCCCCTTTTTCTTAGCATACTAACTACAGGTTTTAAAATTTTTGTGAAAATGTAAGGTGCACAGCTGAGCCCAAAGAGTAGACACTTGTATTCATAAATTACATCCTGGAATATAAATCTTAGGTATTTTTTGATGTGCTTCTCGTACTGGGACCAGATAATAAGCATCTTTTAAATCAATGCGACACATAAAAAAATGTTTTCTTATTAGCCGGGCAACTACCTTATTATCTTCTATTTTAAAATGTTTGTTTTCCACAAAGGAGTTAAGTTTTTTTAAATTTAATATTAATCTATAGGTCCCATCAGGTTTTGGTATAAAAAAAAAATTTTGAAATAAATTGTTTTTTACATTTCTTGACAGCTGATATTGCGCCTTTATAACTTTTTTAAAATTAAATTTTCTTTTTGAGACCATTTATTCTCAGTGGGAATGAACTTTTGCACGGGATTATTGGTAAATGGAATTGACAGTCCATTAATAATAAGACCTAACTGTCCTATTTATAAATAAACTCTGCCACCTATGTACAAAATGTCTCAGGCGTCCGCATGGTTTACTAACCTGAAAGTCTATATGCGATGACTGCGCCTTCTGTTGCTCGGGTTGCTCTGCGAGTAATTGTAAAATACTTTCCGAGATAGCAATTTTTACCTCGGGGTTTATTGAAGGTGGATTTATTAAGGTACAATTTTCTGGAGGCCAATATTTTTCAATTAGACAATTTCTGGTTTCGTCATCCAGGCCACCAGTTAAAATATTATTCCATCGCAAAGCTATATCTGCATGGATGGGTTTTCCATACGAGTTCTTGGCTACCCCTTCCTCTCCCAAAATGGATAAAATTTCCATATTTAAATTGTTTCTGGATTCATCTGCAAGAGAATGAACCAGTTTAGTTAAATTCTCTTTAAATGTATTCATTGATATCACAACCAATAAAAACTATTATCAAGTAATGGGAAAGAAAAGGCCACATAATCCATTTTCCACAAGTGGATATGCGTCCTGCTATCACAAGCAGGTAAAACAACGATATACACATAATAGGGAATCTGTTATCATTACAACAGAAAATATGTGTCCTGCTATCACAAACAGGTAATACAAAAAAAATATTATTTATTCCGTTATCACTAACAGAAAGACTGGAGGGTACCTATACCTGTTATCACAAACAGGCAGGTAGGTTTTAGACAACAAACAAAATAAAAAAAATGTTGTCCAAAAAATAGGTGTCTTTTAAACAAAAAATTTTGGGGTGGGGGGGTAGCAACAACTCTTCTCCCTCAATGCGCCCTTCTAGGACTTATCCTTTTTCACAAAACATTGGAATTGAAATATATTTTACTTTCCCTGTGCCCGTCATTATCAGCTGTTCCACTTATCCCTGAAGCAGACGCAGGCGCCGTCGCGATAATACCAGGATTATTGATTATTTCCCTATCGGAATCAACAACAACAACTCTCACAGGCTGTACGGTGTCACCATCATCTTTGCTATCCTCATCCGATGAAGTCACAGACGTATAGTTGTCTACCTCTCTCTCTCTACAAACAGAACGAGACCGAGATCGAGACGGAGACCGAGAATGGTCTATCTCACTTTCGCTGTCACTGATAACACGACGTCTTGAAGAAAAATGCAAGGTTAAGAAAAGTCGTGGTCGTAAAATACGGGCATTACGACCACGACTTTTCTTAACCTTGCATTTTTCTTCAAGACTATTAAGCCTATTATTTAACTTCTTAAACAATTTATAAAAACCCGACCGTTCTACCGACTGACTACGACTTCTTTTTCTATGTTTCGGCATAATTTTTACGCTTTTCTACAAAAAAAATTCTGAATTTACACTATCGATTTCGATGATTCACTTGCGACGTGAACGTATCAACACAAAAACGAAGACTGAATACTATCGGCAGAGTTAGGCAAGGGTACGAAGGGATTCTTTTTTGCTTAGCTTTCAAGATTGTGGACGTATTGGCCAGAGGCGGAGGTACTACATATGTCTTTATTTATGAGACGAGGCCGAATATAATCGTAAATTTTGTAATGTTGCCTCAAAAGTTTTGTGATTTGGACGTCTGTGTGGAAAACTTTCTGAATAAACTCTGCAAGCCATTCGCGAATTTCGATTACATTCTCCATAAATAAGTAAAAATTCAGTATTTTCTACGTTGGTAAATTGGACTAATTTCAAAATAAATTGAAAATTAACGAATTTTAGGCGTGTCATTTTTTTACGCTATCATCATCATATTCACCAGAGAAATTGCCTGCGTTCTAATCTTAGGTTCTTAGCATAGCTAGAAAATTAAGTGAAACGCATATATTCTACCTCAACAACTAATAACGTATCCTATATACGCTCTACACCATTTTCCCAATTTGAGTGTTTGTAGTCGCCATAACTGTTTCGTTTCTATTAAAAAGAACCATACACATTTTTAAAACAGAAATAGTGAAGTAACAAATAGGGTGAATTATTACTATTCGGCTACTTAAATGGAACCACACAATTCCGTACTATCTATGTAACAGTCACACTCACAATTACAGGTTATTCACAAAATAGTTACCTTAAAATTGTTCTCCATTTTGGTGATGACTACGTAGGCTCAGCTTAAACAGAACGTGGCGACACCAAGTTCGGGTTACTTCAACGAAAATAGTTGTGGTAACAATGACGTACTCATGACTAAATGTGCTACATGGGAGTTCATCTTTATACTATAGTAAATTACTGCACGAAATTTGAAATCAATCCATTAGGTATGTAATTTTTCCGAGATGAATTTTTAAATATTTTATTAAGCCGCCATATTGTTCAGCCATATTGGATTCGTACCAAAATTTTACCAGTACTAGAAAACATGTTTTTCGGCTTCCAGGAACCCTGAAACGTGAAGATCTGAAAAAATCTTATAAGGTGATTTTTATCATGATTACAATACTTTCCTTTTACGAGGGAAGTAAAAAAACAGTTTCTAGCGATTTTGGATATTTTCGTTTGTTTACAACAAACAGCGTTCATACGAAAAATTTGACATATTCAACAAGTGGAGCGTTAACTTAATAACTTGCAGTGGGTATTTAAGGGGGGGAAGGGGGGTTGGCGGTTAACCCCTCCCAGAGCCACTTTTATTTAGGCTAAAATTATAGATATAGTATAAACTAAGGATCGCTTTTTCGGGATTGGCGGGTAAAACCTCTTCCAAAGCCAGTTTTATTTACGTAATACTGTTTTTTACGCTCAGTATGTCCGCTTACGTAGAAAACAGGAACTTAAGTTTTTTTTGTTGAAAACTTTTATCGTATCAAAAACCCCCCATACGCCACTCTCAACCTCTACACAAAACGAATCTTTACGGCCTAATTTATGACCCGCAGTTATAATTAGTGTTAAGAAGAAGAGGTGGATACAGGGTGTGATAAAAGTTAGCTAGAATTTACCAAACATTAATCTATTCTACAGGTTTTACTATAATTCGCCTTTGGAGTTTTATCAGACGTAAGATAATTACGATATACCAGCTGTGACAAAAGTTGGTAAGAAATGAACGAGGTCCACGAAAAAAAAACTAAAAAAAAATATTAAAACTTTAACACATTGTATATCAAACACGAAGACTTTGCGGACATATGTTTATATAGACTTCTAGTCCTAAAATGAGCTAAGAAATCACGCCCTGAATTTTTACCCATCAACTAAATAACACCCTGTATAACTCTTTTGGAATTAAAAACGAATTCCCTATATCAAGGCTAGTAAAATGGCTAGGGTATAAATGAGAGAACCATTTTGGCTAAAAAGTCCATAGTTTACAAAAGTTTTATCACAATCGTATTTATCTTATGTCTGACATACCTCCAAAAGCGAATTATATTAAAACCTGCAGAATACATTAAGTTTTGTTTCTCTCTAACTTTTGTCACAGCCTGTATCTATATTTCTTAATTTTAATGCAAACAAAATAACTACTGATGATAAATTAAGTGGTAAAGATTAATTTATGTTATGTTTGTCAGTTTAAAAATCTTATTGAATAGTCATTCTGTGCATTCGAAAATATGAATTTTTGGTAATACCTCTATTTAATTCATATATGCAACAATCATCCAGGCTGGAAAGATTATACATTTTTTCCTCCACAACATGACATAGTTTCATTTATTTTATTTTTCTATTTAAATAACTTTATTTATATAACTATAATTAAATAAAGTACATAATTTATTATTTGCCCTAATAAAAGAAGGTTTGTTCCAGAAAATGGAATTATACTGCTTTTAAAAACGTTTCAGACCGCCATTTTGCTCTGCTATAAAATAGTGTGCACCAAACTTTAACAAATTATTACTACATCACATATAATGTTTGTGTAAAATTTGAGATCAACTGGATAAGTAAACTTTTAAGATTTATTTCATATCAAAATTTTAAGTCAATTATCAAAGTAGTCTTTAATCTATGCTGTTCATAAAAAAAACGATGAAAATGGTACAACATGATTTTTGGTATCTAGAGATCCTAAACCAAAAATATCTGCAAAAATCTCCCAGGATGATTTTTTACGATTACAATACTTAAGCAATAAAACCCTAGCATGCACGCCCTGTATATTAAAAACGAAGCAAGTCAATATTGACAAGATCTTATTATTCAAAAATGTTATGAGCTGGCTAGATTGGATATAAAAATGTTAAATACTGTTTGAAGGAAAAATCTATTTTACATAATAATGGTTACATTCTTGTCCTACTTACGGTGTGTCATCTTAGCCTGGAGACATTATTATTTTACATTTGAATATTCAATTATCACCCTTCAGGGTTTTAATTAAAACCTAATAAGCAGTCATTGATTTAATCTAATGACATGTTTCTCAAGGCTCACCAAAAACACCTAAAATTATTTCAACAATACATTAAGATTTGAATTTTATGCAATCCTCTTTTACTGTAGGCAAATTCAGTGTCAGTTATTATTTACTGAGTTTGCATATTTGTAAAAATAAAACGCTGCCTAATTATTTAAACAACGTTGATGATATTTTAACACAGGTTTTGGTTAATTATATGCGGTAACCCGGAAATGTCAGTGGCTTTCTCAATAAGGCATGTGTCAAAGAGCTAATAAAGGACAGGTTATTTCCAGATTTAGTTATTTTGCTAAAATAAAAAGATACTGTACAAAAAATTCATAAATTTCGATAACTAATAAATTGTAATTAAAGTGTTTTTTCGCTATCTAGTAGTAAAAAAATATTATATTTTTCTAATTAAACCTAATATAACGTCCTTGTAAGAGGATAGTATTGCAATCTCCAAAAAATAACCTTCCAAAATAGAAAGATATGTTTTCTATTTTTCGTCAATGTGTCGTTCTGTCTGTACCCGGCATAGCTCAAAAACTACTTATTCGATTGACTTCAAATTTTATTTAAATATCATGTGAGGATGAAATAGTTACATATGGCAGCTTCATAAAAAATATCAAGAAACTGCTTATCAAATGGACCTCAATTTTATACGAATACTGAATATAGTTGAACCAGTTCTGAAATATGTCATCGAGCAAAGATTTAAATCTTAAGCTTTGATAAATTATTGAAAGCAAGTTTTATGAGATTAAAAATGCATTATGCAAATACCTCTTTCCCCTATGCACATAGCCAAATTATGTTCAATAATAAAATCGAAAGTCCTTAAATGGTTTTAAAAATAAGTATTCAAAAAGTTAGTCTACCAATGTGTCTTTATATAGATAAATACTTAAACAGTCATCAAATATATACCTAATAATTCTTATAAAGATAAAAAAATCGGTAAATTTCTTTTACCCGGAACTTCCCTGGTTATGAATCTTTCCATTTATTGGAAATAGTGACGGGAAACTCAGTTCAGTACATTTAACAGCACTTTGACGCCCCACGTTGGGCGCCAATTCTATATAACGTAAACTCCGGTGTTATAAGTCACGTTATAAAGATTTGTTACGTAACTGCAATTTTAAGAGTTTGCAATTACGACCCGTAGGCTAGCTTGTACGGTGGTTCGGCTTTGGTGGAGTTCAAAACTTTTCAATCCGTTTCATTTAGTGCATGAAGAAGGAAAGTATATATAAAATGGAAGGGCGCCAACACACGTAAAAAAAGAGAACCCTTTACCCGTGTGTTAGTAGAAATGCTGAGACAAACAGTAAAACACAATATATAATTATTATTTCCCTTTATTTCAGATTATACCTGTGAATATTTACCAGTTTAGAAATGCAAGAATGTGATATAAATTATATTTATAGATAGAAATAAGTATAAGAATTCGAAAATGAAATTTAAAAATAAAAGGTAGGACGAATTTGTAAATTTAAGTTAAAAATCTCACCAAGTAGGTAGCAGGTAAGCAGGAGGTGATATGGGCCGCATACTAGATGCCAAATACTTCAAAACCTCTTCGGTAAAAGTGGATCCTGTTTGTGCCAACTTTCGGTAAGTAGAATACTATTTCAGTTTTCAAAAACCTTTTAAACGGGTCCTGTCAGAACCACAACCCTTGCGGTGGCAAAAAAGTTTTGTTTTTTATTTTGGGTTCACCCAAAAGTTCTTAATGTGAAAATTATTCGGTTCAAAACTACCACAAAAGTGAAATATAGGCTTTCACATTTCAATGAAAATGTAATAGTGATAAAATGCAAAGTGGTAAAATGCAAAGTGGTAAAATGCAAGGTGGTAAAATGACCGCTGAGCTGTAAAAAAGAGAAAAAATAAATAAATCTTGCCAAAATAAATTAAAATTGTTAATTACCTGGCTGTTATTCGATCACTGTTCAAGACAAATTTTAAAACAACCTTTGAATAGGATAGGAATAGCCGTTTAATTGAATTTTCACGGCCACAGTCAAAACTAAATAGAATGAACTCGTTCCAAAACGATTTTAGCCAAGAGGTTTATCAAAGAAAAAATGTTTTAAAAAAAGGTAGGAATTTAGCTGAAAAAAAATAACATGTTGGAAATGCTCTACGCAAAACTGGATCTTAATGTTCCTATATTTTGTCTCTTTCCCCCTTATTGATTTGATAAAAATAAACGATTTTTTAAAGGATATGCAACTCAAAATACAGTAAATATGTCAATAAATCTTTATATATAGATAGAATTTAAATATTTATTTTCGAATAATTTATGTTAGGTAGACCCTCAGCATCTGGAAAATTAAAACGTATGTATATGAAACACAAGTTGTCGGTTGCGTACAATATTAAGTACTTATTTTAAATAGTAATGAAAAATAGGAATCGTAAAATAATATTTCAAATCAAACAATCTAGATAACTCCCAAAATTTAGTATCTGGCATCTTGGTGAATGAGAAAATATAAATATAGCACCATAGCAATATCATAATTAGACTTATAAATGTATCTTATTTTGTTACCGTAAAAGTTTAACGTTACAATATATGTACTATATTTTCAAAGACTTTTATTGGACTTCACTTTGTTCCATCATATTGGATTCCTACCAATATTTTACCAGTTTTCACCTATATCCCTCTTGATTTGTTGGCTTAATTTAAAATTAATTCAATAAGTATTTTTACATTGACACACGCCGCCATTTTGTTACGTCATGTTGAGTCCGTACCAGTTTATCCCTAGATCACATTTCAATTGAAGATTTTTTTGCGTTGATTATATTTGGCCGCTATTTTATTCCGCCATCTTTATTTTATACCACCACTTTACTAGTTTATCCCTATATCACACTTAATGCTTGCATGTATTATGAAATTATTCTAATTAGTTAGCTGATTTTTGAAATATTTTATTAGGCCGCAATTTTGTTTTGCTCTCTTAGATTCATACCAATATGTTTCCAGTTTATTCCTATGTAACACTTGTTTTTTTGTATAAAATTTTAGGAAATTGAATATTTAGTTTTTTTAGTAATATTTTTTTTAAGTTTTTCTAGGCCGCTATCTTATTCCGGCATATTTAATTTTCAACAAAATATTATCAGGTCTTTCCCATATGCCCTTAATTTTTGACTATAATTGGCAATCGCTTTGGTGAGTAGTTTTTAAGCTATGCCGCGAAATAACAGCCAAGCAAAAGAACCGACGGAATTGATAAAAATATTTTTTGACATATAAGGACGCTAAAACTTAAAAAAAAAATTGTAAAACCTGAAAGGGTGATTTTTTCGTGATAATAAATATTCGCCATCTTGAATTAGTGCTACAGTTTTACTAGTTCTTCTCTATGCTACAATTAGTTATGGCACACAATTCTAAATCATCCCATTAAGTAGTTTTAAATATTTCATTAAGCCGCAATTTTGGATTCGTATAAAAATTTTACCGGGTGATTTCTACATTTTTTTCGGCATCTAGGGACCCTGAAACGTAAAGATCTGGAAAAATCCTGGAGGGTGATTTTTCACGATGACAATATTTCTTTACGAGAGAAGTAAAAATTATTTTACTTCCATTGTGTTCCATTGTCTTGAATTCGTACCACAACTTTACCTGTTATCTCTATATCACACATCTATATCAATGCTTGGACAAAATTTGAAATTAGTCTAATACGTAGTTTTTTCGGGCCGAATTTTTAAATATTTTATTAGGCCACTATTTTGTTTTTCTAACTTCTATTCATATCAACATGTTACCCGTTCATTACTGTATAACAATTGATTTTTATGCAAATTTGAGGAAAGGGAAAAATTATTTTTTTAGAAATAATTTTTTAACGTTTCACTAGGCCACCATTTTGTTCATGCATTTTGGATTTCTACCAAAATATTACCAAGTTATCTTGACTAAACTTTGAAGTTATTCTGATGAGTAGGTTTTAAGCTATGCCGCGAACTGACACACATACAGACAAACCGACAGACGGACACGGAATTGATAAAACATATTTTTTGGCATCTAAGGACGCTAAAATTAGAATCTATGTAAAACCTGAGAGGGTAATTTTTCACTATTATAAATATTTTATTTGGCGGCCATCTTGAATTAGTACCACAATTTGACTAGTTCTTCTCTTCTTAGTTATTCAACAATTTTAAATCATTCCATTAAGTAGTTTTTTTTAGGATGAATTTTAAAATAGTTTAAGTCGCCATTTTATTCGATCATCTTGGATTCGTACCAAAATTACCAGTTGATTCCTGCATAATACTTGATTTTTGTGCAAAATTTGAGATAAATTGGATAAGCAGTTTTTAGTAATAATTTTTTTAACATTTCACTAGGCCGTCATTTTGTTTTGCCATATTGGATTTTTACCAAAATGGTTTGCCATATTGGATTTTTGATCAAAATTTGGAGTCAATCGGGTAAGTGTTTTTTAGCTATGCTGGGAACAGACACACCGACAGAATTAAGAAATAGTATATTGTGTAACAAGTGCGTGAAGTTAACTTTTATACACGAGTGTGATGTTTGTGGCCCGAGCCGAAGGCGAGGGTCACAATATCACACAAGGGTATAAAAGTCTTCACGCACGTATTGCACACTATACTTTTTCTACAACCGTAAATAATACAAGTACGAAATAAAATTAAACTATTTAATTTTCTCCTTTATATAATACAAATTAAACTAATGAACTATTTATTTAATTTTCTGTTTTATAATAATTGTAACTTTTTAATAGAACTTATAGTTAAATTATTTAATTTTCTACTTTATAATAATTGTAACTTTTTAATAGAAATTATAGTTAAATTATTTAATTTTCTTCTTTATAATTATTGTAATTATTAATAGTAATGTTGCAATTTGTTAGATTACTAAATTTAACTTCTGTAGCCTCCTTTGATGATGATTTGTTAATAATATTGCTGCTTGTGATCGAGGTCATATTTGGATTTTGAACTGACAAAAGTCTATTTGAAATATCATTTTTCTTGTTAAGGGAATTTTCTACGTAACCCTCAGCTACCGTTGAAGATTTTCAACCGCCGTGTTGTTTTAACATTAGTAAATCTGCACCGGTTTCAACTAGCAAGGAAGCAGATGATCGTCTGAAACAATGGCCTGTATATTTTTCTGGATGTGGTAGTTTTAAAAATTTTGCTATTTCACTAGGCAATTTTCCAAATTTGTTTATCCCGACGACTTGGCGAGTACATTTTCCTCCTTGATACTTGATCAAGAATTTGTTTTCTTGATAATTTTGGGGACGAAGGGCGGCATATTTTCTGTATAATTCTAAATGCTCGGTAATGGTAAATTTTCTTGTTATTTTGGTTTTTGTATCAGGGACGGATACAACAAGAACACTTCCTAAATCTTGAATATCGCACATTTTTAGCTTATAAATTTCGCTTCTTCTTAGAGCACCAGCAATCCCAAATATTAATATCACTTTGGTTAATAAAAAAACTTCGTCAGGAGCCTTATTTATGAACTTGAAAATTTGTTCTTTCTTCAATATTCGAGATTTTTGTGGAATATATCCTTCATTCTTCCGTTTTAAAAATGCACGAACTTTTGGATATTTACCAATGTCAATGTTATTTTTAATGCTAATATTACTTTTTAGCATTGAATAATGACTCCATAGTGTTGATGATTTCACATTTTTTGACAATTCTGATAAATATGCGAGTAAAACATTAAAACATTTTCAGAAAAGGTTTTAATATTGTTCTTACTGCGCCAGGTCATAAATTTATTGTACGTGTTTTCATAAATTTCCTTTGACTTCTGAGGTAACAGAGAATTACTAGCTGTTTTCGCTGCTTCCGTAATATCTGGTGGAGTACACATTTTTATATCAGAGTCCATAATTATTGCTTATTATAACTTAAAATAATAAACTGTTCAAATTACTATTCGAACTTAAAGTGTCTATTTTAAACTGTTTGCATTGGCAATTTGACAACTCGTTACCATGACAACGATACAAGTTGCGAGGCACGGCCGCCTAATAAAATTATTACCAGTGCGGGCCCGGTGCCTAAAATTAATGGCGGCCCATGCATTTCTTATTGAGCCGGTGCGTGAAGTAAATCCTTTAGGGAAAGCATTGTATTTCACGCATCGGTGCTTGAAAACAAGCTTTAGCTACTGCAATCAGTGTGTAAAATAGGATTTTAAGGACGGTTGTAGAAAAACATGTTTTCCGGCATCTAGGTTCGCTGAAACGTAGGGATCTGAAAAAAACTTAGAGGGTGATTTTTTCACGCTTACAATACTTCCCTTTTACGAGGGAAGTAATAATGTACAGACTTATCCATTATAAATGGACACCCCAGTTAACTTTATTATTTTTAAAGATAGAAAGCTGAATTTGTTACCAAATTATAGGAAATCATCTGAAATTGTATATATAGGCAATGAAAATATTATACAGGGTATCCCATAAGCAAACGCCAAAGTAAGGTTATTTTTTAATTGAATACGCTGTATATCATCGCATTTTTGGATTCTTCAGAAAATTCTAGATATATTTTACGAAATATTGTGAAAAAGTAGTATAGAAAAGTGGAAACCATAACTAATGACCATAACTTTAAATTTTACAGCCTGTCAACGTGCCTAAATTTATCAAAATGTTCAACTTGCAGTTGTTCATATTTCATAAACGGTTGAAGATAGCTATAGAATATTATATATGGAGCATATCTAAATTTTTCCCGAGGGAATTCAAAAATGCAATAATATCTAGGGTATTCCACTATCTGAATAACTGGTAGATAGTTTCAACAGAAATTGGGTACATTAACGTCAAAAGTAATAGTAAAAAATATAATAAAACTAACATTTTATAGTATTTCGTTTTCATTCTAAAAATCTAAATAAAAAGAGATTTATTTTCGAAACGTTATTGAAGTAAGTGTTCAATATGGCCATCATTTTCTTAAATATATTGTTTATATGTTCTTTTTGTTTCTCTATTGCAGCTAAAATGATTCCTTGATTTCTCCCATTTAATATTTCTATTTCTACTTTTTCCCAAATCCTATTTACCGTCGTTGCTTTTCATTCTTTAATTATTATCTTTTAAAAGCCCTAAATTCATAGATAAATCTGGGCTGCGCTGTGACCACCTGGTTTGTCCAAATCTTCCAATCTAAAATTCATATATTGCGTAACGACAACATTGTGCATCCTGCTGCCATATCACATCATTGTGATAATTTTTTAAAGCTGGGACTCCTCGATTTATTAATTCCAAATATCGGTTTCCATTCATAATACTATAAAAAAATATTGGACTAATGACCTATTATATGACCTCTTATTTGGAATACCAGTCCACACGTCAATAGATTGACGGCCTGAATGTTTAATTTCCCGAAAAGCTTTGGGATTTTCAGTCGACTAATAATGCATATTTCTTCTGTTAAAACCCCAGAGGTCGAAAATGAAGACTCGTCCATCCAAACCAAAATGTAAACGAACAGCTTGATTTTTTTCAGATAAATGTTGTACCATCAAAACATTGTATGGTTTGTATTTATATTTTTCAAATATTCTTTGTATCATAGAATAGGATTTGCCTAAAGTTTCAGACATGGGTGTAACGGATTTTCTCCGGATATTCTAAAATTAAGGTAAAGGAATTAATACGCAGAAATCAAATAAAGAACAAAAGAATATCTAACTTATATTTTCATAAGTTTTATTTCTAGCTAATATTCTTTTCTTTCTCTTAAATGTAGTTTCTGTAGAAATCAGTAGCGGCTCTTCCATAGGGCCATTTGGTCTATGAACCCCAAAAATATTTCAGAAAACAAATTATTCGTTTGACGGTCCCTCCTAATAGTTGTAATAAAATGCGAACCTTGGGACTTGGGAATGGTCTCGTTGCGTTCCTTAGGCATAATAAAATACGCTATACTAAGTTAGGCTGGGCAGTCCGAATTGCCCTGATTACTTTAAAGCTTGACGAAAGTACCCGAATATTTCACAGCTACCGAGCGGCACCCGAACGTGATAGCAAATGGAATATAAAATCGCTATTTGGGTCATCAGCCGGTCTCTAGTGTCTTGTCATAATTCGATCGAGCGGTCGCGACATCACGTCGGCATGCGGAAGATGAATTGTTCAGAGGTCGCGCGGTCGATATTCTAACTCGATATTGTTTCGGACGTTTTTAATCGATGAAAATTGATTTATATACTGCTTTTTGTAATATATATTTTTTTATTTTTATGATCCATATGTGAGTTGGAAATATACAGGAAATAAAATGTTGGTAGTCACGTGCAAAAAATAAACAACTTAAAAGTGCTTACGAACTTAATTTTGCAAAAATAACCATTTTCAAGGGGGTTTATGTTTGAGTTGTGAATGTAGATGAAATAAAATGTCAGTAGTGCAACAAATTAAACAACTAAATAGTGCTAACGAACTTAATTTTGGGAAAATAACCGAATTCCAGGTAAGTGGTCGTTAATTTGCCAGAACCTAGTATACGACAAACTAGTAAAGACAAAAATAAAGAGGTTCATCGAAACTTTCGCAAAATTATGTACGATTTAGCTAACTGGATATGTGGTTCTAAAGTCTCTAACTCATTTTACTGTTATATTTGTTGATTTCTAAGGACTCGTCGGACTCTTTATGGCGCAAAACCGGTGATAAAGATTTAAAACACTTAAAAGAAAAAATATTCGGTAAACTGTGCTACGGCCGGAAGTGTTGATATTCGCGCTCAGCTAGACAGCTTATAAAAGATCCTTTAGAGATTTTAATGAAAATGTATCCAAAAATCGTTATATTTTAAACAAAATTATAGATTGTGTAAAATGTTGTGGGGCATTCGAGCTGCCAAATCCAAGGGTTTTTCCAGGGCTTATAAAATTGGTTGAGGAGTTGGGCGAAGATAGACTATCTGCTTTAGCAATACCAAGCATCGAGAAATCGTTTATAAAAGGAATGTGCGTGTAATTTTAACGAACGTGTCATTCAGCATTTTTCCAATTCTAAAGAACGAAGAGTAGACCTGAACTTCAAGAGAATTTAAAGCTCAATTTAAAGATAAGATATTTATTTTTATTTTAAGTATGCCTATTTTTGAATTTGTTATTGACCTCCCAGTATAATTGACCACGAGCCGCCACTGGTAGAAATATTATGATATATTCGATATTAGAAATTCTCCTTTGTCCCTCAAATATTCTTTGATATTCTCGTTTAGCTTGACTTTTGTTGTATCCATTTTTAATCTATATTTCATACATATCACGTTTTTCTGCCTCAGAAAAGTTCATTTTGCAGATTAATCAATTCATCTACCACTATATAAATAATGTTTTATTTCATTTCATCAAGGTAACTGTCAAACCTATTTTAATTAGATCATAGCTAACTTGACAAAATGAGCCGAATAAAAATTGATAACGATTTTTTACTAATTTGATACATTTTGGTACTCTGACAGGACGTAAAATCTATACCTTATTAAAAAATAAAAGGAAATGATTTTCGATTTCCTATGCTAGTTTTTCACAAGCTTAAGATTAAAAAGCTATCGATGATTTTGATACCTTGTCAAAATGTCTAAATGGTGAATTTTGAATTGCTAATCATTCGTAAAAGGTTAAAGATAGTTGTAGAATATTATATATGCGAAATATCTAGAATTTAACGAAAAACCCAAAAATGTAATAAATTATAAGGGTGTTCCATTTAAAAAAATTAACTTTATTTTGACATTTGCTTATGGATCACCCTGTAAAATATTTCATTGCTTATATAGAATTTTAGATGATTTCCTACAATTTGGTAAACAAATTATTTGTTAGACAGGGTGATCCATTAAAAATAAAATAAACTCGATAACTGTTAATCATAAAGTTGTGGAGAAAAGATATTTTTGGGTAAATCGGCCAAAGGAAATAACTGAAAATTATTTTCAAGTTCGAGAAATGGCCGCCAAGGGGCGTAACAGAAACTCAAAAATGGAAATTTTTGGATTTTCTCTTGAAATGTCCTAATTAAGGTTTGTCGAAAATATAAGTATTAAAGTCATCAGGCCACTATGCAACTTTTTGGTATTTATCTTTTTTTTCTATTTTTAATAATAATGTGGTGGAAGGTTAAACTTTTTTTTTTCAAACGTTTATATTTCTGTTTTGGATGAACCGATTACAATGAACTTGATGTAAGAAAAATGAACCTTTTTTGCTCGTCACTTAGAACTATTAACTGTGCCGTAATGATTCTAGTAGTGGTCGCCAGATGGCGCTTTTTCGTAAATATTCAAATAACACGGACTTTGTCAAAAAAAAACAAATGGTGTGATATGAATTTTTTGTCATAATCGAATAGTCAAATAAAAAATCCAGGTCTGGATTTAAATTAAAAAAGCTGTTGATGGTCACCAGAGTCCTAAATGTCAGATTGAAAAACTAACCTCACCATTTTGTAGGGGAGAGAAAGTGACAATGATGAAGTGAAAATTATTTTCATCTGTCATTTCTATTAACCTTAAAATTATAGAAAAACCATAAAAGTTATTTTTTGTGTTTTTTTTTAGTTTTTCTTAATTGTAGGCTTAGTTGAAACGACAGACGAAAATAATTTTGCCTTTATCGTTAGCATTTTCTCTCTTCTACAAATTGGTGAGGTTAGTTTTACAAACCGGCTTTTCGGATTCGGGCGACCACTAACAACTTTTTTAATTTAAATACGCACCTGGATTTTTTATTTCACTATTCGATACCTTTTATAACTTTAAATTAAATTATGACAAAAAAGTCATTATCAACTAGTTCATTGTAATCGGTTCATCCGAAACAGAGATAAAAACGTTTGAAGGGAAATAAGTTTAACTTTCCCCCACCACATTGTTGAAAATAGAAAAATATGATAAATGCCAAAAACTTGCATAATTGCCTGAAGAATATAATGCATATATTTTTGAAGAACCTTAATTACTAAAATTCAAGAGAAAATTGGCATTTCCTTTGGCCGATTTACCCATAAATATATTTTCCCCATAATTTTATGATGAACAGTTACCGAGTTATAGCCGGAGGCCATTCTTAATGGATCAGCATGTACACTGTGTCCCAGATTGCTTGTAATCACAGGGTTTCTCGGTAACCAGCAGAGATAGAACTTTGCGGTTTTCGCGACTCTGTGTGAATTTTTCGAGAAACTTTGAATGCCGCAAACAGAATTGTGCCAGATTGTTTCGTTCCCGAGATACCGGGAGTGAAATAGAAATTTTGCGCTTTTGGGGGTGGTATCATATTTCGGACACCCTGTCAGATAAAGAAAAGGTAAAAACTGCTATGGATAGATATTTTTACGTAGAATCCAGTGTTGTAGTCGCACAAATTTTTAGACAATCCGTTTTTGAGATATAGCCCAAACTTAGTATTTTTTAAATGGGACACCCTCTAATTTTTGGTTCCAAAAAATTTATAAATATAGTCATAAGTATGATATGATGGTTTGTTTTATTGAATGTCATGAAAACAGTGATCAAGCATCTGATTTATATTTTAACAGGTAAACACCAAGCGCTTAAATTATTATGAACCTCCTTTCAAAATTTTTCAATTCCACTTTGAGTTATGACTATTTCCAAAAGCTTTTTTTATATCGTAGATATCCAGAAAGGCCTCAGCCACACAAGGCAATTTTTCGCCGAATTAAATTAAATTTAATTAATGATGGATCATTTTCAAAGCACAGGACTAAAACATATAATAAACGAAATCACGAGAACAATGAGATTGTTGTATTAGCAAGTATTCAGGCCAATCACGCGAATTCATGTAGACATATTCAGGAAACAGTGGGGGTGTCAAAATCACAAACGCAAAGGATATTAAGAAAACATAAATATAAGCCTTATAAAGTAAATGTAGTACAACAATTGCATCCTGGAGATGCAGAAAGGCGTCTAAATTTTTGTAACTGGTATCTTCAAAAAACCCAAAATGACCCTGACTTCGGTAGCAAGGTTATATGGTCCGACGAAGCCTATATAAGTTGTAGTGGTATTTTTAACAGGCATAATATTAGGCACTGGTATACGGAAAACCAATTTTTAACAAGAGAACGTCAGCAGCAAGGAAGGTTTGGGTTTAGCGTCGCTTGCTTTATATTGGGAACAAAGATTACATTCCATATTTACAATAATAATTTAACAGCAGATAGATATCTAGCAATTTTAAATCAAATACTACCGGATTTATTGGATAACTTGCCGCTAGCAAATCTGCACAATATTTACTTTCAGCCGGACGGTGCTCCTGCCCACAATGCGCAAATTATAAGGCCAGTTCTATTTGAAAATTTTTACGATCGCTGGATTGGTACAAATGGACCAGTAAGATGGCCTGCTAGGTCGCCAGACCTCTCAATATTAGATTTTTTCGTTTGGTCTTACTTAAAAAACAAAATTTACCTGAATCCAGTCAATACGATGGAGCAGCTGCAAAATGCAACCATTCAGGCATTTAGATCATTGGAAGATAGACCTATAATAATGATGAATGCTCTAAGAAGAATTCGCACTGTGTGCCAATTATGTTTGAATTTGTTTAGTATTGTGATTAAGTTTATTTATTTCATAGTAAAAAAATGATTATTAATTTTTTATGTTATTTAATTTTGCTTCTGGACACTTTTAATATCTACCCATATTTCCATGGCCAACTTACGTTTTTCTTTTAATATAGCGTTTATAAGGTTTAGTTTACGTCAAAAGTGCATAGTGTGATACATCATTTTAAAGAGAAAAAAAAGGCAAATTTTTTGGAATAAAAAAATACAGGGTGTCCCATTTAAAAAATACTAAGTTTGGGCTATATCTCAAAAACGGATTGTATAAAAATTTGTGCGACTACAACACTGGATTCTACGTAAAAATATCTATCCATAGCAGTTTTTACCTTTTCTCTATCTGATAGGGTGTCCGAAATATGATACTACCCCCAAAAGCGCAAAATTTCTATTTCACCCTGTATCTCGGGAACGAAATGATGTGGCACAATTCTGTTTGCGGCATTCAAAGTTTCTCGAAAAAGTGACACAGGGGTCGCGAAAACCGCAAAGTTATATCTCTGCTGATTTCCGAGAAACACTGTGATTACAAGCAATCTGGGACTCAGTGTACATATTTATAACATATAATTTTCTTTAAAAATAACAAAGTTAAAGGGGTGTCCATTTATAATGAATAACCTGTATATTGGTATCTTACACTGCACACTTTTATACAGTTTCTTGTATAAACAGATTTTTCACAATGTTTGTCTTTAAAATTGCATGCCGGTAAACTGACTTTTGGACCACTATGTTTCTGGCGGGCAGATATTTATAAAACATATTTTGCTCAACAACTGTAATATGCTATATTCGCTAAAAATAAATCATCGGAGCACAATATATTCTTTCTTTTATTATATAAAAACGTTGATTAAAACATTGATTTAGACAACGAATATCACTATATCATAGCATTAACACAATAATCTTGTCACCATGCACAAAAATCTCAATATATTAAATAATTCTGTAATCTATACCGAATACTAATTATTAACCTCCAAAAAGTCTAGTCAAGTCTGTCTTGAAGGTCAACAGAGATGAGGTACCAAATTAAAAATTATCAAGTTCTTGTCAAATTATCAAATAAATGGTCTAAGAGGTGGGAGAAGATTCATTTGATTATAAGAAGAATGTCTTTTGCTAAAATAATCATCAGTTTGATATCGATATCATTTCAAACGAACAAACTATTATTATCGTCATGAAAGTAGTAAGTAGTCAATTCAATGTTTTCACACTTTTTTACAGCTTTTATTAGTCATTATTTTAATATTTTACGACGACCAGTAATTAATAATATTACGGTTAGTTCTTTTCTAATCAATGCTGCAATTTATTTAATTAATTGTTTATATTCAGTTTAGCTTCATATGCATATTATTTAAGAATAGAAATATCTATTTTCTATTTTACTTTCTTTGTTAAAAAAGTTGCTTATAAGGGAAAAAAACATTTATTCATTTTCTAAACATTTTATTGCGCGTTTTTCTATTATCAGGTAATATTTTAGTATACGCTGTATGATTTATGTAAGAAATTCAAAGTAAATTGGATTAGCAGTTTTAAAGATTAGTCAAATGTCGTTTGTTATTTAATGATACATTGAATTTTTAATTGCACAAAATAGTAAGAATAATTTTGTCTTGAGGCATGAAAAACTTATATTTTATAGTTTATTTCGCAAGCCAAGCTGAAGTAATATGAATTTAGTAAATACATATGTGCCAATATATTTTAATATTGTATAAGAAACATTTAAACATTTTTAATGACTTTACTTTGCTAATTTTACACGATAACTACTATATAATTGTTTAGGAATATCACCTGAATTCTTTAGTAAAGCATACATGTGCAAAATATCATTTCCTCTTAAAGAAAACATTTAAAATAATGAGATAACATGTATGCGTTTCAATAGTTGAAAGAACATAATTTTCATATTAAAAATAAATTAACAATAAACTTTCAAAAACAGAATATCTTCTTCAGAAAAATATATATTTTTTCATTATCCACAACTTCAGTATCTCCGAATTTCCCTTAAACAAAGCTTTCTAAGTAGCATAAAAGGACTTTCAAAACACTACAGTGTAAAATGTATTAGTTATATTATCATAAGGGCAACAAAAATTATCGACCATGAAAAAAAGCTTGTTACTTGAAAACTGCACGGGCTTATTTTCTTCATTGTTTCACAAGGGCTCATTTATGAATCATTAATGCAATAACAATTATTTGGTTATTGTTGGCGCCCGTATGATATTTGGTAGGGCATTCCTCAAATAAAAAGGTACAACATAACACTGATAATATTTATTTAACAATAACGAATTTTATTAGTTGTAATTGATATTACAATGATTACTATGTATTAACAAGTTTAGATTGAATTACTTGAACTGTCAGTAAAAGTACTGTTTCTTGACGTGAAAGAGCAAGCCCCTTGCTACAAGTTGGACCCAATTTTTGATCTTCTAATTTTATCTATAATTGTTTGATGAAATTCATGGTCCATTTGATGATATGGTACGATCGATTTGAAACTGGCGTGTAATTTTAATGATTTCTCGCTCGGAAACTCCGCTTAATCTTAACATCCAATCCAACTTTTTCAGCTTGCCTTGTGGTCCACTTTGCCACTTGATTTTTGCCAATAGAGGTGTAATTCGGTGAAAACTGTAATTCTCTTATGGTGGTTTTTGTATGTGAGGGAAATTTTCACTTTAAAAAACAGTCATGAATAGAGAATGTAGGAAATCAAATCCCTGAAAAAGTTTTTATATTTTGAGTTTTTTTTTTTATTTAAACTAACGAACCAATATGTCACAGTGTTTCTGTTGAACAATGAAATTTTTTTTACGCCCTAAGGTTTAGTTCTTGCCTGGAAAGTTATTTTCTTCCTGATTTCAAAAATATAGGTTAGTCCAGTAATCAGAGGGTTGGTAACGTGCAAAATACTAGTGCATTAATTTTTTTGTTGCAAATGGTACCTCTTGAGTTGTGCTTTTCTCGGAAAAGTAATAGTTTTCGGGCGTGCGCCCCTCCCGCCCCAATATTTTATTCTGTTGGCAAAAAAAGTTATTTGATTTTTCAATAAATTATTAAAAAAAAATTGTTCAAAGCCGAAGTGCAGTGCAGACTTAGAATACAAAATATGAATCATACTAGATAGCTACACAAAACTGCAGACCGGAAAAATTCATAATAATTCCAGTGAAAATTTGTTATTTGTAATTCAAAATGCGTTTGGAAGAAGACATGTGTGACAACATAACATAACATAACCTCAAAAAACTATTTTTTTCCATTTCGCAAAAACTATGAGGTGTGCAGAAAAAACATGAATACTTTTTTTTAGGAAATAATCAGTCCTACATTTTTAATTAGACAATTTTGCTCTATCTGAGATAATTTGGAAGATATTGGCTTATATTTTTCGTGTAAACCGGATGGCCTAGGTGTGAGCACTCCACACATTCCTAAACCGCCCCTCAAGAAATATTATTAAAGGCAAAAAAGTCCACAATTATACTCGTATTATTCCTGCGACATCCTTCAAAAATAGGTTATAATATTATCGCAGTACCTTTTACATTTAAGACACTTAGTTTTAAATTGATAAAGTTATTTAATAAACATCTAAATAGACCTATATAACGTTAAAAGGAGCAATTTTCACTTATATGTTTTTTATCAATGTTTGTGCTAACTATTTTAAAATTAGCAAATTTCATCTTAGTATAAATATTTGAAATTAGGAAAAAAACCATCTTTTCAGGTATTAAAAAGTATGCTAAATATATCATTAAAAAAACACTGGTTGTGCAATTTTCGCATCTATTGGAGTCCCTTTCGTTTTTATCATATTATCAAAAAATATCCAATATCAAAATCAATTTACCCTTCTTTGTAATAAAAATCAAAATGCATGTCAGAATACGAGCTATCTGATTTTAATTTTCTTAAATGTGGAATTTATGAAATTTTGATGCTTCATTGTTAAACAACTGAAAATCTACATGAAAATGTACATTTGCAGAACGCAGCTATGCCAATAAAAAACAAAAGCACAATAAAATAAAATCAACTTCACTTCAGAATTTATTTTCCAGGTAATTGCCTTGTTTGCTCTCGTAGCAGTAGCTCTCGCAGCTCCTACAAGCACCAACCCCGAAGCCGAGGCAGTAGTTGTCAGAAGCGAACTTGATAATATTGGAGTTGACGGATACAAATATGTGTAAGTATGTAACGTAAGGGTATTATAACGTACATAATATTACTAGGCAAACCTCATAATAATAGGGCCTAGGCAGGACAGCTCATTTTGCCGGCTCTGGCATGAATTGACAGGCGGGGTTGTTTCAACTAATTTAATTATTTATTCTGTCCTTCTCGATAGTTGAATTTACACAGTATCCTTTACAGAAAACACGTCTTACAACACGGAGTTTAAGTTAGATTTTCAAAGGGGCGACATCCGCAATAAAAAATGTAATAAAAATGCTGCCGTGTTATAAGCCGGACTTTGCGGAAAATCCTTCTTCTGAAATTATGATCTGTACTTTAACCAATAAAAATACTATTTATACAACGCGTTACCAAATTTATTATGAATAATTAAATAACACTAAGGCAAATGTTCAAAATCGACGTAGCAGGAGAATTATTTAGAAGTTGTAAAAAAATAGCAATAATTAAAAAGACAAATCTTGTGAAATAAATAATTTGTAAAATTACGGTCACTAATATTAAATTATATGTTCCCTAACTGGCCAATAATTTAAACACTATTAAGATAACTAGTTACTCAAATTTTCGGATGAAATAAACTAATATAAAATTTTAAACATTATAATAGAAATGTCTCACCAAAACTCTTAATAGCTGGCTCCACGTGGTGGAGAACCCACGTGCTTGTCGAGGGCCCAAGGCTGCATAAGTTCTTGTTTTAAAGTCAACCTACTCCTCTCCCTGAATGGTTCTTATTTACTCGGGACCAAAATTGAATTAATGATGCAATTGTGATCGGGATTCCATTATTCCAATATTTAATTTAGGCAAGCCTAAATAAAGAGTTATGGCAGACAATAAAAAAATTATCTAGCAACTAGTGGCTGGTTCTAAAGGGGGCTAGTTAGGCGTCTAGCAATAAAATCTTATCCAGAAATCCAAGTACTGATTCCATAATTGCAAAAACTATGAAATGAAATTTAGAAATTCAATTTTAATAGTTTTTTAAGAAAAACTAGTTAGTAGGAATAAGCAAGTCGTTGTAGAGCTGAAAGGAAAAGAAAAAAAAATAGGCCGCAGCATGGCATGGCGTAATCTCGAAATTAAACTAATATAATATAAAAATTAACGTAAATACAAATTTTGATGTATCACCTGACTGATGTAAAATTTGACTCGTCAAAATGGCTTCCTACTTGCACAAAGTAAGTATTACGTTTAGCACAGAAACAAGAATTCAAAAAAATGTTCCATTTTTTTAACATAGGATAGCCAAATATCAATACAGGTTTCATGGGCTGACGGCACAAATTAGAACCCCAAAGTAAACGTATGTCTTAAATGATTTTACTTGAAAAGAAAAAATATTGCTTAAATATATACTAGAACAATCTAATTAACTCAATTAATTAGAGCTATATAAATATTATAATTCAACAAACCAATATTAACAGAAAAATAACTAGAAAAAATAAGTTTTAATCTTTATGTTATCTTCCCAATTGAATGATAATAATATTAAATATCAAATCCTCTTGAATTTAGTATAATCAACGACATGCATGCATTTATTCGCCAAACAATAGGTGAGTGTGCGACAAGAACGCATTTTTAAATCTGCCTTAAGAGGAACAAGGAAAGCCAAAACCTAGTCTTCATCACGCGGCGGACAAACGTATCGCCTATTGGCTGCAAATTTATACAAAATACAAGGGAGATTCGTAGGTATCCAAAAAAAAACCAAATTAACGATATCACTGAAATGAAAGAATTCATGCATCCTTAGCGTTAAATAAATACTGAAATATAGTGATATAATAACTTAAATATACACAATAATTATAATTAGCCTATTTACGTACAACCGCAAGCTTAACTGAATCTAGAAAATGTAATACGCCTATAAGTAATAAAATATATAAATTATCAAATACTAAATATGTTTACTTAAAAAAAATATATAGATTTATTATCATGATAAATTGTCTAACCGTAACGCACGACACTACACCGTTACAAGTATATTCAACAAGGTTCACAGTCGTCTTGCGCTTACTCCCGATTCACTAGAAAACTTAAAATAGAACATCATCGGGAGTGCTTAAGCAAAGTCCAGACCTGGAATATGAATATAGAAGACCCGAGTATGACCCCACAGTATGACGTCTGGAATAACATGTCATTGCTCATGTCCTCTACTCTATCTCAAATCCCGAAAGTAGTGGTAGCAATTTGAACCAAATCAAAAATAAGTTTAAGTTAATTTACCCGCATTTTTTTGTTCTCATTCGGTTTTCACAAGTTTTGACTACTTCTAAAGGATCTTAGACACCTGCTGTTTACTGTTTAATAAAACCAAAATACAGTTTAAGCCTTGTCGTGCTGTTTCATTGTCCAACTATTAATAAATCCATATGGGTTATTGTTTCGTTATAGTAATTTTAGAATGCAGTTTGCTAATTAATTGCCGATACCTTGAAAATTATTAAGTTTAGGAAGTATCAACCAAGAAATCAAAAAATATGAGACAGATTTAAATTAAGAATTTAGAGGTTCTTTTTAAGAAATTGACGTTGGAAGGTCATACTTCTAGGGTATTGGAGAATACTGTAGCTTATATAAACTTAAAACCACATTTTATTTTTTCTACATTCAACCGTTTTATGCTGAAAGAAAATAGTTTGGAATAGATAAGAAAAAAAAATACAAAATCCGACTGCTTAAAACTGGCTGGTTAATATTGGAAAGAACCTCCAAAACATTCTAAAAAAGCCACTCCTTACTTTATACAGGTACCCGGTATCCATTATAAATTTAACGACTAAAATATAACTACTTCTGGTTCCCCCTTATACCAAAAAAAGCTTTTCCTGTGTCGTGATTGACGCTCTCACCTATTTATTATATAATTATAATTTCGTTCTGTTGGTAAACCGTAAAATTTCGAATATACCGAATAACCACGGACTAATGTACGTTTCCTTTTTTCTTTGATTTTTATAAATATCAGTTAGGGATTGTTTCAACATATATTTGACACTATTTGTCAACTCTTAACCCATATTTGATAATTTTGCTCATTTCTGGCTTTACTGGGAATGGCGCCATTCATACATCTTTAAATGAAAACCCATACATTTTTATTGACATTCCGATAAAGCTTAAAATTCTCTAAATGTCAGTCTCTAGATTTTTGAAATGAGATAAAAAATGGCAGAGCTATAGGCATGTGCATTAATTTACTTAGTAGGCCATGCCACAAATATTTAATGCAATTTTATGTTCCTAATTCAGACTTGATTGGTAGTGTAACGAAAGCTGCCTAAATTTTCTTAATATAAAATACCTTTCTAATATTATTTATTAAACAGTTTATCTTAATTTTTTGAATCTTTAGACCCATTTATTTTTAAAACTAAATTAGCAACCTTATGTTTTCTTTCATTTTTATTAAACTGTGAAATGCTTTAGTGACTTTTGCAAATGAAGCCGCCTCTAATGGTTTATAATTCTATTATCGGTCGGAGTATGGGTAGTCAATTATAATAAAATATACAAATAGGTAATTAGAATATTTATATACTTTCAAAATGTTTTTAATAATCAGTTAAGCAATTCAGTTTTTACCAAAAATATGCACCTAAAAGACTGTTGCTATTTTGGTTTTTAAAATAAATTTAAAATGCATTAAAAAAATCTTTTTTTTTTTGGAAAATAAAACTAGAAAGTTATTTTATAACAAAAATATTAGGCAGTTATTTTAAATGCAATTTCTTTTGTTACGCCACTAATCAAGCCTGAATTAAAAATCTTGCATTCAATTTTGTATCATACTAAGTAAAATAAAACAAATACCTATAGATCCTCCATTTTTTATCCGATTTTAAAAATCTAAAAACTGACATTTAAAGAATTTTATGCATTATCAGAATGTAAATAAAATTTCAGGGTTTTTCATTTAAAATTTTGTAGATGGCGCGACTTCCCCTTAAACCGAAAGCGAACAGAACTATCAAATGTAGGTTAAAAGTTGACAAACAGTGTCCCAGACATGCCTACGAAATTTCAAACTGATATTTTAAAAAACAAAGAAAAAAGGCCTACATTAATCCGTGGTCACCCGATATGTTAGAGCTTTACAAGATTTTGGTAGAATTCGTGAGACTTATCCTACTTCCTAATCTTTATCCATTTTCACCGCCCCTAGAAACATTTGGGGAGATATTTACAAATTTAAAAAATGTTTATTCCCCTATAGCCCACTTTAAAAGTTTTCTTTAAAAGGAAAAATGTGTGAACTTTTTCCAAACTAGATTTTACCTCATTTCTTGACCTGTGACAAAGAAGTAAATCTATGTCTTGTAATAAAAATATGGAGCTTATGATCCGCCCTATCGCTTTTGTCCTAGAAGTTATCGATACGTGAGAAACGTCTCCAAAATTAGCCTCGATATTTAAAATGGAAAAATAGATCGAATTTAAAATGGTTCGTTTTTCGCATGTAATTTTTTATTATTTTTCTCAGTTTTCTTTTAATCCAAAAGGTTATTTAAAATTAAGGAAGAAAACCGGCCATGACAGGCCTTTAAACCCAAGCACTGCTCTATTAATTGATCCAGAGTAGCACTTACTTTATCATTCGTAACATCTTATTCCATTTTTTTTTTTAGATTTTATAGGATATTGGCGTTTACGGTTTACAAATATCGCATAGGTATCGTGAAAGATGTGAAAAAGAAAAAAATCACGATCACATAACAATTTAGCGCTTCAAAAACTGTGAAACTAGCAATACTATAGAGTTGTAAAAACTTATTTTATCAAAATAAGATAGCTATATATAAAGTTTTCAGATTTCTAGAATCGGAAACTCTATATTTCCTAAATACCGGAATATAAACAAAGTTCGTTTACTTTCTGGTGTGAGCTGTCTTTGTCCATGAGTAGAGGATTTGATTCCCACAGTGAAGAGCTTGAGTTCCAATTCCGATGGGCTACTTTTTTTGTTTTTTGTATGTAATCGTATTATATATGTCGGCCTGCATTTTTGAATAGTCTTAGATAGGTCTCTTTTTTGTTTAATATAAAACAGTGTATCAATAAGAAAACAATAAAAATAAACACAAGGCTATGAAACCAACTTTCCAAAAATCTGTGCTGTGATTGGTGAAACCTGGAACATAGGAAAAGCATACGGGGGCATTATTTTTTTATAATGATAAATTTCTAGGTTTCTACAGCTCTCCTAGTACTGTTATTTTCATCAAAAAAAGTACACATTAATGTAGCGCTAGTGGGTTTTACGCCCAACATCACATTCATAAACAATACTTATAAAGATTAACTTTTTATTGGTATTTATTTGTTGAAATATCGTAGAAGTAGGTATTAAAAAATATAATGTTTTTAGCTACGAAACAAACAACGGAATCGCCCAGGAAGAACAGGGTGTACTCAAAAATGTTGGATCTGAGAACGAAGCTATTGAGGTTCGTGGTTCATTCAAATACGTTGGATCCGATGGTGTTACTTACAGTGTAAACTACGTTGCTGATGAAAACGGTTTCCAGCCTCAAGGAGCTCACTTGCCACAATAATTTAATTTAGTTTTTATACTTTTTGTTACATAAAATAAAACAAAAAAAAAACATTCAATATATTGTTTTTCTAAATCCTTCGGTATTGTGCACTTTGGCGCATTGTTTTAAGTTTGGTAAACGTTAAATTGCCACACAAATATGGCATAATACCACAAATTTTATATTCTTGTCGCACACGCGTTCTGTCGCTTCGGCGCAATCGAATAAAAATCGTTGGCTATGGTTCATTCATTAGGAAAAACGCAAAATAAGGAAATGGCTACAACATAAATTTGTTCTAAAACTAACAAATATCCTAATTTAATGCTATTTTTGACCTTTGTAATCTGTAACCTGTCTACTTTCTGAATTTCTTCGATATTGAATAGAGGTTGACATCAGTATTTCCTTTGACTGCCAACATATTTTTTCTCATCGAGTCATAACACCATAGTGTTGATGGGTTGTTATTTGACTATTTTTTAATAAAATAGGCCAACACAACGCTTTGCTTCACAACTGAAATTAAGGCCCACGTAAAGAGTACGTGACTCTTGTCTGATTTATTAGACATTAATCGGATTTAGCGAGCGTCGCTTATTCTGCTTCTTTTTTTCCTGATACTTCATTATTAGAAATATTGATACTATCCATTTTCTTTAAAATTTACTACACTAACAAAAATAGCAAAGATTTATCAAAAATGAATCTAGTTCTGAACTTTGTTTCAGAATTGCTAACAAATTTAAAAGTAGACGATGCTAACGCAGAAGCATTACAAATTATTTCGCCACAAATAAAATTAAGAACTTTGCCAAAAGAACGATACCGATATTCATGTACAACTATGGTATTTTGTTCAACTGTATATACAATTAGTCCTCATGCCTACAAATATTTAAGAAGTCATTGGCCAATAATTGTACCTCATCCTGATACCATCAAGGGTCCGTGTAATAATTTTTTAACCGATCCCCATATTGATGAGAAAATAATATTTTTGACTTATGCTCAAAATATTTAAATGACCAAGACAAATATGTTTCTCTATTAATGGATGAAATTCATATTGATCCTTATCTTGACTATCAGGGTGAAAATGTGGTTCGGGCATCAGTGAACAATGAATCATTAGCAATAACTGCATATCCGGTCATGATTACAAGTATACGTTCAGATGATAGAGAAGTTGTTCACATTGCTCCTATATCAAAAATTAATCATGAATTGCTTTTCTATTGTGTCAAAACGATAATTACTCGCTTAGAGGATACAGGATATACACTCTTTTGTGTACTCAGTGACAACAATCCAATTAATGGAAAAGCAATATCTAATTTTTCCTCAAAATAAGAACTTAATGTAGTGTATTCATATCCTGTCGATCCAAAAAGGCCATTTTTCTATTTGTTTGATTCTGTACACCTTTTAAAATGAATTTTCAATAATTGGCCAAACTCAAAACATGATCAGGCACTTATATACTCGGACTTTGCAGCGGCGAAAAAAAAACTGCTTGTTTTTCATCTCTCAAAAAAATGCTTCATTAGAACAAAACATAAAATTTGGCTATTCTTTGAATTTAAAAGCTTTATATCCATCTAGCTTGGGAAGACAAGATGTAAAACTTTCACTGAAAATTTTTAATTCTTTTGTAATTGAAGGACTACAAAATTTTGAAAATATATC
Organism: Kuschelorhynchus macadamiae; assembly: GCA_030620095.1. NCBI lineage: Eukaryota > Metazoa > Arthropoda > Insecta > Coleoptera > Curculionidae > Kuschelorhynchus > Kuschelorhynchus macadamiae. Next base: position 426,118 of record JAUTXW010004988.1, on the reverse strand, counting down.
CCTAATGCGCAAGATACAGCCGATTTTTTAAAAATAATACTCAATTGGTGGAACATAATAAACGTAAAAACACCTTCAAAAGAAAAATGTTTGCGTGACATTCAGAAACCTATTCTGAAAGGTATTGTTTCAAGGGATTCAAAACACGACTTTTTAGAACAAATGTTAACTTGGTTAGATACCTGGAAATCGGAAGAATTTTTAAAAAAATTAATACGTCAAACTCAAAAAGCTCTATACCGTACTATTTATGGTATGCTAGAAATAGTTCAATATGGTCTAAAATTAGGTTTTATTAGGAAAATTGCAAACTAATCCCTTACAAAATCATTTTGGAAAGTACAGACTTCGGATTCAATCAACACTCACTCTAAAATCTCGTAAATTTGGGGACTTATCTATAGAGAAATTCTATGAATCACCTGAATGTGACGAACAGGGCAGTGTTGAAGACTGTTCTAATAAAATTGATGAAATATTATTAAATACCTTTATTTTATTGAAAAATCTGATAATGACAACTTAAAACTCGAAATGCCCGTGATTACATATCTAAAATGCAATTATTGCAAAACTTCTTTGATATGCGAGAAAGACCTTATTGTTGATGATAATATCAATCTCATAACTAACCTAAGCAGAGGGGCACTATATCCTCGAGATTCTGTAGTTGAAATAATTGTGATTTCTTATATTTTATTCCAAACAATACTATGTGTCCATGAAAATAAATTCTTGAACATTTTTTCTCAAAAATCATTCCTGACTGATCTCATATTTAATTATAACCTTAACGAAGAATTTTTACTTTAATTCGAAGGCTGCAATACGCACTCAGCAAAAATAATTATTGAAATTTTACTTAGCAGCATTACCAATACTTTGATTCAAAATTACTATAGCAAAAAAATCGATTAGGTAAAGGTCATAAGAGGAAATTAAATACATATTCAAAATAAATGATTTTAATATATTAACTTCAACTAAATAGTGGCTAGGTAATCCAATGATGAAATGCAGAGACATTCTGCTCTCTGAGGATGCACATTATCTAGACTCGTATTTAGGTTGATCAAAATACAAGAGTTCTGACAACACTACACCACAACTTGTTACGTTCTGGACGCGCGTTTCGCTAACCAAGTTAGCATCATTAGCAAATGGTATAAAGTAAAGTAACTTATCCTAACCGAAACTATTTATAGGTAAATATGGTCACACTTGGTTGCGCCCGATTGCACCGTTGTCAAGTAAACAATAGAGGGGACTGTAGGGAATAGGCCCTCTCTCTTTATTTAGTGCTTTCTTACCACATTTAACTATTTCTATACTCTCAAATGCATCCAATAATCTATTATTAGATACATTTTTAACGAACTTAAGATTATTTATTCCTATTTGGTGATTGTTTTCCAAAGCATGTTGGGCAACGTTTGACTTTTCTGTTCTTCTGTATCTTAAATGTGCCATGTATTCTTTAAAACGAATGTTTATGGAGAGAGCGTTTAATTTGCCTAACATATTTTAGATTGCAGTCATTACAGCTAATTTCATAGATGCTACTCCTCTCCTTCAAGTTCACTTTGTCTTTAGGGTTTCCAAGGAGATTTTTCAAACTGTTCTCCTTTTTGTAGGCTACTCTAAAATCTACGTTTTTAAATACCTTTTCTAGACCTCTCGTATATCTGGGATCATATGAGATTACTATGAACTTATTAGGAGCCTAAGGTGCTTGAAGAGTAGGGGCATCTTTTAACATTTTCTTATGCTTATGTCTATTTACTAATTTATGTACAAAATTATCATTATATCCACTACTTTTAGCTATATTTTTAATCCGATTCATTTTATTGTTAAAATGTTCTTTACTTAATGGAAAATTGACTAACCTGTGAGTTAAGAAACGAAATGCTGCCATTTTGTGTTGACGGCAATGAAATGAGTCGGATGTTATATACGTATCAGTATTAGTACGTTTCCTATAAATGTCAAATTCTAATTTATCGTTATTTCTAACAACTAACGTGACGAGAAAAGGTAATTGCCTATTGTTCTCCTTTTCGTATGTAAAATTAATGGAAGGATTTGTTTAATGTTTCTAAGAAAGTGTCCAAATTTTCTGTTTTAGTATCAAAAATAGCAAATATATCGTCTACGTATCTATACCAAGGGGAATACTTGAGTTATTTTTTGAATTGGGTTTCTAATCTACCAATAAACAAATTTGCAAGGAACGGAGATAAGCAATTGCCCATCGCGGTTCCCTCAAGTTGTTTATAATATTTATTGTTGAACTGAAAAAAATTTTGATTCATACATAATTTTGTGAGAAGTAAATATTTATCAACAATTTCTTTCTTCAAATTATTGATTTCAAGTGGTTCCTTTAGGTATTCTAAAGCTAGTGGTATGGGTACACTAGGAAACAATGAGCTTACATCAAAAGATATTAAAATTTTACCTTCTTTTAGTTGAACATTCTTAATTTTAACTAAGAATTCTAACGAGTTAGTAACCTCAAACTTATCGTACGACATATTTAATTTGCTGAATTGCTGACCACATTTACCTATAAGTAGTTTCGGTTAGGATAAGTTACTTTAGTTTTTATCATCTGCTGATGATGCTACCGGTTAACGAAACGCGCGTCCAGAACGTAACAAGTTGTGGTGTAGTGTGGTTAGAACTCTTGTATTTTGATCTATCTTCCACCACAGGTTACAGTGTTAGGACTCGTATTTAGGTTGTTATGGATTATTATAAGAGTATTTTTCTGCTTGTCGTTTCACTAAGTCAATAGGTAGGTACCTATTTATTTTGAAAAACTACAATAGAACATCGTAACTATATAAAAATAATTGTAACAATTATTAAAATATTAACAAATCCAGGAAGAAGCACATACTATTAAATAATCAACAATACTGCGTTGTTTTCATATGACCACGGGCGATGATGTCACAAATCAGCGTCTTGGCATTGTCTTGTAGGAGGTGTTGCTTTGGTGCAAACCAAATGAACACACCTAATAGCCCGAGAGCTCGTGACAAGAAACAGCAACAGTTTTATAATGGCTCATATTTCAGTACGTAGTAATATAAGTATACGTTAGTTAGCACCCACTCGCAAAGTTAGGTAGTGAGACACCTGGCGGATGTGTCCACATTTTAGTTTTTCCCTCCCTACGGCGCACAATGTAAGTTGGTATATGGAGTCGTTGGCCAAAACTATTTTTTGTTTGAATCTGTCCAATATGGTTTGAAACGGTAAGTAAAGTTGCCAGGTGTTTATATAAACTGAAAATTTCTTTTTTAAAAAATATATACAGGGTATCTTAAAAGATTCTGAACATTTTAATCTAATTATTTAAAAAGGTATACCCATAAGCACTATCTTTCAGTTTGCGCAAATTAGAAAAAATTCTCCTAAATAATAAGCATTGTGTAAATAAGACGAATCACCGTCAAAATGAAAATAGTTATTTTTCGGATAGCTATACCTAAACCTGAATTAATAACATAAGCCTATAATAATTCAAAACCATTTTAGATGTCAAGATGGTGCACAATATTAATTATTTCGTCAAATCTACGATAGTAATATTACACGTCCACTAATCTTCAATTTTTATACGTCTAATGGACGTCAATATTTCACATCCACTAGACGTTAATTTTAGCGTCTCAGTGCGTCTATTATACGCTATTAAAAATAACCTTCGCAATTTTTTTTAAATCCAGTTTTGGCACTTTCAGAATATTTTAGTGACCTATTGAATGGACTAATGTGGCATTTTCCAAAATTTTTTAAAATGGCATTATAAAACTTTTTTTTGGAATTAAAATGCTTCATTAGTCTTTTCAAAAGGCGACTAAAATAAGTGCAAAAACTGAAGCAAAAAAAATTGCGAGGGTAATTTTTTGGCTTTAGTGTTCTTTAAATAGTGCACATATTAAAAAAAGTTATAGCAAAGAAATTCAAAAACTTATATATAAGGCATCAGATTACTCTATTAGAGCATTTTTTTTAGCATAATACTTCGCAGATCTGTACACATATATGATACAAGGAAAATAGGTACAGGTAAAATTTTACGAACTATAAAAAGGTACTCATATTTGGTATTTAAGGCAATATAAATGGTACACAGCTTTGAGTTAATATTATATCTATGCTTGTCAAGTATTTCTAAATAATAAAAGATCTATAAAAAGTAGGAGTGCAACCCAAAGCATCTAAATATTTAATATATTTGAGTAATTTATTATATTAATAAAATGATATCAAAAATAATATTTTGTTATAACATTGTAGAAAAAATTCAGTCAAAATTGGCACTTGTGAAATTTTAATTTGTTTTGAGTTTTAACTGTTTGTAATAATTTAAATAAACCTGTAGGTAATGGCTCTAGATAACTAAGTATTTTAATTGTGTAACATATATTGTCAGCTATCAAATTGAAGTCGACAGAAACACAGCAGTCAAAATCCTAAAAGAATATGATTTGACTGAACCCACAACTTCAAATAAAACAGTTGTGTATGTAACAGTGACATGATAATAATTAATATTTAAATTAAATAAAATCTAGCGCATTGTCTTGTAATACAACTGCATGTTTTCCGCAAAAGATTTTGGTACAGTTTCAAAAAGTACATAGACTTTGCTATAAAGAAATGTAGTCAACTCGATTACATACATAAACTTATACAGGTACTCTTATCAAAATCTTTTAAATTTGAAAAATTTTAAAAAGATAAATACAATACTATGAGAAAAATACATATAAAATGAAAATATGTAGAACATTTTTGTTAAATAACAATCTGCATACCTCCCTGTTATAAATCTAGTTTAAAAAATGTTATTGTTTTAAAGAGAATTTTCAAAATAAACTAATTAAAATACTGAAACATCATCATAACTCGCAGGTTTATTGCCAAAATTAATGACAATTCATTTAAAAACAAATGAATAATAAGCAAAAAGAAACATGGCGGAAGATAACTAGTCTACCAGATTTTACTTCTAAATTGTTTAGAGACGTTAACTACCCAAGTAGCACACATTAGCTGATGAGCTTTTTTGCCTAACAGTTAGCCATAAAAGACACATAAAAACCAGAGATTTGTCAAATTTGGAATTCTTGGTTTGTTTTCTAGCCACGAAAGCTCATTTCAATTAGATTTTTTGGCTCCAAAAGTAGCAGTTTTCAATTTAGATAGGCTATAGCATAACTACTTGGCTAAAAAATATCTTTTATGGGGGGTAATTAGACCTCCAACTTTTTTTTTGTAACATTGGATGGCCAAAAAGTAGAAATATCTGTCAATTTTGTTGCCACAACATAACCAGGTATATTCTAGTAAGAATTGAAGTTAAATTATAGTAAGCATAGCTGTTTAAAATGCCAAAATATGGCATTTTTAATCAATCGAGGTCATAATATAATCAATAAGTAGGCATTTTTCCCAAATGCCAATCAAACGTATTTTAGCAAGTATTTAGGTTTAATTATAGTAATAATAGCTATATAAGAATGCCAGACTATGACATTTTAACACAACAAAAATTGAGAGGAAAAAATATGGCTTTTATTATCACATTTTTGTTTTAAAATTATACTAAAATTGGGTAGTTTTATTTCGCTTATTTTTGCTATAATATTGCCAAAAAATGCTACATTTTCAAATTTACGGTTATAACCTATAAAACTATACTTAACCAAACGAAATATAAATTATTTACCATACAAAATGTCTAATAAAAAGATTAAATATTTCACTACATTTTATAGAAAAACGCGGAATTGGAGTAAGCGTCGTCGAATTTTGTTACGCTGACTCCCTATTTAGCCATTTTTTAGCGAGTACCAAAGGTAAACTAAGTAGGTATTTTTATTGGCAAAATTTTAGTAAAGGTTGCTCCATTTTGGCTACATTTGAAAATTATTGCCATTTGATAAATATTTGCTTACAAAGTGGCCAATTTCAAGGAATATTTGCTTAAAAAATAGCTCAAACCTTTTCGGCTAAAAAACAAGTCAGAATTCTGCTAAAAAGCTCGATTTTAAAGTCAAAAAGTAGCTAGTAAACCCAACCATAAAATGAAAAAAGGGGATCGTATAATTGCCAATTGGCCATTTTTACCCCATTATGGCCTAAATATTATTCCTCACTTTAGCCATATTTCCGTCTTTATACTGTAATAAAACTGTCATTTTTGCTAGCAATTTTAGCTAATTAGCCAGGGATATTAGCCAGTATCACAGCGTTTTAGCTCATATATGAATATATGTGCTACTTGGGTAAGTATTTTATGATTTTGACTTATGACTCTGAACTTTATATTAAAATGCTTATGTTCATGTATCAGGTCCAGCTAAAAAATGCTAAGGTTTAACCAATTTTGGTTACCAGGTGGTTTTTGACATTGCATTTGTCAATATGTGACACATGATTAGTTAGCGCTTGCACAGAAATAAATAATACTCCGGTAGGCAAAAAATGCCTGATATAGGGATAAGAACCTCCACCTACACACGGTGATTCCAAGAGCGTTCCGAGCAGCCGCGAGTCCTGCATATCTACACTTTCAGCGGTTGCTGACTGCGTATGTTCCATTAAACTGAAGTCTGATTGTTTTTTTTGATCATATATAATAATTAAGTATTAAACACATTTTCAGCCATTATAAAACCCTTGTAACGACATCCTTATTTTGACAGCTTATGCTGTGTGCTGATTCACTGCGTTCCACAATAATACACAGTACAAAAAGCGTGAGAAAGTGGTCAGACGCTAATGATGCAGATACAAAACTTTTGGTAATGGCTGAATATGTATTTACTACTTAGTTATTATATATAATTAAAGGAAAAATAGTCAGACTTTAGTTTTATGGAACAGACGCAGGAGGCAATCGCTCGAAGTGCAGCTATAAAGCGCGCGGGGCTACTTAGGAAGGAATAAAACCATAATTCGGAGAAATAACTGCTCTATTAGAAGACAAACCCAATAGTTTTACCCATTACCCAGCTAGCACTAAAGTAGTTACAACTGTTTCCACTACTACTCTTTAAGAGTTTTTATGTATTTATTACTAATAATCCTACTATATACCAACAAATACTTTGGGTTACATGTTTTTAAGTATTATATATGTATTTGTTACTGGGAATAATACTTTATAGTTATTTTCCATGTCAAGTAATTATATAATAACTAATGCCAAGCAACTACTTAACGAAGGTCGTCAAGTTACTGTTTCTAATCTGTTTACTAAATTACAACTTTTAAGTATCAGTACCTTCCTGAATTTTGCAGACTACTCCATTACGTTTAAATGTACTCCTATAAAGTATTACTATAAAATAAAACGAGTCGTTGCAGAGTAGAAAAAGTTATCGTCTACTGCTACTTTAAACTGACTATTACCAGTCGTTATTCTTCTGTTACTTAGAAGTAAGAATTACAGTAATTATTTACTACAAGTAAACTATTACCTCTTGTACTTGAGGTTCCGGAGATAGGGGGCGCTGATATGAGATTCGGTCGGTGATTTTATAGGGACAGTGGCAACAATAGAGTAACCATTTTTTGATTGCTGCTAAAATCGTTTTGTTTACTTTTCGCCTACGTGGGTTTCTTATGAGGTTTATTGTTTTAGTATCTCATTTTATTAGTTTGTGATTATTAAAATGAACATTGATTCAAACAGGAAGTTCTCAGCCATTGGCCATAAGGAGAAATGTATTTAAGCCTGGTTCACCTGTTTTTTGCTTGTAATAAAATTATAAAGTGTTTGTGATGAATGTGTAAATGGCTATGTTTACTCCAAGAAAAGTTATTAAATACAGCACATTATTATAAAATTTGTAAAAGACAATATTGTTTCATGTCTTAGTGTATGTTTTACTTCATTCAGCACCTCAATTTGAGGTAGAAGCTCTCTAAGATTAGCATAAATGAAACTTTATTTTGTAGGCCTTCTTCAGTACATATTACGTTACTAAATTCCCCTGGCCGGCAACTCTCATTAATCGCTTGCACAAACATTGTTATTTGTTAAAAATCTAAATTAAAAAGTAAGATTGTACTAGATAGTTCGAATAGATTATTAAAGTAAAACATTAACATAACCCTACATTTACAACTGACGCTGAAAGAGGTTGTCAATATAAAAGTAGATTAATTTAGTCGTATTTTGCGAAAAACTAACGATAATTATTGGTGCCCCGAGTGTCCTTCTAAAGCTAAAGTACACTCCATATTTTATAGAAAATTAAAAATGTCGCAACTTGGTTATGTCATACCTAAACAAAACAAACCAAATCGGTATTTTAAAGACACAAAAAATAAAAACGAAACAATGGTTTATGGTTATGATAGATGGCAGAATTATAGTAGTGACTCAAGTACCGCAACTCTCCGCAGGCTACGACACAACGCATTAAATTTTAAATAACTGATGGAATGTTCCCAAATCGTGATGATGTTTGTTTTTGTGAGTATAAAGATTAAAAATGCATACAAATTAAACATTATGTTAAACAAAGAATCACTCTTTATAATAGGATATTTAATAATAATTACTATTTAAACCAAAAATTGGCCAATATATTTGACCAAGATGTATTGAAAATTAACGAATTTTAAAGGCGCGTAATTTTTTTACGCCTATCGTCAGCATATTCACCAGAGAAATTGCCTGCGTTTTAATTTTAGGTCCTTAGCATAGCCAGAAAACTAAGTGAAATGCATGTATCCTACCTCAAATACCAATAACGTATTCTATACGCTCTACACCGTATTCCCAATTTGAGTGTTTGTAGTCGCCATCTCTGTTTTCTTTGTATTAAAACGAACTATACATATTTTTAAAATGGATTAAATAAAGACAGAAATAAGTAAGTGACCAATAGGGTGAATTATTACTATTCGGCTACTTAAATGGAACTACACAATTCCATACTATCTACCTAATAGTCAAAGTCACAGTTATATGTTATTCAGGAAATAGTTACCCTAAAATTGTTCCCTATTTTGGTAATGACTACGTAGTCTCAGCTTAAACAGAACGTGGCAACACCAAGTTTCGGTTACTTCAATGAAAATACTTGTGATAACAATGACGTATTCATGACTAAAAGTGCTACTTGGGTAGGGCAAACTTCAAAGCGCGCCTCCGTCAGATGTCCCACTATCTAACCTTGCGAGGGAATGCTACCTCTACACCCTTAACATTATATCATAGTGAAATATGAGCTATTATAAAACGCTTGCAGTCACGTGCTCTCCTGCTACTCCAAGGGCTCTTGACAAAAAAACTGAAGCGACAGAACGTGTGTGTATGCGTTATATAAACCAATAATGTAAAATTTCACTGTGATATTACTACACATGTTACTTCACTATACATGTCACTTTATGGTATTAGTATGGTAATTTACCAAACTAAAAATCGTGCGCTGTAGTGTACTTTACCGGCAATTTAGAGAAACGATATATTGAAATTTTTTACTTTATTTTATGTAACAAAATGTATAAAAACTAGACTATCTTATTGTGGCAAATGAGCTCCTTGAGGATGGAAACCGTTTTCATCTGCTACATAGCTTACAGCGTAAGTAACACCATCGGCACCAATGTATTTGAATGAACCATGAACCTCAATAGCTTCGTTTTCAGATCCAGCATTTTTGAGTACTCCTTGTTCTTCCTGGTTGATTCCGTTGTTTGTCTCGTAACTGTTAATAAAAAGTTCATTTTTATAAATTATGTTTATGAATGTGTCCTTGTCTGTAAAACTCACTAGGGCTACAAAAATCGGCAGTTTTTGCTGATAATAGAGATACTGGGAGAGTTGTAGAGATCTAATTTATTATCATAACAGATAAACTCAAATGTGTAAAAAATCTACTAAATTAAAAATAATTAATGCTCGACGAGGCGCTACACATAGACATGGCCGACACCTATGCGCCATCTATGTTAAGGTTTCTACCAATCATATTACAGATTTTTGGACAGTTGATTGGATAACCTTTTGTTTATTTTTTTATATATATACTTTTTTATATCAAACATGAAAAGGCCTAACTAGAGCCAAACCAAAAATGCAGTCCAATATTTTTAAACCACGATTACCTACAAAAATGTTAGAAAAAAAAGTCAGTAAATTTCTTTTACCAGGAACTTCCCTCGTTATGTTTTTTTTCCATTTGTCAGGAATAGTGAAGTGTGACCCAATTTAGTTAAGTACATAGCCACAATATATATATATATATATGTATATATATATATATATACAATGTGTCCCAAATTTGGCTTACATGCATTGCTATCTCGTAAACCGCTATAGCTACAGGGTGGGTTAAATTAGGAAAGTTTTAGAGAATTTTATTACAAATTTGATGACGTTTTGAAGTTTAGGATATCTTTTGTGGTTTTCAAGATAATTGGGAAAAATCAAAATGGTGCATTTTCAACTTTTGCCCGTAGCTTCTAAACGACTCGTATTATGGTTTTATGGTTTATACATTATTAGGGCACTTTTATTAGAGGAACATTATGCAGGTAAAACGAAGTTTCTAGCTTCAATTGTTTTTGAGATATTGGCATCAACTTTTTATTTTCTTACCGACGCCATACTGGATTATTGTATTTTTGGAAAGATCTTTTTAAGAGCTTTCCAATGATGTATAACAAGGTAAGATTATTATTTTTCTTAAGCTCTAAAAACCAAAATAATTGTTTTTTTTAAGTAGGCTTTGATTACGCATGGCGGCCATAATGAAACAAAAGAATGCCGCATGTCAACAATCATTTTGTGTTCCTGAATAGTACTTGTTATCATTTTCTCATTGTGCCGAGTTTTTACAAAGTTTATTTGAGTTTCTTATACTACTTAAAATGGAGGGTAATTATTCCAACGAAGAGAATTTGGATATGATAGAACTTTATTTTAAAGCAAATAGAAATACACAAGCAGCTGCGCGTTCATACGAAGAACAATTTCCAGACCGACATCAACCAAGCCAAAGGCATTTCAGATTTCTAATTGTAAACTTGTTAGCTTATGCGTAAAAATATTAATTCAACCATCGATGTTTCAGATTTTCAACTAAGATATTATACTAACAGTGAATACCTAGTGACTAAAATGTAACTATCACACTATTGAAAATACCTAAACTAAATTTAAATTAACACATAAAAAAAATATAAGTTACACCACATGCCTCCCTCCATTTTCCACACATTTTTGACATTTCTCCAATACCTTCCGTGTAACCCTTCTCAAGGTGTTCCTGTTAATATTAGCAAAAACATCTCGGACTCTGTCTTCTAGCTCTCTGAGACTTTCTGGCGGAGAAAATTCATAGACCTCATTTTTTGCGTATCCCCATAAATAAAAATCGGGAGGAGTAATATCCGGTGACCTTGCCGGCCAAGCAACAGGGCCATTATTAGCGATAATATTTTCCCCGAAAGTATTTCTGAGGACCGCCATCACCTCTCTGGTACCGTGAGCCGGACAGCCATCTTGTTGGAACCAAATATTTTGCAGGTCGTTTGGGGGAACAGAATTTATAACTTCTGGAATAATTTGTTCCCGTAATAGTTGCAAATATCTGTTACCCGATAAATTTTCTTGGAAAATGAACGGCCCAATCAAACGGTTATCTAAAATACAAATTGTTATGAGTGATTTAAAGCAGAAGTGCATTGTTTGGAATTACCTATAATGCCACACCACACATTGAACCCAAATTTTGTTTGTAAACGTCTTTCTTCTAAATTATGAGGATTCTCGGTGCCCCAGTAATGAGTATTATGTTTATTGAAAATTCCACAGTTTGTAAATCGTGTTTCATCTGTCCAAAGTACTTTAGAATGAAAGTTGGGTATTTGCTGGCATTTGTTGATGAACCATTCACTAAACGTGATTCTTCTAGCAAAATCATTTACCTGAAGACCCTGTACAATAGTAGGTTTATAGGGATGAAAGTGAAGTTTTTTCAAGACTCGTTGGACGGTTGATTTGGGAATTGCCGTTTGTTCTTCAATCTTTCTTACTGAGGTTGTTGGGTTGTCCCTGACACTTTCTATTATAGCTGCGTTTCTTGCTTCATTATCTATTGAATAGGTCTTTGGTTTCGGTGTCAAAAAAGACCCGTAGGCTAACAGGTTAACAATTAGAAATCTGAAATGCTTTTGGCTTGGTTGATGTCGGTCTGGAAATTGTTCTTCGTATGAACGCGCAGCTGCTTGTGTATTTCTATTTGCTTTAAAATAAAGTTCTATCATATCCAAATTCTCTTCGTTGGAATAATTACCCTCCATTTTAAGTAGTATAAGAAACTCAAATAAACTTCGTAAAAACTCGACACAATGAGAAAATGATAACAAGTACTATTCAGGAACACAAAATGATTGTTGACATGCGGCATTCTTTTGTTTCATTATGGCCGCCATGCGTAATCAAAACCTACTTAAAAAAAAAACAATTATTTTGGTTTTTAGAGCTCAAGAAAAATAATAATCTTACCTTGTTATACATCGTTGGAAAGCTTTTAAAAAGATCTTTCCAAAAATACAATAATCCAATATGGCGTCGGTAAGAAAATAAAAAGTTGATGCCAATATCTCAAAAGCAATTGAAGCTAGAAACTTCGTTTTACCTGCATAATGTTCCTCTAATAAAAATGCCCTAATAATGTATAAACCATAAAACCATAATACGAGTCGTTTAGAAGCTACGGGCAAAAGTTGAAAATGCACCATTTTGATTTTTCCCAATTATCTTGAAAACCACAAAAGATATCCTAAACTTCAAAACGTCATCAAATTTGTAATAAAATTCTCTAAAACTTTCCTAATTTAACCCACCCTGTAGCTATAGCGGTTTACGAGATAGCAATGCATGTAAGCCAAATTTGGGACACATTGTATATATATATATATATATATATATATATATATATATATATATGTTAAATATTATACTATCTTTTCATTTTTGTTGGTCGCCATTTTGTGCCATCATATTAGATTCCTACCAATATTTTACCATTTTCTTTCTACCTACACCACACTTGACTTTCAGGCATAATTTAAAATAAATTCAATAAGTAGTTTTTACATTGACACACACCGTCATTTTGTTTTGTCTTGTTGAATTCGTACCAATTTATCCCACTTCCACATTTAATTTTTTAACTTAAATATCGTGAAATATCTGCGTACTAACGGAGTAGGTAAAGACTAATAATATGAGTTTCATGCAGGATATAAAATCTATATGTGTCCTGAGGATGCAACAATAAATGTGCGAAATGTCGACAATTTAGCAAAGACTTTTGTTACTTATACTGGATCCTAACCCCAAATAATACACCACTCTAACATAAAAACAAGAGAATCATTAACGAAAACCATTTAGAAACTTAATATCTAGGAAATATCTGCCGACCAACGTAATAGGTAAAGACTGACAATATGGGTTTCATGCAGGATATAGAATTTTTATGTGCCCTGAGAATGCAACAATAAAGTTGCGAAACGTCAACAATTTAAAAAAGCCTTTTATTTTTCCCCTGGATCCTAACCCCAAATAATACACCCCTCTAACATAACAGCAAGAGGATCGTTAACAAAAACCATTTAGAAACATAATATCTGCGGACCAACGGAGTAGGTAAAGACTGACAATATGGCTTCCATGAAGGATATAGTATCTATATATGTGTCGTGAGGATGCAATAATAAAGTTGCAAATTGTCGAAAATTGAAAAATTGACTTTTGTTTTTGTCACTGGATCCTAACCCTAAATAATGTAACAAGAAGATTGTTAACGAAAACTATTTAAAAACTTAATATCTCGAAAATATATACGGACCAACGGATTACCTGTTGATTCCAACATAATACTTGATGTTTTCTGCAAAATTTGAAATATGGGATAAGTAGTTTTTTAATAATATTTTTTTTTAACATTTCACTAGGCCGCCATTTTATTTCGCCGATACTGTTACCAGGTCATCCCCGTATGACCCTTGAATTTTAACCAAAATTTGAAGTCATTTGGTAAGACAGACAGACCGAAGGAATAAAGAAAACATATTTTTCGCCATTTAGGGACTCTCAAACGTGAAGATCTGAAAAAATCTCGGAGTGTGATTTTTTCACTATTACAATACTTCCCTTTTAGGAGGAAAAGTAAAACAAAAAGAATCCGCTGAAGTTGGAACCCAACCCTTGCACAGCACAATTTAAATGCTCTACTCATGGACCAAGCCAGCTCACACCAGTAAGTAAACAAATTTAGTTTATTATTCCATATTTAGAAAAAGTAGAGTTTCCGGTGCTAAAAATCTAAAACCTTTAGATAATCTTATATTATTTTGTTAAATTAAGTCTCTACAACTCTCTAGTATCGCCATTTTCGTCAAAAAGTACTCCTGTTTGTCCTGGTAAATGGTTATATGACCTTGTTCATTTTACATTACATTTTATATTACTTCCACATATCCAAAAGAAGGGAAAAAAGAAAAAAAGATGGAAATTAGAAGTTGAAAAATCGGAAAATATATCGTTTTATGGGTTTCCGGATATACAGATCCCAAATTAAGAACGTACTTGTCACTTTAATAATGTTGAGGGGTAGAAAAGGAGGGTTGTAATTTACCCTTTTCTAAAAGAATGCAATGTATGGCACAAACTAGGACGTTTTTCCGTTTTTATTATGGACGTTATTTCACTGTTGTTTCAACTGTTATCTATTTTATAATATACAGTGGTTTAATTTAGATTTAAGGTTTTCAGAAATGACCCATGATTTCTAACATTTGTATTACTAATGCCATAAACATTTGCTCGTAATTTAGACAGTACGGGTATACTTATTAAAAAATAAGTATACCCGTATGTATTTTTGCATTTATAGTTGTAATTTTCAGTTTATTTGCCTAGAATAATATTGCATAATAATAAATTATTTGTTTCAGTTGCCAATAAACCACATATTTATTATAAAATTAGTGATTTAATTCTGCTACAATTTTATAAACTTAACACGATTTAAATAGAACTGCATTGGTGGGGGCAATTTCCTAACACATGTTGCAATAGCTATAAAGACACGATGATGCAGACCACTTAAATCTGAGAAGTTAAGGTCATTGAAACTAAAAGATAAATTTGACTTTCTTTCGCATCTGGTTTGGTTTTATCTGGGGTACAATATCATGGAAGGACCTTACAACGTTCATAAAAGGAACTTTTGCATTCTGAATTTTAATGCTCCTTTCTTTTTTTAACCTTTTAATTAATACTTCCTAAACTTAATAGCTGATAAGATATCAGCAACTAATTAGCCAACTGCGTTCTAAAATTACAATAATGAAACAGTAACCTATAATAATTTATTAATAGTTGGGCTATGAATTGGCTCATCAGGGCTTAAAACTATATTTCAGTTTGTTTAAACAGCACTGAAATCAGAATGAGAACAAGATAAACGAAACTGATTTCTGACTTCGTCAAAATTGCTACCACTACTTTTAGAATTTGAGCTAGATACAAGACTTCCCTAACTAGCGGATAGAAAGGGCGTCATAGCGTTTTCACAGGCGCCAGGCCGTGGTTTGATATTCGAATTTTCTAGGTACATATCCCATGTCTTGACATCCCTTTAACACTCCCGTGGCGGTTCTATTACGTCATCTCGTAAATTGGGAGTGAGCGTAATAGGAATGTGACCTGATAGTTTAGTTATTATATACTTACACAAATTTGTATCCGTCAACTCCAATATTATCAAGTTCGTTTCTGACTACTACTGCTTGAGCTTCAGGGTTGGTGCTTGTGGGGACAGCGAGAGCTACTGCTACGAGAGCAAACAATGCAATTACCTGAAAAAAAATCTGAAGTTAAAGTTTATTTTATTTTGCTTTTATTTTTTACCGGTATAACTGGGGAAGCTGCGTTCCACAAATATTTATTTTCTTGTAGATTTTGTGAAGTTTTACAAACAAACGACAAAATTACATTAATTTCATTTTAAAAAAATAGTTACTTAAAATTAGAAAAACAAAATTTGATTTTGACATCTGGTATCTTTTCTGATATTACAAAAACAAAAGGGAATCGAAAAGTTGCCAAACTCATACATGTGTTTTTTTTATTAATAGACTTTTTAACACCTGGAAAGCTATTTGCTTTCTGATTTGATTTCAAATATTTTCAATTAAATGAAATTTGCTAATTTTAAAATACTTAGCTTAGCTCTAAACATTGGAAAAAAATTATATTAAAAAAATGGTTCTTTTCACGTTTTCTTTAACTAACTTTATCAATTTAAAGCTAAATGTCTCAAAAAAAAACAGCGAAAGCGAATGCCACCATTTTATAACCATGTTTTGGAAATCAGGTAGAAAATATGTTTCCAGGCGTCCACCAAACATAGGGTGTACCAATTATAGAAAACCTACAATGTGTAATTTTCTCAGCTTTTCGTTGTTCCAACAATATTAATACATGAAGTCTGCTATTCACTACTTGTTGATTTATCCATAATTTGGAAGGTTTCGTTAATTAGTCCGATGCTTTGGGCGACGACTCCGTCTTTTAGGCGAAATAATCAAACAGGCTTTGACTTAAGGGAACCGCAGCAAATCTTTTGTTTTTTTTTTTTATATTGTCAAACATTGAAACGTAATCGCAAATCCATGTAAACAAATTAAATAAAAATTTATGAATAGCATGGTTGAAATATTTGTTAATTCGTTGATTCGCCAATTCATTCACTCACATGAATTAACGAATCGAACCAACGAATAGTGAGTAGCGGTCTTTCGTTGAGTAAACAGGACACTCAAATCTTAAAAACTATTAAGGGATTTACGTTTTAGAAGGATAAATAAAAATTCGACATATGCCCGATTCATGAATATTAAGAACTTTGTCCCGGATTGTTGCATTTAATAACTTTGAGCACAATTCAGCAATTTATATTTCGGAGTAAATGTAGATAGAAGTTCAAATGAATAGAAGAATTAAATAGCCTAGTGGTATAAAGTGACAAATTATACTTTGTAGTGTTTTAAAACTATTTATGGTGTTTAGAAAGTTTAATTTAGTTGAATTCTTGCAATATATAACAGTTGAGATTTCGTTTTTGATCAAAAATATGCGCACTTTGTGAAATGCGTACAGATCTTTTACCATGTTAAGAGATTTTATAAATACTAGCTGACCCGGCAGACCTTGTTCTGACTTTTCCGTTAGACGTCGCGATGAATTTCTAATGGACTTATAAGAACATGAGGCGCATTCACCACATCTCCAAGAAATGTTATAGAAGAAAAAACATATTGCCTGCGGCTAAGTGTCTTTTTGTCTTATATCTTAAATATTTTATTTTCAGGCATTTGTGTTCTTATTTCATGAGGGAGCCTTTCGCTTATACAGTTCAGAATCTAGAAATTATATAGTATAGTAGTATTTTCCTCAGAAAAAATAAAATTTTATGAATATAATAAGAAATAATATGTATACTTTTCTAAAAAGTTGATTTAATATGAAAGTTATGTTCTTTAATTATTGAAACCCATGCGAAAACTGTTCCTTATATGACTTTTTTCTTAGAATTCAGTGCCACTTTCAGGATGAGTATACGGCGTCATTTCAAAAAGTTATAGGACAGTGCTTTGTTTTTTTAAATAGAACACCTTATATATTACTCTTTATATTTATTAGGAATAATCTGGCTTTTCCTATAAATATATATATATATATATATATATATATATATATATATATATATATATATATATATATATATATATATATATATATATATATATATATATATATATATATATATATATATATATATATATATATATATATATATATATATATATATATATATATATATATATATATATATATATATATATATATATATATATATATATATATATATATATATATATATATATATATATATATATGTGCAGTTATCTTGAAAAACAAGCTCATAATTCGAGATTTCCTAAAATTTTCTTTTTTGTCCAATTAGCAGGCAGTAGGTTATAGCTAAAATCTAATAATAAACAAAATGCATGTTATTATTATACTAAAGATGTAATACCTCCAAACGTTTCTTAATTCTCAATTCTTGATTATTTATTACAGCATTTTAACTTAAGTATGATACCATTATTGAGTTTTCCTCAAAACACAACAACAATTACCTAACTAACTAAAAATTTAAGTTAGGAAAAACAAAAAAGAAACAAATTTTGAAAAACCAAAGAAGTTTTCAAAGCATGTTTTCAAAATGACGGCCAATTTGGCACTTTTTCATTATTCTTCTATCCCTACTGATGTCAATTCCATAATAATTTGGGGAAGTCCCCGTTCATATTTTTTAGTTAGGGCTGCCTAAAGATATGCCTCTCGAAAATATAAAAAATCATAATATACTACTTTACTTCTAATGAAATTTTTAGAAAACCTGAATAAAAAAGGGAAATTCGTGTTATTAGGCTAAAAATACATACCTTCAGAAGATAGAATCATGGTTTGAAGTTTGTCGGCCCGCAAAGAATCTGCAGGGTGGTCCAAATCATAGACCAGAAAAAATGTGCTAACACAAGCACGTTTAAGATGATTAAAACATTAAAAAGAAAATAGTAAAAATTTAAGTTACATTATTTTATTGTACTTTTGACCTCATAATGAATTTTCTAAGTTTAAGTTTTAGACAATCCTACAGGGTGTCCCAAGTTAAATTGAATATTACTTACAACGAATTATTTATTCTAACTTTGTAACAGCTATCATTTTCAATACTATTGTTGTCGAAATGCTATTCTAAAAACAGTCGTGGCCGGATTTTTCATTTCGATTTAATAAAAGGGAAAAAAACATTTTACTTTTACCATTCCTGATGATAAAATGTCGAATGTCGCACCTGGCGGAGCAAGGCTTATCAACTAGTTAAAAATGAATTTTGGAAATTCATCTCACACCCCCTGGTACGTACTTGCAGTAGGACATACGAGGAAGAAGTAAAATACTACCAAATGGTGCTGATATACGTAAATGTTCTCGGAGGCGTAAATATTGTGAGCAACAAAACTGACAGTTCTTTGAGATGAACAGGTTGATACTTGCAAATGGAACAAACGTGCAAACGTGATCATATAACGTTAGTATTATACCAGTAAGATAATTTTTAAATATTTCAATTTTTTTTTAAATTGGAAAATTTCAATTAACGTGTATCCGTGTTACCTGATTTATTAAAAGTAGCTGGCTAACTAAAATTCGCTATACGGAACAAAGCTATTTTTCAATTTTGTGAAGTGGCTGTTGCCTGTTGCACACAAAATAGTTATAAATCTGTTGAAAGCTCATTTTTTAGACAAAATAAAGTATAATTGCAAAAATTTTAAAAAACCCTAACGCAAATTCACATTTATTAATACCTACAAATGAGGCATTATTAAGGAACCGTGAGAACAATTGATAAATGACAAAGTATAAAGAAATATGACAGAGTCTTAAAAAGAATAATTAATTATTAGTTATGATTTAACGTGGAGTTTATTTTATTAGTTTTTGCCTGTTTTTACGTTCGAAATTCCTTTGTGTGTTGTAGTTTTTGCCTGTTTTTAATTTAAAATGAAGGCGGGACCAGCTTTCAACCGAAACAGACTTAACTGTTTTGATTGCAACAGGCAACAGGCAACAGTTAGTTCAAAGAATGGTGAGGATGGGTGTTGAGGACAATGCAGCAAAAAGGGGTTTTTCCGGCTGCTCCAATAAATAAGGTAACCAGAATATGCATTAATTGCAACTTGTCAGTTAACGAAGTTGAAGTGATTGAAAATGATCCTACTAGTTTAAGGTTAAATGTCATGGTATCCCCTTTGAATGGTTGTTCTATAGGCGGCCAGTAACCTGCTGATCTAAAGAGACTGTGAAATAAATGTCGGGCTTATATTTTTTCTGCTCAAAATGTTTACGCCTCAGCTTCTTTCTGATCTCTCCTACATTAAAAAGCCTGTTAGGATCAACGAAAATTAAATGCAAATTTTTCTGCAGGGATTAAGCGGCTTGACAAACAATAGCCAATGGAGATTTGAGGACGAAAACTGTCTGACAGACGAAGAATTTTTATAGGTGAGTCCAATATCAAAGCAAGACTTTTACATTTGTATGGCTTTTGCGAACCTGTTCCATATGAGAATAGTGTAAAATATATCTAATAACTTATCTATGTAATGTGAAATAAGGGTATCAGATGAATTTCTAAAATTTATTTTTTCCCCCTCTCTGTATTGTAAGTAACCTATTTTGACACTGCTCTGACAGACGTAAGTAAAAGCTACTTAACAAGGTATTGGTTCCCCTTAACGACAGGATGTAAGTCAACTTACATCTCTAGGGAGATAATAACCTAAAATTATTATAAGTAGCTTTAATTTTTGATTTCATCAACATATTACAAAAATCCGGACAAAAATCCGGTGATATTAATTGAAATGAATATTAATGGTACAATTATTCACATTATTAACAAAAATTGGAAACCCGTTTTCATGTTTCTTCTCGATGTGTGTTACATTTTCTGACTCCACAGATCCTTCATTGCTAACTAATGTTTATGTCACTGTTGAAGCACTGCAGGAGACTTCTGGCTGGGACTTACTGTATAAAATTTTAATCGCTACTTCCTTTTTATTATTGAGGCTCTCAGCTACGTAACTTTCCGCAATAGTATAGCAAGCTATTGATAGCTCCAGTATTTGCTAATAAAGTTGCCGACGTTCTTTTAAAAGAGTGTCCAGTATACATTTTGATGTTCTCAAACTTTAGAAATTTCGCAATTTTACTTGGAATTGACGAAAACGTATTTTTCGCGCGACAGGCTGGTTTAAGCACTTTCCATTTTGATATCGCATAAAGAAGCATGGATTAATAGTCGTCATATGGGATCTTGTATTAATGTACTTTTGAATTATTTTGAAATGACAAGCCTGAGTGTCGTCACTTTTTGTCACTGTAAATGTAGGTGACATTCCATTTTTGGAGTCAGGAATGGTCACAATTATGACTTATTTTAACATTGTCCGTTTTCATTTCTCAGAGTTCATTAGAACGGCACGCTCCAGCAACTCCCATTACCATTACGACCTTCATCAGTAAGTATATATTATAAACACATTCGATTTTTCGGGTCTATAACCATCATTTTTTCTTTTCAAAAATGTTTGATGTTTTGGATACTTAGAAATATCTATATTTTCCTCTATAAAAAGGGTGGACTTCAACATCGAATACTCACACCATAAGCTTGATTGGGTCTTCAATATACCACTTTCTTCGTGGAAATATGCCAAAAACAAGGTTTCTGAGACTGCAGTAGAAGTCTTGCTTTGGCACCAATTCTTAGAGGATTTATATGCTGCTTCATACCTTTTTTTCGACTTTTCCGGTAGTAGAGATAAACAAGCCATATTCGCTGATTCTTCTATGTCTGAAACATCCATTTTGTCCACACAGAATCAAGCAATTTGACTTCTTCAAACTTTTCGCTATGAATTGTCAACTTGACGTTGTTGATAAAATAAAAACTGCTTATGTTACTCTGGCAACGGATCACGGCTGCCTTCATAATTTAATGAGAATGCTATCGAATATAATGATAATGAAAATCCAAAAATATATCCAGCATTTTCCTGTAAACATACAATACAGGGAGGGGGAAAATTGTTATATACTATATTTTTTGCCAGCCCTCGCTATTGCTCGGGCGCAAACTCGTCGTCCACTGGTAAATGTTACTTACATCCCTTATAGTATAAATAACTATTGATTACCAATCACGACAGGCTGAAAGCATGGCCTTAGAGAAGGTTAGCCAGTCTCTTGGCATTCGATGTATGCGGGAATCCGTAGGCCTAAACTTAGTAACTTGAGCCAGCTACTTATAGGAGCACGTTATTTAATTTGCTAACGCCTTGTATAATCCGCTTCCTGATGAAGCGAAAGTCATTCACTATATTGATGGTACTTATTTAGAAATTGAAAAAAGCATGATGCTGCAATGTTGCAATATGAATTTTTAAAGGATGTACAAGGATTAAGGAACTCTTTTCATGAGGGTGATATTTTAGTCGTGGACAGAGTTGATCAGTTAGGGCTCGAACACCGAATGCCTGAAACAATTCAGCAAAGCAATTTCAGCTGCCGGTGGAAGATTAGAACCTCGAAACGGCTACTTAAAATCTATTTTTAAATTCTTCGATCACAGAATTTCTACTACACATGCAGTTCACCTCAAAACCCATATATTTATGCGCTGGAATTCTTAAACGGTATTTTCCACCAATTACCATGAATGGGGCAAATGCTGAGCTAGCCCAATAAATCCTTCAAAGAGCTGAGCGACCAAACGCAATGAAAGATCGTGTTGAAAATCAGCAATTACAACAAAGACGTGGCAGTTGGGCAAATCATGAATATATAGTAAACTTTCCAGAACTAACTTTGGCATATCTACAATACCCTACTGTTGGCACGTACCACATTAACTTAGCCGCCTCATATACCCTAGTTACAAGTCAGAGAGAAAGTCAAACCGAAGTATATTTTGATGACAACAATAGTATTCAAAATGTGAAAGAGGTGGGGGTATCTAGAATCATTCCAACACCAAACTGTCGGCGATAGACCCTAAAATTAGTATAACTAAACCGCCACTTATAAACAGAAGAGATGCCACATTAATCCACAGATTAAGAATTGGACATATGCCTCACACAAGGATATCTATTGGAGGCTGGAAACCGACCTCTGTGCGGACACTAGATGCCCTTCCAGACTGTCCTTGTTTCTCTAGACAATGAGAAATACATAACATCACCGCAGACATCAAAGAAAACCTTGGCTCTCACACCAAGTTCTAAGATGTAATAAAGTCTTTAAAACACATGAACGAATACGTATTTAGATTTATAGTATATGGTATTTATTTTTAACTTTATTATTGTTTTTTTGTAAGGTGATTCATGTATTTTCGTTGTTGTAAATACCTTTGTAATTGTGACAGTGACCACTAGAAGTCGAGCCACTTTAATTAAATAAAAAAATCATGTAAGCTATACTAAAAATATTAACTGGTAAAATATTGGTAAAATTCAAATATGGTAGAATTAAACGCCGAATAAAATATTTTTAAAAATAGGTAAATGCTTCTTCCCCTTATAAAACCTTTTTTTACCAAAAAAATTAAAGGAGAAAACTGATATTTCTATTCTTAAATTAAAATATATATATTGAGCTAAATTGAACGTAAAACATTAATGATCGGAAAAAAACCAAGCATATTAATATTAACTACCGTTGTAAAATGTTAAAATAACGACTAATAAAAGCTGTAAAAAGTGTTAAAACAAGGAATTGATTACTTACTACTTTCATGATGATGATAATGAATTTGTTCGTTGGAAGTGATATCAGACTGATGATGATTTTATCAAAAGACATTCTTCTTATAATCAAGTGAATCTTCTCCCCACTTAGATAATTTATTTGATAATTTGACAAGAATTTGAAATTTTTAATATGGTACTTGATCTTTATTGACCTTCAACACAGACTAGGCTAAAATTTTTGAAGGCTATTAATTAGCATTATACCTCGATTGTAAAATTATTTCAGATTTTTGCGACAAGATGATTGGGTCATTGCTATGATATGGTGATATTGGCTATTCGAATCAATATTTAAATAAACATTTGTACGATCATATAATAAAAGAAGAATATATATTTGAAGATTTGATTATTTATTATTAAAGGATATAGTATGTTATAGTGGCTGGATCAAATCTTCTAAGTAAATATCTGCCAGCCAGAATACAAAGTGGTCCAAAAACTACCGATATGCAAATTTAGAGACAAAGTAACTCTGGACATAATTTTGTCAAACAGTGAGGATAATGAAAAAGTCTGTGTGGAAATATCTAGTCTAAATATTCGTTTAAAAACAAAACGAATAAGGGCACAAAATTAAATTTATCTTTATAAAATCGCTTAATTCGGAACTTCCCTAGTTATGAGAGGGAATATAATATGTAATAAAATAATAAAAAATAGTTTAAAATTTAAGTTAAAAAAAATAGTTAAATTTGGTTTAGTAATTTAGTATATACATACGGAGGTGAGGTACTGAATACAAAAATATATTTAAAGTAAAACAATCAGTAATTTTGATACTGTAAGTGTTTTACTTAAGTACCTTTTAATCAGGGGTAGTTGAGATAATGTATTCAGTACTTTTTTAAAAAAGAACTTGCACTGGTACTTTAAAATTTCAGATTTTGGATAAATATTACTTATTATTTAAAAAATGTACTGCAAAATATTAATCTTCTTAATTTACTTTGCAGAGGTACTTAAGTATTTTCAGTACTTAAGTCAATATTAAAAAGACTTAAGTAGTTCAAAAATGATTTTAATATCCGACTAGTTTATACGCCCTAGAGCAATATAAATAATAATTAAATGAGAAATAATACCCTAGATCATTATTATAAAAAAATAACACCCTGGAGCATTAAAAATAATAATTTGGTTTATTATCATTAATACTAAATTTTTCTTAAAAAAATATTTTACTTATTCGGACATTAAACGTTGAAGGATCATGCGTATTATAAGGAATAACGCTTTGGGTCGACAGGGTTGATCTCAAGAGTTATTAGCCTTATAATACCCTTGATATTTTAATAACTATGAGTACCTTTATAATTATGAATACCTTTACTTCATGTATTTTATCAAAAATAATTATAGTTACAACTCGTAAAAACCTATCTATATTAATATATAAATATATAAATTTGTAATATAAAAGATAATCTAATAAATACTCAATTCGTTTTCGTTGACTTTGTATGTACAGGGTGTCCAATTTTGATTGTAAATGCAAGGTATCTCCGTTATTTGCAAATATTTAGAGTTGAGGTTTTCGCGTGCCACTTTTTTGTCAAACTCAAGTTGCCGTAATCAGATTTTCCATATGCCTCCTCGGAGATACAGGGCCAAATTGAAAAAGTTGCATTTTAGGACATCTTTCGTATCTCGGTTATCTTTTAACGTATCGAAAAGATAAAAACTGGCTCTTATAGAGTTTTTGACGTAGAATCCAGTGGCGTAGACAGATTTCTACTCGGGGCCGTCGTTATTGATACATAACCCAAAGTCACGTTTTTTTAAATGGGACACCCTCTATATTTTTACGGAGTCCTATTCGTCTTATTATTTTTTAGCTTTTCAAACATATATGGATATCTATACTTATTTTAAAAAATAGGGCTGCAATTTAGGTTTATAATAATATCTATCTATATTTTTCATAGTAAGCCATGGACTGATTGTCAAAAATGGCTTTGTCACTGCTTTATCATAAAGTAAATGAAGTTTTGATGTTAATGCTAATAGACGTGTTAAATTAGTCGCTCTGATTATTACTTTTTAACAAATGGCTGCAAATCAATTATTTGAAAACTTTGAGCAATATGATATACTGACCGGTTTCATAGAGAGTCATGAAAATATAAACGCTGCTTCTGAGTTTTATTTCATTAGGTAATGTTTTATTTTTATAATTATTATTGCAATCTTTTTTAAAACTTAAACTTTTATTATATAGATATCCGGAAAGGAGGCAGCCAAATAAATTAATATTCCATAGGCTGAAATCGAATTTAATAAATTTTGGCTCTTTCAAAAAGCCCAGATCAAAGAAATATAACAAAGAGAATCGTGATGCTGATGAAATTAACGTCTTAGCAAGTGTAAATGTAACGCCTGTAACGTCCTGTAGAAAAATAGAGGATGAAGTGGGTGTAATCAAGTCTCGGGTTCAAACGATTTTAAAGAAACATAAGTATAAACCTTATAAAGTCAGAGTTGTGCAAAATCTGCATCCTGGAGATGCAGAACGACGTATTGATTTTTGCCAGTGGTATTTACAAAAAATTAATACTAACCAAAATTTTGGAAGGGCGGTTATATGGTCCGAGGAATCGTATATAAGTAGTACTGGAATATTTAATAGGCATAATACGAGACACTGGTCACCTGAAAATCAACATTTGATATTTTCACGCGAGCAACAAGGAAGATTTGGCTTTAATGTCGCTTGTTTCGTACTAGGAACCAAAATAAAATTTCATATTTTTGAAGGAAGTCTCACTGCTAATCGCTACCTTGAAATATTGCAAAATATATTGCCAGAAATCATAGAAGATGTCCCTTTAATACATGTGAATTAAATATATTTCCAACAAGACGGAGCTCCAGCACATAACTCCCAAATTGTGAGGCGGTATTTAGAAGAGAACTTCTCCGAACGCTGGATTGGAACGCACGGACCTGTCCGATGGCCTCCTAGGTCGCCTGACCTGTCCATATTGGACTTCTTTTTATGGGGTCACCTAAAAAATTTAATTTTTCGTACCCGACATAACACAGTTCAAGACCTGCGTAACACCACTGAGCAGGCATTTTTGCAAATACAAGCACGCAATGTAGTCATTTCAAATGCACTGGGTAAAATTGCAAGAGTGTGTGAGACATGTCTAAGAGAAAATGGAAATCAGTTTGAGCAGTTCTTTTGAACATGGCTAATTACGAAAATTAGATATACTTAATATATTCTTAAAAACTGTAGCCTTTTTTTAATAAGTATAGATAACTATATATTTTGGAAAAGCTCATAATAAGAGGAATAGGACTACGTAAAAATATACAGGGTGTCATGTATCAAAAATGTCTCGAGTAAAAATCTGTCCACGCCACTTGATTATACGTAAAAAACTCTATAAGAGCCAGTTTTTACCTTTTCGATACGTTAAAAGATAATCGAGATACGAGGTGTGTCCCAAAATGCAATTTTCTCAATTTGGTCCTGTATCTCCGAAACGAGGCGGGCTATGGAAAATCTGATTACGGCAGCTTGAGTTTGACAAAAAAGTGGCACGGTGTCGCGAAAACCTCAACCCTAAATATTTGCAAATAACGGAGAGACCTTGCACTTACAAGCAAAATTGGACACCCTGTACATAATATGTACACATATTACTCCGTGATACTTTTACCAATTTCGCATATCGAAAAAAAAATAAAAAATGGCGGAATGACGTCATTTTGAATTTTTTTTAGGTAAGGTTCTTAATTTTTTTTCAAACTAGTTATTGTCGCTCAAGTGCAAATTTCGCTTGACATTTTTAGATTTATATCTGCTCATACAATCTTTCACTATTTGTAATCCTTTATCTTCTTCTGTAGACCAGTATAAATCTATTTGAGGCAGAGCGTGGTCCCAGATAACAGCAGAATACCGAATACGAAAATGAGTAATTCTTTTGTTGTCATTGAAAAATCATGCCTGTTATCAAGTCCCGTCATCTGAGTCATCGAGGTCATCTCCGGTAGTGTGGATTTCAAAAGCTCCTTCAATTAAAAAATACACAAAACACAAATAAAAATCAAGTAATAAACGACAAACGTTCTAACTTGATGCCTGATAGCCAATGTTGGCAGTACAAAAGCAAAGCGGGTAGGTGTGCACTGAGCTAATAGAGATGTTCTATAATATCGACGTTATGATATCGGGTTAAAAATAATCAGTTTTACGTGCTTTCTGCTATACAATAAAATAAGTTCAATATGCAGAGTTTTACTGAAAAATTATTTTTAACTTCACTGATCTGGTCACTGTTGCGTTGACGCAACAGTAATATTTAAGCCAAAATGTTGAAAAAAAGCAGGTTTAGAAATAAAGCTTTTCAATTTTTTAAAACGATTTTAGGTTAATTCTTAGTAATATTTAATATAATAAAACTTTAAAACAAAATATACAATAGCCAAAAAAAAATTAACCTAATGACACAGGTAACCGAAAATATTTCTATTTTGAAATTATTATAATAATAATATAAAATATATAAAGTTTTAATGGCAATCATGAAGTAACCCTTAAAATAAAAATAAAAATCGGGTCTTGCGTACACGCAACAATGTCCCTAAATTGGTTATATATACAAATTGTCCTTTTTTTCAGTTTTCTGGGTCCTCTTGATAAAAAAAAAGATTTATTACTGGGGATGTTCTGACTAAAGTCCTTTATAAATCGGGTTTGTTCAGTTAACTATGAAGTTCCCTTATAATGAATCCCTCCCTTAATGAAGGTGAAAGATAGCACAACTTATACAGAGCGCCTAAAATCAGATGTCCCATTATTATTGGGTCTATTACAGACAGGGACAGTGTGTTTAAAAGCAACGTTTTGATTTATTAGATTTTTTTTTATGTGTTTCATTTACTTTCAAATAAACAGAATAAGTATTATTAACGCTTACAAAATTTTACTAGAGCCAAAATAAGTTCATTTTATTACAGTCTAATACTTAAGTTTTTAAACTTAAAAAAAGTTACATCATATGTCGCGTGTCGTATCTATCGATATATATAAAATATATCTCGATGTATAAAATATATCCGTAGGTGATGTGCTATCACCTATCGATAGGAGGATAATGCTCGTGAAATCATAGCAGCATATCTGCAGCTCGATTTCACTCGCAAATATAAGAAAATTAAAAATTCAAAATCCATGTGAAAACAAATTTCAATCAACGACATCTTTTGTATTAGATCAATCAGATAACACTTCCTGCAGTATAAGTCATTTAACTCCAGTGTTAGCAGTTTTACTAAAAGCTACACATTTCTGTTTAAATAAAATTGATTTAAAGTCAAGTAGTGGAATGAAATGGAATCCTTAATGAATTTGCGATACGCGGAAATTGCCTTTTCTTCAGTTTTGCATTTCCGCTTCGCTACGTTCGGTTAACTGCAGTCACGTGCGAAAAAGTCCCTCCTAAAAATGTGTAGTTCTAGATTTATTAATTATATCTTTTATAGGAATTTCTACATATAGGTGTCATGAAACTTGCTAACCCATCTATTTAAATCAGGAGTGGGATCAGAAAAAAGTAACTTTCGTTGCCGTTGTTTGGACTAAGTGGTATTTGCAAAAACCGCAACAAAGCAATAAAAACTATATATTGAGTATTTTTTTTACTTTATTTTATAACAAAAAATAAAAAAAGATTATTATCGTCACTACGCATGGGGCAGGTGAGCACCTTGAGGTTGGAAACCATTTTCGTCGGCTACATAGGTAACAGTGTACACCTGACCATCAGCGGCTTTGTATGAGAATTGTCCACGAACTTGGATGGCTTCATTTTCTAATCCTGCGTTAGCGAGTTGAGCTTGTTCCTGATGAGCAATTCCATTACTAGTTTCGTACCTGAAAAAAAAAAGAAAAATCAAAAGTTTTACATGAGCCGAGGAATGGTAGAGACGTCTGGTCTCTACAGTATATTTTGGTAAAGAGGTTGAAAGTTTCAGCTTGGCAACCCATTGCAGTAGCAGAACGCAAACACTCACCGATCAAGGCAGATGGATTAAATATATTTTCTTAAGACTTCTTAGATTCCTGCTCTTGCAAAATTTAAAATATTATTAATATTTAATAATAAATTATTTTAAAACTTTAAAGAAGAAACTATTGCCACTTTAAAAAGCATATTCATCAAAATACAAGAGTTCTAACCACACTACACCACAACTTGTTACGTTCTGGACGCGCGTTTCGCTAACCAAGTTAGCATCATCAGCAGATGATATAAACTGATTATATCATCTGCTGATGATGCTAACTTGGTTAGCGAAACGCGCGTCCAGAACGAAACAAGTTGTGGTGTAGTGTGGTTAGAACTCTTGTATTTTGATCTATCTTCCACCACAGGTTCCAGTGTTAGGACTAAGCATATTCATAATAGATTTGTTTTCAAAACAGCGACAAAATTAACGTTTAAAAAATTATTTTTGATAGTAATATCTGAAAAACCAGTAACTACTTTAAGCAAAAATTATTACGATGTTTTATACGCTTTATTGCAACAATAAATTATATAAATATGTCATGTAACGTCTAGATGAAACAAATAGAAACAAAGATTTTTTCGATCTTTTTCCCTTATTTTAAATAGATAGGCTTCTACAAAAATTACCGTTCTCATGATGAAACACAAGCAATGGTTTTTAATTATTGAGTCGTATATACCCTAAACACAATTTTTTACTATTTTCTATCATTAAATAAAGTATTTCCGAAATTAAAGGAAATTATCAAGTCACCAATCTTTTGATAATCGCGGTTTTACCTACCTATCTGCAGCTTATATATTTATTTCCCTCGTAAAAGGGAAGTATTGTGATCATGAGAAAATAACCCTCTTAGATGTTTACAGATCTTCACGTTTTAGAGTCCCAAAAAACATGTTTTTACGATTCCGTCGGTTCCTTTGTAGGCCTGTCTATTCGCGACACAGCTAAAAAACTATTTACTCTACTGAATTCAAATGTTGATGAAAAATAAAGGGACGTATGTGGATTATGTGATACTTTGGTAAATATCCAATATGGGAAAATAAAATAGTGGCCTAGTGAAATGTTCAAAAACTACTTAGATTGATTTAAAAATATATGCAAGAATAGGGTGACATAAAGATGAACTTGTAAAACTGTAGTGCTAATTCAAGATGGCGACCAAATAAATCTGATATTATTTTGTTAAGCACAAATCTAAGATGGCAAAATAAAATAGCAGCCTGATAAAATATATGAAAACCATCATCATCATAAAATAAAACTACTTTAGATTGATTCCAAATTCTCTGCAAGATTTACAAGGTATATAGGGATAAACTAATAAAATTATAGTACGAATTCCAGATAATCGAGCAGGGTGGCGAGCAAATATTTTGTTTAAAAAATCAACGTAAAAAAATCTTTTTATTCAAAAGACAACAATTTACAAAAATTAGATGTGATATGGGGATACGCTGGTAAAATTAAGGTACGAATTTAATATGTATATTGGAACAAAGAGACGGTCTAATAATTTTTTTTAAAAAATAACTACTTATTTAAAATGTATTAAATTAAAATATTGGAACGAATTCAATATGGTGGAGCAAAATGGCGCCCAAGAAAAACGATTGAAAATACAGTATATATGTGTCACTAAATGACATCTAAAAAATTTGACATTTCTGTTCTTGTGTAGAAAATAGTATTTTACGCCTTGCATATTCCCTCCAAGTTCATTTCAAAATGATCCCGAAATATTCGAAAAATAAAAGGGGAGGAGTGGCCCTCTGGTTCTCACTATATATACAATATACTACATTGCACTGTCTAAGCATATTAAATACCATTTCACGGTGGGAAGATACCACAGTGGCAAGCGCTTGTTGCAGCTGTTCAGCCAGCCGCCTCTTACAGAATCTTCACCGTTCCGAAAGTCTTAAAAATAAAAAAAATGTTTTCCTGTTTATCTGAGAGCGTCGGCAATTTTACTTTTGTGTGAAAAAGTGGGCAATTCTTCAAACTACTGCTAATTGCTAAACCCTAAATTCAAGCAATCATGTTTTGTCAGCCAGTATAAAACATTGTTGACTAATTTACTTACGCAAAGTTGTATCCATCCACTCCAATGTTGTCGTTGTCGAATCTGACTACTTGTGCTGCAGCATCAGCATTGCTCTGGGGGGCAGAAAGAGCAACAGCTACGAGAGCAAATAATAAAATTATCTGCAAAAAATATTAGAGGTTAATGACCTGTTGGATTTCGATACCCATTATAAATATATGTATTTAAAATTCTTCGATCTGCCTCTGGATAGTCGATATCATATTTCTATTATCCGATACACTTCTGAATAAAGAACCGATAGTATAACTTGACTTGAAAAAAAAACAATATTTAAGAAACCATTTGTCGCTACGTATAGAACACCCATATAATATAAGAGTTCATTATTATTATTACTTTAGGTGGTAAAATTACCTCACATTATGAACGCGTTAACTCTAAAATTGTCCGATCTGCGTTTTTCGAGTGTTGCTATAGAAAACATTAATACAAAAATGGAAATAAAATAAGGAGCTAAAAAAATAATGTTTCAAAATTTAATATGGCATATAGTTTGTCTATATGAATAAACAATACAAATTTCGTGTCTATTTCACTTATGGTGCATTCTTTCACATATACGGCAACTTAGAGTTGGCTTTCGGCCACCAGCATAGCAGCACCCTAAAAAAATTATTTAATCTTTGATTCTCCTTGTGAATACTAAGAAGTGATAATATCTCTATGGGTAGAGTGCTAATTTTTTTCAAATATGTATCCAAATTGATCAAGGAAGAGCTTTGTGTTTTAAATATATTCATTTTAATTATATAGATTATTTTCAAGGACATAACCAAACTGGCGCTGTAACCGAAAATACAAGAAAGAAAAAGGGACTTTTCACTTAAGCGACAATTCCAAACAAAATATTTTGATAAGTGGGAAACATTTCTTTTCTTTTAATTGAAAACTAGCTGTAATCAAAGCTAATGTTCCTGCATCACATACAAGTTAAAATTATTTTTTTATATTTATTGTAAATACCATTTAATTTAAGAAATTTCTTATCACTACGTATAGTTTACTACAGATATCATTTAGAACCGTTACATTATAGTCTAGATAACAGTTTGTCTATAGAAATACATCCATTTTTTAAAATATTTTGCATTAATTCGGCGTTTTTTAAAAATTCATTTAGCAATTTCAAAATAATTTTACGATATTTTACCAAACGATTTCAAAACAAAAACTTTAAGATTTAATTTAAGCTTTCTTTCAGTTTTAGTTTCTTCTTGTTGTTTTTTAGATCAAGAGTTACATATAAAGGATCATTCAGAAATAATATTTTTAGACGTGAGTAAACTGGAGCAGTAACTAAAAGTACAAGAAATGAGAAAGAAAATACTTCTCTTATGAAAAACAATTCCCAATAAAATAATTGAAACGAGCTATAAAAAAAACATGTTACAATGAACTTGTATTTCTATGTTAATTATTTAATATTGCCATTGTTCTTTACGAATTTGCTTCTGGAACACCCTGTATTAAACCCAAGCTCATCATAAACGATAAAATTAGGTTTACAAATTGGCGTTGCCATCATTGCTACTAATAAAGTGAAACAGCAGGGCTTCAATAATGAAACCAGACTTCAAAACAGACAAGGTCAAGAAAGATTTTAAAAAAATTAATGAGTACTTACTACTTTCATGATGACTAGATCGGTGGGTTTGATAGGATGATGATTTAAGATAAAGATTTTCTTCTTATAATCAAGAGATTCTTGCCCCCTCCTTTGACAATTATATTGATACAGCAAAAGAATTTCGGTAATTTTGATATTTGAAATTTGATGACCTTTAGCACATATTAACTAATTACTTGTCTAAGCTAATGTGATTTGCTATTTTTTTTTGCGTGAGAGTGTTAGTTTGGGTATATACCTAAATTTAAATTGATTTGGTTTTATAAAGGTCATTTAGTTATTAGTAAAAAATGCATAATTCGGTTATTAAAATTGGTGTGTCTGGTTCTGGTTGTATATGAATTTTGCAGTCAAAAGTTAACGCTGATTAATATGTTGGCAAAAATTGCTGAAAAACATCATACTCGTTTTAATTCAATTTAAGCTATATTTTCATTTTTTCATAGTAGATACTATCGTTGCTAGAGAAATGCTGTCAAGCCTAAAAAGTCATAATACAGTTTTGGAATGCATAACAAAATTGAAAAAAAAAGCCGAAAAAACAACACAAAACTTGCG
This sequence comes from Kuschelorhynchus macadamiae, assembly GCA_030620095.1. NCBI lineage: Eukaryota > Metazoa > Arthropoda > Insecta > Coleoptera > Curculionidae > Kuschelorhynchus > Kuschelorhynchus macadamiae. The sequence goes on along the minus strand of JAUTXW010004988.1, from coordinate 392,273 downwards.
AAAAAATCGAGAGACGCCTACGAACGTCAGAGAAAATGACAAATTAGTAAACTGGATGAAAGAAAGCTGTATAGAACATATTGATGAAATTGTGCTTCTTGGATCCTCCGGCGATATAGCTGAAATATTTTTTCCGGGTTCCTTTATGCCAAATTTTCGATAGTAAAGAAGACTTTAATATTAAATATGTATATTAACATCACTAATTACGGATCAACTTGAAATCAGTTATAACGAAACCAACTTGTTTTCTATCTTCTGGAAGCTTCTCTTAATTGCGGAGAATAAATATTTTTCTGCAGAAATGCATAATTTTCATTGTTCACACTTTAGTATACCTGAAATCAGTTACATGAAAACTTTGCTTTGCTTGCCACTCCAAACATTTTTCTGAACTTTTTATGTTCGTAGAAAATTCTTTACACTTTAGAATACTTGAAATCCGTTACATAAAAAAATTCCCTTGATTTGCATTTTCAACATTTTGCTTAACACAAAAATGCAAAAATCTATGTGTGGAAATTTGTTATTTCCATTTTCCCAGGAAATTTCTATACTTTGGAATACCTGACATCAGTTACATGGAAACCAACTAGTTTTATGTCTTCTAAAGGCCTCTCTTAATAGCGGAAAATAAGATTTTTTTGCCGAAATGCATAATTTTAATTTTTCACACTTTAGAATAAGTTACATGAAAACTTTGTTTTACTTTGCATTCTACACATTTGCATTAAATTGCAAAAATGTTCCTCAGGAATTTTTTTATTTCCATATTCCGAGGAATTTAGGTGTTATGTTAGCTCAGGTTCCTCCATAAAACCATCATTAAAGCGATAACATATTGTTTAAGTTATAAAATCACATTCATTTTTTTAAGTTCTACATTCAGAAGGCTTTTTGGAAGTAACCTATAATAAAAATGCGAACCAGGTTAGGCTAGGATTGGTTAGGTTTACTGTAAAGAAAGCGCGCGATAGAGCGTCAACAAAATTCCGAGTTTATATTAAAACAACGTTTTTTTTTAAAGAAAACCTATACTGTTAGGTAGATCTATCCCGTTGTGTCTTAGGTTAGACAGGTTTCTTCGATAAAACTATCTTTAAAGCCATACATTATCATTTAAGTTATCATTCCACACTCAAAAGGCTTTATCGAAGTAAATAAAATGTGTTGGGAATGTATCACATTTCAGCGAAGAAAAAGGTTAAAAATAAACAAATAAACAAATAAAATAAAAATTGGGAGTTTCCGTAGAGAAATTTTTTTAATTTACGGCATTCAGGGGGCTTTATAGAAGCTACAAAAATATTTGGTGGCTATATAATATTTCAGCTAAAGTTTGCCAAATGTCCTCGGAAAATTGAAATGACGTATTTCCGCAGCAACATTTTTGCGTTTTTATGTTCAGAAAAATGTGTAGAATGCAAAGCAAAACAAAATTTCCATGTAACAGGTTTTAGGTATTTTGGAAAAGGGAAATTAAATTTCCTCCGAAAACGGAAATGGCGTATTACCCCAAGATAATTTTTACATTTTTATGTTCAGAACAATGTTTAGAATGCAAAGCAAAACCATGGTAAATGAAAGAGTACGTCGGTTGCTGAAGGATATATATGTCTTCAAGAAATGACGTTTTAAGGATGCTGGCAGCCATCCCTTCTGGATCTAGATTTTCCTTACACAAATTTGATACCCAGACAATGAAATATGAATCAACGTTTTTTGCAGTAAATTAAACTATCACCAGAACAGTTTTGTGTTAATTCGGCTAAACTTGTTAAGGACATTTTTATATAGTCCTTTATTTTCATATTAGGTAATTTTAATCAAAGACTGTTTTTTTGCGTCTTTATGCCCGCCTATGAAGTACACTATTATGTAGTTAATAATTAAGCAATAAAAACACAATAATGAACTAGTATGACATAAAATACATGAATCTAAAATCTCAATACCGGAGGATAACAGTAAAAAGCAATTAGACGTCGGATTTAAGACCATAAGCGCAAGTACAGGATAGCCCAAACATCAACCAAAAAATGTTGTTGTCGGCAGAAACACGCGACTGCGGGAAATTTGGTGGCCAAACCAAAAAAATTGGTTATTTGTTTCCAAATATCGGACAACGTACTCGCAGACGGAGCTAAGTCAATACCTAACGGACAAGTTCCCTGATAATAATTTTTTGGTATCTAAAGAAAGCGAAAGTGAATCCTATAACTCGTTCAAAGTAGGTGTAGATATGGCAGTTTACGAGAAATTACTTTGCGCTGAAATATGGCCTTAAGGAATCGAAGTATCGCCGTTTCTTTTTCGTAAACAACAATTTAACGGCAACGGTTTCAAACGAAACTTCTACGGCAGGCGCACTACGCATCCTAAATTTAAAGGTTTGAAGTATGCGAAACAAAATTGACAATATTAATTTCTTTTTAAAATCCGTTTACTACCCAAGTATAGTCTGTTTTACCGAGTTGTGGTTAACATCGGAAGTAATAAATGTTGTCAAAATAGAGGGCTATCATCAAGTGGCGGAATTTTGTAGATCAAGACCTAGAGGCGGAGGTGTTTTATGTGAGTGTGATTTACCATACAGTGCAAAAACTGTGCCCTTAAATTTTGCATGGGAAAACCAGTTTGAAGGCGTCCTCATCGCTTTACGTATATTTGGTGTATTTAAGTCTGAATGTTTCATGTATGTATCGTCCACCAAATTCTAGTGATGTTATCTTTATGTAAGCATTAGAATGTATACTAGATTTAATTTGTAAAAAAAAGGAGTTATAATTTTGATTGTGCAGATTTTAATTATGATTTTACCGATAAAAAATTACTGACATTTTAGGCATGTTTAGCTGTTTTGAACTAAATCAGATGTTTCGTGATCATTCTCACATACAGGGTGACTCTAAAACTCTTATAGATAATATTTTTTCAAGCGTAGAGTTAAAAAATTCCGTTGTTAATACTCTAAATACAATTTTATCGGATCACAATGCCCAAATTTTAGATTTTAAAGTGTTGTATTTGGGTAGGCCTCCAAGTTGCATTACTAAAAAGCGAATCTTTTCTGAAAGAAATAAATAAATAAGAAGAAATAAACTTCTTTCATTATTTAATATCTAAGGAGAAATGGTATTCTGTTAGGGAACAAGAGCAGACGGACAGAATATTTGATGTATTTTTTAAGACTTTTTATGACATGTTTAACGAAGCTTTTCCACTAATAGACGTAAAACAAAAAAAAACCAATACCACAAATAATTGAATAACTTCTCAATTAACTGAGGAAGGTGTCCTTTTAAGACACTTCTATAAAATTTTAAAAACATCACACGATACTGACGGTAAAGAAAAGTATAAAGAACTGATAATAATATAATGATCGTTACATAGCTGCAGTAATGTTTCTAAAGCTTTTTGGGATGTAATAAACAATAATATGAGTACTAAATCTAAAAAAAGTACACCAATGCAAATGTTGGACGAAAATAAATCGCTTTTAACAAACAATCAAGATATAGCTAACTCGTTTGATTTATTTTTTACTGAAAGTATACAAAAACTAGTCTCAAATACAAACGTACAGCCTAGTTACAACTTAAATATATGTAATAATAATAGGGAAACCTTTTATTTATTCCCTGTATGTAGTGAGGAGATTAAGAACATTATTATGTCCGTCTGCTCTAAACGGTCATGCGGCGTCGATGATGTACCCTATAGCTTTTTAAAGACGTGTCGAGTGAGATATCAAGTATCCTTGCTTACATAATAAATATTTCTTTTATCACGGGAAAATTTCCAGATCAGTTGATGTCAGCTATCGTTGTCCCTGTTTATTAAAAAGATGACCCAGTGTCAATAAATCATTACTGACCAATAGCGTTACTGCCGGCTTTCTCAAAAATTTTCGAAAAGGCATTTCAGAAACGTCTAGTCTCCTTCTTTAATAAATATTCTTTGTTCAATCCAAGACAGTTTGGCTTTACTGTGGGTTCTTGCACCATTGTCATTTCTTGAAAATGTATTAAATAACTTAAATGAAAAGCAAAAAACATCAGCACTTTTCTTCGATTTGAGTAAAGCTTTTGACACTGTCAACCACGCGTTGACTTCATATGTATGGAGTTCGGGGTAGTGGGAATTCGTGGTTAAAGAGCTATTTAGAAAATAGAGTGCAGAGGGTCAGCGTCGCTGACGCGGTTTCTACTGATATGGAGCTCGGAACAGTTGTACCCCAAGGAAGTGCTCTGGGGCCAACTCTATTTTTAATTTTAATAAATGATATTCCTTTAAACGTACAACAGGGGCTCTTGACACTTTTCGCTGACGATGCGTCATCGATTGTCGCTGATCGAGATATCTCTGGCCTTTCTGGCAGGGCGGGTGCTTGTGTCAAAGAGACGCAGACCTGGTGTGATTTGAATGGTCTAGTTTTAAATGTTTTAAAGACATACTTAATGCTTTTTTCTTTAGCAAGAATTAGACAAATAGAAAGTTTGTTAGTAAGGACTACGGGTGATACACAAAGTGACACTACTAAATTTTTAGGTGTACATATTGACAGCTTTTGAACCTTGAAAATGTACACTATGGTTGTGTACACTCCCTGTTGCAATATGGCCTGCTATGTTGGGGAAATAGTATAGGGGTTAATCGTAATATTTATATTGCAAAAGCGAATATTAAGAAGTATGTTTGGACTGAGATAAACTGACTCATGTCGTCAATTGTCTTTGTGCAACAAGATATTAACAATATATAACACATATATTTTAGAAGCAGGTATTTACATACACAAAAACATTACAAATTTCAAAAACTATGCGACGTAAATAAGTATGAAACTCGTAATGCTAATAAGCTGTACATACCTCAATTTAACACGTTTTTAATAAACCGAGGGCTAGTATTTACATCTTTTAGAGTTTACAACCATCTGCCAGATGACATAAAGCAACATACAAGCATTATAAAATTTAAACGTAATCTTAAAACATTACTTCAAACAATTGTATTCTATTCGTTGTCAGAATTTTTTATGCACAATTTTTAAAACATTTCTATTGTTATGCTGTTTTTTTTCCACTTACTGTTACTATTTTTTGTTGATGTCTCTACAGTTGTTCTTGGTTTTGGCATTTGTCCTTATTTATACTTTGAATTTTACTTTAAACTTAAATGTAGGTGATAGTTTACTTATGATCATTTTTAGTGATTTAATTAATTATTAGCTATATATATGTATATATATATATATATATATATATATATATATATATATATACATACATATATATTTATCTATATACCTATTTCTTCTTATCTGAAATAATTTTTTTTAAACCTAGTAACGTAAAGAAAATTTGTTTCCTCAGCGCTTATTTATAATTAATTTTATTGTTTTTATATTTAAAATAGTAAGTAAACACAAATTCGGGTATTTGCTTAATAAATTTAAAAACTATATAAGCATTTAACAAATCTAAATAGAAATCGCATATTTATGGGAAATTCAACGTTTTTTCTCGTTTTTTTTCCTCCTCTAAATCTGTTTTGATACTGATTACTGACTGAACATAAATGTATGTATCAAAATATAAAACTTATTCTATAGTTTATAGCCAATGCAGCATTTTGTAAGATTTGTATATAATTTGTTGTTTCATATAAAAATTCTTACCCTGTATACTAGGGTTTTTATAATTAAACTTGAATATAGATACTTGTTTTTGTTGTTATAAATATTGTTTTTATTTTGTAAAGTATATAATATGTTGAACTTAAATGCGTATATTTATGTTATGCTATTTGCTAACTCTTGAGGGTTGTTATTATAAATGAAGTGGATATAATTTGGTGCTAATTTAAACAATCTTTTCCCATTAAACTATATTTTATTAACACTCTTAGAAGAAGACTAAAAATAATACATTTTATCTTGTCTGACTACTACGTACTACCCCTCGACCGAATGTCGAATGGAAGTGCAATTGTTCCTTTTTATATTCGCATAAACTGGTAAACAACTTATTGGCGTCCCCAAAAATAAGACTTGTTTTAGTGGCGGCTCGCGGGTGAAAAAGTAAGTGAAGTGCAAATGAAGCAAGAAAATATCGCAATAGTTTTTTTTCCAGATTTTTTTTATATGTGAAGTCTTTCTTGAGATATTGTATTTCTTAAATAAGTTTTTACACGTTTGAAACAAGAAAAGCTTCTTTCCACTGAAGCACTTGTCGACGGTATTGTCAAAATAAGGGAAAACAGTTTATATGCTTCGGTAATTATTTTTTTTTATTTGCTCTTGCAGCGATATATTCCAATTACTCTCACAGGCAAAAATAAGACCAAGTTCATTTTTAAGTCGTTGATATTTCCCCATATAACTGTAACAAATTTTCAAACGGGCCAGTCGGAAAATTTAAACTATAGTCGGAAAATTTAGCAGAATCTGCCATACACAAAAATGTAAGTTTTCCACAGTCTTGACAGCTTAGTGTCATTTCCATTAAAATATGATCCGATATTTGATAAAAAAAGGTTCTATACTTAGCCCTAATTCCTTCAGGTGAAAGCTTAGCAAGCTCACGTTTGTAATGATTTATTTCTGTAATAGAATTTGCTTTATCAAACATGGTATTAAAAAAATTTTCATTCCTTTTTTTACAGAGCGCTTCACGACAGCGTTTTATATTGGATATTCAAAAATGAATGTCAAGCGATTTTTTTTGAAGAACGCAAATAGTATGTCCGTGATTGAAAAAATGTCATCTGCGGCGCTTTTTCTTTTTTTGAAGGCCATTTAGATGGCCAGACATCACACTTGCGCCATCATAACATTGCCCCATTAATTTATGTTTATAGTCAAATTGGTCCGAAATTTGATCCAATAGAGAATATAAATTCTCCGACGTTCTATCGGAGCTGACATTATAAAATCCTAAGAATTTCTCGAATACTGAACCTTCTGAATTAACGTATCTTAAAATTATGGAGCACTGGGAGGTTTGCGTAATATCAGTGGTGTCATCCACTTGCACAGAAAAAAACTCTTGTGTTCATTATTTCATTTTTTACATGATCTTTTAAATAATCAGAAATGCATTCAATTATTTCGTTTTGAATAGTTTTCAAGTCACCAGTAAAAACATTTTTAATTTTTTCGTGATGATCTTTTAGTTCTTGGGAACGTCTCGATATTAATAAACCTAAAAGCTCTTTAAAATTCCCCTATTTATTGACTTGCAAATCCTTTTTTATTCCACACTGAATATTTATTGGAAACTAGTAAACAAGGCCAGCAAAACAATTTTTGTAATATTTGACTACTACATAACCATTTGTACGCCGAAAACCAGGATGACGATTAAAACTCTGATCTTGTTGCTTCCATCGATTAAATAGGGTTTCCAACAAAATGCAAACCACATCCGTGATCGTATTCATCAATAATGTAAATTAATAAACCCGACACCAGATAAAGTTGTAACAACATCATAAATAAATATAACACAAAACAGTCAAGTGAAAGGAACTAACCGGCTGCAGCGAAATCCGCGAAAATAAAAGTAAACAACCACCCCAAACTGAAGGACACGTGTGTGTAGTGTACTGCCGTATGCCGTCAACTGTCAAGTAAAATATTTATTCGAGATGTACAGTTTATTTTTTGCCAATTAGGTGAATAAATGAATGTAAAAACCTAAATTTTAGGAGATATATATATAATAAATATAGTTAGATGTTTGCTTGTTTTCAATTACTTCACCTGAATAGCCTCCACTGTTTGTTTTACAAATAAAATTAACAAATACACTGCACTCTTCCCCCTCTAATCGTAAACTAGCCGTAATACGACCAAAATCAATAAGTAACCAACCTTGTCTACATATAATCTAATCTACAACATTCGTTTTCGCACTCTTGTAGTGGTAAACGTGATAAAAAATCTGCAGTGTTTTTTTCTGATTTAACATATTCGACTATCGATATTTGTAATTTGACAGAATAAGAGCCCAGCGGCGTAATCTATTAGCTTAAAATTGCCATTAGAGGCTTATTATCTGTAACTAATACAAACTTTTTGTTATATAAATATTGATTAAATTTGCATAAACCGAAAATAATACTAAGATCTTCTCTTTCAATCTGACTGTAATTTTTTTCAGCGCTTGTCAGGGTACGACACATTCAGTGTTTCGGTCTCGTGAAGTGAAGATCCTTGAAGATGCCTCGTGCAATCGAAGGCGAAACGTCGGAAAGTGATTTCATTTTGACATGGTCTAATCCCAAGTACCATGATTTCTTAACAATTGATGACTCCTACAATTTATCTTGGATGGTCTCAACACCATCAACATATTTTCAGAAAAATATATAATAATCGTTCAATTATTAATTCCTTGAAAATATAGGAAAACTACATACGCCTTCTCTTATTCTAGGAAAAAAAAAAACTATATTTCTAGAATAATTTCGCGATCACAAATATCACGATACTACTTTATCTAATAGCGCATGGTTATTTTATATTATTAAGTTGCTGTTATACGAGGAATGAAACTTATACAACAAACAGACCACTTTGAAATATCTTCTCCCTGACCATACCCGCACCGAATATAACATATTTCGTAATTTTAATGGTTGTTTAACCGTTTCAACTGTCACTTCTGTGGCGCCATATGATTGCGGGTTAAAAGGAGAAGAAGTAATATGAACAATATCCTGTTTTTTAAGAAAACATTGAAACTCCGCGCTCGTGAAGTTTGCTGCATTATCTGACATCAAATATGGCGGAATTCCAAAACGTGAAAAAATTGAATAAAGCGCATTTATAGTAAAATTCGATGGAATGTTTTTGGTAGGGAAACACTCTATCCATTTCGAATAGGCATTAAAAATAACCAAAAAATAATTTCCTAGAAATGGTCCAAAATAGCCAATATGGACTCTATAAAATACTTGTTCAAGTCATTTCTACGGAATTATTTTCTCTTTTGGTGGGCGAACTTTATTTATGGAACAATCTTTACATGATTTTTCTAAATTTTCAATGTCCAAATTTATCCCTGGCCAGAAAAAATGAGCACAAGCTAAACTTTTCATTTTTACTGCCCCTAAATGAGAACCGTGAAGCTAACCTAACAGCGATTTTTTTAATGATTCTGGTACAATTTTATTATTCTATGAATCCAAAGTAACAAATCGTTTTCTTCTGTAAGCTCATTTCTTATGGGATAAAATTGTTTAAAATCTCCATTTGTTTTTAGCAATTGTAGGCCAACCAAATTTAACATATTTTATTATCTTTTGTAATACAAAATCGAATTTAACACTTTGTTTAATATTTCGAAAATTTACTGCCGATAATTCGTTTTCAGAAAAATAATTAAAATAATCTAGATTCGTTTTCGCACTCTTGTAGTGGCAAACGTGATTAAAAATCCGCAGTGTTTTTTTTCTGATTTACATATTCGACTATCGATATTTGTAATTTGACAGAATAACAGCCCAGCGGCGTAATCTATTAGCTGGCTAATTTAATCTCTAAATCCGGATTATAATGTGTTAATACAGGCGCAGATGTCACTTTTAATTTTTTTTTAAAAGCTGCGCTTTAGTCCAGGAAAAAATTACATTTTTCCTTAACATATTATGTAACGAATGCAGTATAGTAGCAAGATCTGGAATGAATTTTCCATAATAATTTACCAAACCAAGTACTGACTGTAATTGAGTGAGATTTTCGGATACATGCGCATTTTGTATCGCAAGAATTTTGTCTTGAGTTGTATGTAACCCGTTTTTGTCTATTACGTAACCTAAATATTCTATTTAAGTTTGATTAAAACTACATTTTTCTGGTCTTACTCTAAGACCAGCATCTTGCAAACTCGAAAATACTTTTTCTAGACGGGAATTATGACTTAATTGATTATTTCAACAAACTAAAATATCGTCTAAAAACACTACGGTTCCCTCAATATCTTGTAAAAGTAATTCCATAATTCTTTGAAATTTGGCACATGAGCATGCAACTCCAAAAGGTAGTCGCTGATATTGAACTAACCCCTTATGCGTAGATCTTAACTTATCTGCGCATAAGCCTGCGAAAGATCAATTCCAAAGGCTTCATCTTATTACCATTATAGAAATGCAAAATTTTTTCACTAGGAAACAATGAATATTCCTTAAAATTATTCAAATAAAACTCTTCCGAAATTAGTTCTTCTCCAATGCCTACGTATCATATTATATAAAATAGTTTCTGTAATTTCTAAAATACATTAAAAACAATGGCCATTAATTGAAACAGAAAAGGCAATATTTAACTCTTTATAATTTTAACATTATTTATAATATACTTTCATAAAACTTGGTGCAAGCGGATATTTTAAAAGATGCTTGACAAAAAACATTCATAATACGGTTTATCTCTATATCTCCGCTTAAATTAGCAGGTCTATGAAAATAAATCATTATAAACTGAAATCTTCAAAAGTCGGTCAAATTTAAAATAAATCAATTTAAACATAGCTAGACTAAAAGATATTTACCCTATGGATATATATTATAAATAGTATTATATATCTGAATACCTACATACACAATACATGTACCTAATCTACCATAAAAAATATAAAGTATGTACAAAAAACCTAAATTTCTTTAAAAGTAACTCCTAACCGAATGAAAAGCTTCGTATTTTGAATGATTAGTAAACAGTTAGCTGTTAATAAAATCATCAAGTCAAATATTTGAACTTATGACTATTTCAATATTCGAATATTCAAATAATTCAATATTCGAGTAGTCAAATATTTGAATATTCAAATATCTTTGTATCTATTCAAATATGGAATTATTTCAATATTCGAATAAAATTTGAAACGAAAATCCGAATACTCAAAAAATCAAAATCGCGAGCCCTACTACATATCTGAAGTAGTGTTTTGGTTTTAGTGTAGCGGGTGTTAGATCAATACCCTCAAAGGCTCTCATAAAGATATTCGCTACAACAGGTGATAAAGGATTTTGCTATATATAATTATTATTATTTAATTTAGAAATATCAACAATGTATCGAAATGTTTTAAGACATAGGTAATATTAATTAAAAATTATAATAATCATTCAATTATTAATTCCTTGAAAATATCGAAAAACTACATACGCCTTCTCGTATTCTAGAAAAAAAAACCTCGAAAAAAAACCTATATTTCTAGAATAATTTCGCGATCACTTCACGATACTACTTTATCTAATAGCGCATGTTTATTTTATATTATTAAGTTAAGTTGCTGTTATACGAGGAAAGAAACTTATACAACGAACGGACCACTTTGAAATAACTTCTCCCTGACCATACCCGCACCGAATATAACATATTTCGTAATTATATGGCCAAATTTTAAAATTCGAATTTTAACCTGCCGTCTTGCCGATACCTTTTTCGATAAATTATTTCGTATCATTATGCATAAATAAATAAAAAATATCGATAACTGGACAATAAATATCAAAAACTATCCATAACTATAGGACAATATCGGTATTTCAATATAATAATAACAAAATATCTTTTATTTCAAAAACCTACTAGTTAACAAAATTAAAGAATAAGAGGGCGTTATCCAACAATGTTGCTCTTATACAACCCCCTTAACATTTAACATTTCACAAACTTTTTAAATCATTTACATATACACACATCGTATACAATAATATAACATACGACTATTTCCAATGTTTCTCTGTCGGCATACAAACTCACCCACTCTTCTCCGAAACATATTAGGACTTTGGGACTCTCTGACATTAGAGGGGAGTTTATTAAATAGAGTAACGGCATTGTAACTAAAGGAATGTTGAAATTGAGCGAAACTATGTCTGGGGACGCTAAATAAGTCGTTAAAGCACGTACAGCTTTTGGTACAAATATGTGGGCTCCTTATAAAAAAGTAGTTTAAACACAATGCTTAAAACCTGTGTCAGGTAACGATACTCAAGGTTTAACCATCCAAACTGAGAGAAGCTTGCAGAGATGTGGTCATATTTATGTAAGCCATAACTGAAACGAATACAGGCATTTTGCAATATCTGCAGACTTAATTTGTCCCTCTGCACCAAGGCAGGCCAGTAGGCAGCATTACAATGTGAAAGGTGTGACAAAAGTAAAGAAAGAATTATTATTTATAAAAACTCCTAAATTTTTACAACTATCTGTAGGGTTTAATTTTGTACCATTTAACAGTATATTAAAATTCTGGTAAGATATGATTTGGTTTCTATTTTTACCACAAACTAATATCTGTGTTTTATTTTCATTTAGAACAAGGTGGTGATTTTTAGAGTATGTACTAAGTAAGTGAAGATCTGCTTTAATATCGTCAATGGCTGCATCTAAATCAATTAACTTAAAAGATATGTAAAGTTGAGTATCACATAAAATCACAAAACAGACGTGTATATAAAGAACATAATTGATCCCAGTATGGTTCCCTGTGGAACACCTCTGGAAACGTGTTCAAATTCCGAGACAATATAATTATATGCCACACGTTGCCGCCCGTTATCAAAGTAAATTCTGAAAAACATTAGAGCTTCCTCTCCAATACCAAAATATTTTAATTTTACATTAATTAGGGTATAATTCAACGTATCGAAGGCTTTGCTAAAGTCTAATAAAACTAAAAATGTATTTTCGCCATTGTCACATGACCTGAAAATATCGTCTGTTACGTTAAGAAGAGCTGTTAAGGTACTGTGCCTAGCTCTGAATCCTGATTGTGTAGGGGGGAGAATATTATTAGCGTTTAGGAATTTATTGAGTTGTTCGTACAAAATTTTTTCTAGAATTTTTGACATAGTAGGTAAGATGCTTATGGGACGAAAATTGCCGAAACTTGAAGGTTTTGAATGTTTTGGTAATGGAGTGACAGCGGCCTCCTTCCACAGTTTCGAAAATTTCGGAGTTAATAGCCATTTATTAAGTAATATGATTAGTAATAAAAGGAACTAAGTATAAAATCATTTTTATATTTATTCCATCGCAACCAGTGGCATTTGATTTTAGTCTAAGAATTATTTTTCGGCATATTCGGGCTGACCAGTGTTAAATATAAAACGGTTACCGTTATCTTAAAATAAATTATTGCCATGATTTTCAATAACAAAGTGCTGATTATTTATGTTGGATAGTGGAGTATTATGAATAAAATAGTTGTTTAAGTCCGTTTCCTGAAATTCACTAAGAATAGATTGTTCTACTGGGTTCCCACCCCTGATATTTAAATATTTAAATGTTCGTCAAAAGTTTTTAGGATCTGTTCGAAAAGTATGCTGCAAAAATGCCTTTTTTTTTTCGATTTAACGACCATGTTTACCATATTTCTTAACCTTTTTCCAAGAATTTTCGGTTTTCAATTTTTTATACTTGCCTTCTTTTTAACTCAACAACTCAATCATGATCTTTTAATTTTCAGTGAGCCATGGTGGTGGTGGTTTAGTAATCTTAGCTGTTTTGAAGGGTGCATGTTTATTAAATAAATTGAACACGTTAAACTTTATAAAATCAATCATCTCAATAACGTCATCCAAAGAAAACAGATGATCCCAATATATCAAACTTAAATCGCCAAGAAATTGATTGTAATCAAAGGAGGAAAAACCTCTATATGTTTTGAAAAAAGGATTTGGTTTGGGTATATATTAATATAAATCAATATAAATTAATACATCAATATATCTCATTATATTCTATCGATAGGATATATCGATAACGATCGTATTAAAATTTATCGATACGTGATGTCCTATCGCCTATCGATAGGTAAAAATTTAACATCGCCCATCTCTACTTGTGATCCCATTAATCATCAAGGATATTGCCCGTGAAATCATAACATATTCAACTCGTCCTTCGGACTCGTTCTGCAGCTCGATTTGAATCGTAAATATCATCAATCCTATCACTTATTTCATTATATTCGAAAAAAAAAAGACTGCTTAAAATATATTTCAAAATCCATCTACCAACAAATTTCAGTCAACAGCATCCCTCGTATTAGATCAGTCAGATGGCACGTCCCGCAGTATGTCATTTAGCTCCAGTGTTAGCAGTTTCACGACAAGCTACACATTTCTGAAGGAATTGAACTAAAGTCAAGGCGTGGAGCAAAATGGAATCCATAATGAATTTGCGATAAGCGGAGAGTGTCTTTGCTTCAGTTTGGCATTTCCGCTTCGCGTCGTTCGGTGAAATGCAGTCACGTGCGAAAACGTCCCTGTTAAAAATGTATAGTTCTAGATGTATTAATTATCCCTTTTATAGGAATTTCTACATATAGGTCTCATGACACCAGCTAACCCATCTATTTGACTTGGATGGAGTGGAGGCAGGGAAAATACTTTACCAAAAAAGTAACTTGCCTCGCCGGTGCTTGGATTAAAGTATTATTTGCAAAGACTATAAAAAAGAAATACTAAAGTCAGTTTAAATACAAATCCTGAGCACTTCAAAGCTTGAAAGGGGAAAATATGTCTTGTCTCTTCAATTTATTATTGAAGGGGTATTAATTGTAGAATTTATTATTATCAAGTGTAAATCAATACTTTTTGATTTTTATTAGTTTTTTTATGTAAACGAATCAATAAAAACCATATATTGGGTTTTTTTTTGCTTTATTTTATAACAAAACATAAAAAAAGATTATTATCGTCACTACGCATGGGGCAGGTGAGCACCTTGAGGTTGGAAACCGTTTTCGTCGGCTACGTAGGTAACAGTGTACACCTGACCGTCAGCGGCTTTGTATGAGAATTGTCCACGAACTTGGATGGCTTCATTTTCTGATCCGGCATTAACGAGTTGAGCTTGTTCCTGATGAGCAATTCCGTTACTAGTTTCGTAGCTGAAAAAAAAAGAGACATCATAAGTTTTACATCAGGGATGGTAGAGACGTCTCGGTAAAATGGTTGAAGGTTTCAGTTGGTAACGCCTTGCAATAGCAAGAACGGAAACACTTACCGATCAAGGGAGATAGATTAATAGTTATTTATACTATAAGGGATGTAAGTTTTTCTCGTCTCGAACTTTTTTGCCAGCCCTCGCTACCGCTCGGGAGCAAACTCGTCCTCGATTGGTAAATGTACTTACATCCCATATAGTATATAACATTTTTCCGCCTCCCTGTATTGTATGTTTACAAGAAAATGCTGGATATATTTTTGGATTTTCATTATCATTACATTCGATGGCATTCTCATTAAATTATGAAGGCAGCCGTGATCCGTTGCCAGAGCAACATAAGCAGTTTTTATTTTATCAACAACGTCAAGTTGGCAGTTCATAGCGAAAAGTTTAAATAAGTCGAATTGTTTGATTCTGTGTGGACAAAATGGATGTTTCAGAATCACCGAGTATTGCTTGGTTATCTCCACTACCGGAAAAGTCGAAAAAAAGGTATGAAGCAGCATACAAATCCTTTAAGAATTGGTGCCAAAACAAGACGGCTATTTCAGTCTCAGAAACTTTGTTTTTGGCGTATTTCCACGAAAAAAGTACTATATTGAAGTCCCCATCAAGCTTATGGTGTTAGTATTCGATGTTGAAGTCCACCCTTTTTATAGAGGAAAGCATAGATAAGTATCCAAAACTTCGAGCATTTTTGAAAAGAATAAATGATGGTCATAGACCCAGAAAATCGAATGTGTTTAACGGGGAAGATGTGAATAAGTTCATGCTTAAAGTCCCCGATGATATATACTTATTGATGAAGGTCGTAATGGTAATGGGAGTTGCTGGAGCGTGCCGTTCTAATGAACTCTGTGAAATGAAAATGGAGAATGGTAAAATAAGTCAAGAAGTCATAATTGTGACCATTTCTGACTCCAAAAATGGAATGTCACGTACATTTACAGTGACAAAAAGTGACGACACTCATGTTTGTCATTTCAAAATAATTCAAAAGTACATTGACACAAGATCCCACATGACGACTATTAATCCGCGCTTTTTTATGCGATATTAAAACGGAAAGTGCTTAAACCAGCCTGTCGGGAAAAATACGTTTTCATCAATTCCAAGTAAAATTGCGAAATTTCTATAGTTTAAGAACTTCAAAATGTATACTGGACACTCTTTTAGAAGAACGTCGGCAACTTTATTAGCAAATATTTGAGTTGATGTATTAGCTATCAAGCCACATGGTGGATGGAAAACCGCTAGTATTATGGAAAGTTACGTGGCTGAAAGCCTCAATAATTAAAAGGTAGTAGCGAATAAAATTTTATACAATAAGACCCAGCCAGAAGTCTCTTGCAGTGCTTCAACTGTGACAGAAACATTGGTTAGAAATGAAGGATCTGTGGAGTCAGAAAATGTAATACACATCGAGAAGAAACGAGAAAACGTGTTTCCAAATTTTGTTAATAATGTGAATAATTGTACCATTAATATTCATTTCAATTAATATCGCCGGATTTTTGTAATATGTTGATGAAATCAAAAATTAAAGCTACCTGTAGTAATTTTAGATCATTATTTCCCTCGGGATGTAAGTTGACTTACATCCTGTCGTTAACGGCAACCAATATCTTGTTGAGTAACTTTCACTTACGTCTGTCAAAGCAGTGTCAAAATAGGTTGCTTACAATACAGGGGGAAAATATATTTTGTTAGATGAATTAAACATATCTTCTTAGATTCCGTTGCTCTTGCAAAATTTAAAATGGTTTAAATATTTGTTAATAAATTATTTTCAAATTTTAACGAACCTACTGTCAGTTTAAAAACCGATGGTATTACGCTATTCGTAATAGATTTATCTTCATAAATTAACGTTTAAAAAAATATTTTTGTTAATAATATCTGAAATACCAGTGACTAATTTGAACAAAAATTGTAATGATGTTTTACATACTTTATTGCAACAATATTTGAAAATGGCATAAATATATCATTTTATATAACTTTTAGATAAAGAAAACAGAAACAGAGTTTTTGGAACTTTCTCCCAAATTTTCCATCTATCTATCATTAAATAAAGTATTACCAAAACGAAAGGAAATTATCCAGTCACCAAGCTCTTGATAAACACGTGTTTACCGACTTATTTGCAGCTAATGTAGTTTTCATTTGCCCCTTAATAGGGAAGTATTGTAATCGTGAAAAAATACCCCTAACGGGTGTTTACAAATCAAGTTTTATGGTCCCAAAAAACATGTTATCTCAATTCCGCCGGTCTATCTGTCTTAACATAGCTAAAAAACTACTTACTCGATTGAATTTAAATTTTGACAAAAAAATTAAGGCTCGTATGGGGATCATCTGGTAACATATTGTTAAAAATCCAGTATGGTAAAACAAAATGTCGGACTAGTAGAATTTTAAAAAAATTATTACTAAAAGTTCCTTAGATTGATTTCAAATTATATGCAAGAATAGAGTGATATAGAGGTAAACTGGTAAAATTGAGGCGCTAATTTCAGAGGGCGGCCAAATATATTTGGTAATATTTATAACATGAAAAAAATATTTTCTAGACTGATTTGAAATTCTTTGCAAGAATTAAACGTGATATAAGGATAAACTAATAAAATTCTGGTACAAATTCAAGATGGTAGAGCAAAATCGCGAACAAATATATTTTTTTAAAAATCAATGTAAAGAATATTCAATTGACTTCAAATTACAAAAATTAGATGTGACATAGGGATACACTGGTAAAAAAGAAATCAGTGTAAAAATCTACCGAAAGGGCCGGTAACTCGACTTTTGTGTCAAAAAGTATGCAATCACTTAAACTATTGTGTTCCCAAATTCGAAACAATCGATTAAGTATAAGTCTCCGTTGACTAATTTACTTACGCAAAGTTGTATCCATCCACTCCAATGTTGTCATTATCGAATCTGACTACTTGTGCTGCAGCATCAGGATTGCTCTGTGGGGCAGAAAGAGCTACAGCTACGAGAGCGAACAATGCAATTATCTGGAAAAAAATGTTAGATGTTAGTGACCTATTTTCATTAAAAATATATGTATTTAAAATTGTTTCCGTATGCATCCGGACTATCGATATCATATTTATATTATTCGATATATTTCTGGTAATTAACCATAAGTATAATATGCTCACTTAAAATAACAAGAACATTATTTACGAAACTAACATTGCCGTAAAGCGGTTAATGAATCCAGGTGACCTAACAAAAGGAAATAAACAACACATATGCTAGGTGAATAATTTCGATGACATTGAAATTAAAATTACGCGACCCTAAATTCTATTTTCTTATCGTTATACAAGAAAAAGTGTACTGAACTAATATAGTAATCAAAGTGTATTAAAAGAAAAAAAGAAAATGTATAACTCTAATGTAATATGTAACAAAAATAATTGATGTTAACGGATTATCAGACAGTTCATCCCTTATAAAATATTTTCAAATGCAACATGACTTTCAAAGAGATTTAAGTAAGCAAGCAAATAAAAACATTTTAATGAGACTTATTAATTATAAAAATCATTAACGCAGTAAATCTTTCAATGAGGTACGCTTTGGTTTTTTTTTCGGAAGAGTGCAAACATAGGGATTGTTTTTAAGTGTTCTGGAAGATGACTGTAAAGTTTTATAGCGTTGTAAATAATTGATTTTTTTATTAATTCTGTGGAAGGAATGGTAAGGAATATGACATGCCTAGAGTTTCTCGTAGGATATATAGAGAGAGAAATAAGTAAGTCTGGCAGAAGGCACGTCCAGTTCTTTTGAAACTGATCGAATAGCAAAGCAGGTAGTAGAAAATTTTTTATTTAAGGTGTCAATATGCTTAGACCATTTTAGGTTGGTATTTATATTTCAACCCAGGAATTTAACCTACTTAACTTATTTAATATTGCTGTTAAGTAACGGAACTGTTGTAAAATTCCCTTATAAGATAAGGCCACCGTTTTATCCACATAAAAGCAAAGCAGTTTGGAATCGGACCAAGCCGTAAACATAACAACGTCGTTGAAAAAATTAGAATGTAAAGACGTTGTGTCAATGTTATGCTTGTGTCGTCAGCAAAGAGAAAGATTTTTCCATTAATTTTTAGGTTGGTGATATTATTAATGTATAACAAAAAAGTCCCAAGACCGAACCTTGAGGGACTCCACTTGTAATCAATTTACAATCAGAATCAGAACCATTTGCCCTTACAAATTGTTGCCTATTCCCGAGATAAGATTTAAACCAATTTTAAGAAATACCACGGAGTCCATAAAAATTCAGATTGCTTATTAAAATTTCATGACTAATACAGTCAAAGGTTCTTGCATAGTCACAAAAACTGAGGCTGGGGGGTCGTTGTTATTGAGGGATAAGTAGAAGACGCTAAGCAACGACAACATGGCGTCACTGGTGCACTTGTTGGGTAAAAATCCAAACTGATCCGGGGATATTATCTGATGTTTAAGGAGAAATGGCATAAGACAATTCTTCAGTAAACTTTCAATTATTTTTGATAGCACCGGTAGTAGAGCAGTTGGGCGATAATTCCAAGAGATAGTTTTTTTGCCCCCTTTATGAAAAGGAATAATTATAGCTGTTTTAAAGCATTCAGGGAATATACCTTTTATAAGGGATTCATTTGTGAGTATTATAAGGGCCTCTATGACTGAGAGAGGCAGGTTCAGGAATATTTTAATTGATAGGCCATCAGTGCTACACGAAGGTTTGCTTGTAATGTTATTCATTTCGTTCAATAGTTCCATGCTGCTAACAAGGCTTAAGAAAAGGCTATCAGTGACATTTTTTGATGGAGGGAGAAATAAAAGAGGGTCCAAACTTGGCGAGATACCAGTGGTAACATTTTTGCTTACATTAATAAAATAATTATTTAGGTCATTTGGCCTTGGCAAGATCTCAGTCACAGGGTTTGATTTTTTTCTGAGGTCGTTAATAATTGACCAGGACTCCTTATTAGACGTTTTTGATAATGTATTTTTTTTGCTGACTTGATTAGTTTAATATAGATCCTTCTATAATTAGGGATATAAGAGAGAACGCATATTTTTAGCAGAAATGCGTCGCCTTTAAAAGCACTTAAAATTTTAATTAACTTTAATTAAACTTTGAAATTTGAGTTAACATCTTCAAATTAAAAATTCCAGTCGGTGTTTAAGCCAATATTATGAAATTCTGAAAAATTAGGGGCCGAAAAATTCTGCCCCTATGGCGAGGTCTCTGTAAGGGCCTAAGAGGAATATTAAATTTGGAAGATATTGCTTCGTTATCGGAAAGACCTGTGTTACAAACCTGAGATTGAACCTCTGATGACGTTACGTAATCAATGATAGAAGAAGAGTATTTTGAAATTCTAGTTGGAGACGATACATACATTGCAAGACCGAAAGAGTCGAATATAGAAATCAAATATTTCTGGGTGGCACAAACAGTAGCATAGTCAATTTTCCTGTCTTTTAATGGTAGACTATCTAACAAATTTAGCATGTAATTAAAGAAAGATTGTACATCAGAATTTGGTGATTTATAAATACAAATTATACAGAGATGAAAGTTTTGATTATATACTATAGAAAATTTAAAAAAGTTTTCCGCTAACAAATGGTCATATTTAGTTACCGAAACGAAATCCCCATTTAAAAAAAGAATCAGTGTTTTTCTATGAGCTAAAATATAATATCGCATATATTTCGCCTATAATTTTAAGATATTTTAGCAAAGGATCATTCAGAAATAATATTTTTAGACATGAGTAAATTGGAGCAGTAACTAAAAGTAAAAGAAAATACTTCTCTTATGAAAAACATTTCAAAATAAAATAATTGAAACGATCTGTAAAAAAACCAAAGTTCCTGTATCTTCACACATGTTATAATGAGCTCGTATTTCTATTTTAATCATTTAATATTGCCATTGTTGTTCATAAATTTGCTGCTGTATAAATATTGAACCATTGTTCATCATAAACGATAAAATCAGGTTTACAAATTTGCGTTGCTATCATTGCTACTAATAAGGCGAATAAGCAGCACTTCATAAATAAAACCAGACATCAAAACAGACAAGGTCAAGAAAGATTTTAAAAAAATTAATGACTACTTACTACTTTCATGATGAATAGATCGGTGGCTTTAATCGGATGATGATTTTAGATAAAGATATTCTTCTTATAATAAAGAGATTCTTGCCCCCTCCCTTGACAATTATATTGATACAGCAAAAGGATTTCGGTAATTTTGATATTTGAAATTTGATGACCTTTAGCACATATTAATGAACTATTTGTCTAAGCTAATGTGATTTGCTAATTTTTTTGCGTGAGAGTGTTAGTTTGGGTACATACCGTTATTAAAATTGATTTGGTTTTATAAAGGTTATTTAGGTATTAGGAAAAAATGCATAATTCGGTTATTGAAATTGGGGTATCTGGTTCTGTTTGTGTATAAATTTTGCAGTCAAAAATTGACGCTGATTAATATGTTTGTAAAAATTGCTAAAAAAAATCATACTAGTTCGTTATTGCATCTACAATATGACAATTTAATTCGATTTTAGCAACATTTTTATTTTTTCATAGTAGACACTATCTTTGTTGCTAGGGAAATGGTGTCAAACCTAAAAAGTCAAAATGCAAGAACATTGATAAATTTGTGATACTTGGAAACAGGGGCGTGCGGTAAAGTTTTAAGAAAGGGAAGCAATTTTTAGAAACTTACCTATTTGTAATGTAATTCGATTATTCGATCATTTTTTGCAAATTCGTCAATGACGTCATTATGAAAACGTCGACGATCCGACATATTTTGGAGAAGTTTATTTTCAATGGACAACATCCATGTATGCGAAAGTCTCTCCTGCCCCGTTGAATTTCTCACGAAATTTTTTATACGTTTAAGTGTTGAAAAATTGCGTTATACTGATGAACTTGTGGCAGGTATTGTCAATACTAATTCACACAATTCGACACTTCGGTGTAGGCATCTTCCAGCTCCTTGTCTTTTAAAAATTGCATTAGTTCCTTAGCGTTGTTTTTTGCGCTAATGTCATCAGTTTCGTAAATCACTTTTAGATCGCAGTAACACTCGGTCAAAGAACTGGCCATAATGCATTAAATGCATCAAAATTGCAGAGCTCGAGGAATTTAAAATCATTTAAACCGTTAAATTTATAGTTCACTTGTTGATGAATTTGATCGATTATTTCATAAAAGAGGCATCTGTATGATGTTTGAACATCTTCCACCTTGTCTGTTCGAAGACGCTTGGCTTGTGGCTCTACGTTTAACGTCATCGTTTTCTCCCAAAATAGGTCAAAGTCATCTCTTTTTTGGCTTAACATGTACTTAAAATCATCCACTTTTTTTAGGCAAAAAGCAATATCATTTGTTTCAGTTTGTAATATATTAAAAACATTGTCCGAGAATGGAAATATTTCTGAAAATATGTTCAACAAATAATTAAAATTAAAATCTCGTTTCAAACAGTCCAAAAACCCCCTCGAACTATTTATTGCTTCTAAGTCCCACGTTTCATTATTTTCTAATATATTCTCAAATAGTTCAATCAGTGATTCACGATTTCTAGATACTGTTAACACAAGTCTTCCATTATAGTTTCAACTAGTAGGAGCTACTTTGGGCAAGAATCCAAAGCTTGTGTACGTTCTGTTGACTTGAAAAAAAGCAGCCATGCCACTTAAAGTAACGAAAAATACTTTACACTCTTTAATGTGATTGATGGACTGGGATAAAACTAAATTTAATTTATGAGCAAAACAATAGACAAACACATCACTTGGGAAAGTTTCTCGAACTTTAGCTTGCAGACCCACTAATTGTCCTGCTATCACTGCAGCTCCATAATAGCTTTGAGCAACTAATTAATTTCTTTAGTAACGTTATAAACTACAGTATATAATGCATCTGCTGTGCGATTTTCGGGCACATTCTTAAAACTTAAAAATCGCTGTTGAATACTTCCGTCTGTTTTAACGTAGCGTATTACTAAAGATAATTGCCTAAAATTAGTGATATCAGTTGTTTCGTCCAGAACAATAGCAATTAACCGCGCCTCGCCAATCTTCTACTTAATTCTTTTTAGAATAATGGTTGCAACAGCGGAAATTAAATCATTCTGGATTCGATTCGACGTTCCGCGAAAAACGCTAAACTGCTCTAAATGATTTTTTAAGCAATCATCACATTTAGCCATTAAACTAAGTAAATCTTGAAAATTTTCTCTATTTGAAGAAACCCTTGTTTCGTCATGACCTCTAAATCCCAATTCGTGCTGTCCGAGAAAACAAACAACATCGATAAGACTTCTTAATATTTGCCTATTTTTATCGACTAGTTCATTGTGTTGGCGGTGACTAATTTCCGACTGTTTATTATGGGCGTGTTCAATTCTGGTTTTGCCGAAGACTTTTTCTTTTATGAGGGCCTACAAATGCGCTTTGGACATAATGTTTATTTTTACAGCTTTATGGAAATTGTTTAAATCGGAAAAACCAGTTTTATTCCAGAGACCTTTTTCATTTTCAAAAAGTAAACATGGCCAACAAAATTATTTACTTATATTTTCACACTTTGTTAGCCATTTAAATTGTTCGTATTGTTTTTCCGGATAAAAATGTCTAATACAGTTTTTCATTTTTGTGGTTAAATTTTTCATAGGCGGTTTTGCCCTTCTTTGGAAATTATTTCAAGCTTATCAGCGAAGTTTAATGTTGAAAATCCCTTTATTATTAAGACACACACCATACATTCACACACACTCTTCTTACTAAATTCTCCAACATTTTCAACGTTATTACCGATAGCCGAAGTTGACGGTATTTGCATATCCACGTCCGTATTGTTGTCTTCCATATCGCACCATACACGACACGACGTACGTATCACACAACACACGGATAGCCGTTCAAACAAAGAACCTACTGCAACGATAGCTTCCGCCCCCACTTAAAGCATGCGACTGAAATGCAAAAATTGCAGACAGCTGGTGGAAAGTTCAATAACCTCTGGCTCGACTCACAGGAAATCAAGCATACAAGACTTGGCTGCAGAGAAGCTAGCGGCCCGCATAGGTTCCATTCCATTTTCTATTGTCGCTCGGTCGGAGTCAAGGCCGCATTTACTATGGGTTTGATAATTAAGGTAATATTTTAGCGTTTTTAATATTAACTAAATTAATGGTTTCCTATTTCAAAAATTAAATTTTAGAAGATGTTTTGTAATTTTTTTTGGGGAAGCACTGCTTCCCTTGCTTCCATGGACTGCACGCCCCTGCTTGGAAACATTTTCTCCGAGTTCTTTATGTCCCAAATATACAATGGTAAAAAAGACCTTAACGGTAAATAAGTATATTAACATAGCTAATTACCATAAATTAAACGAATATTTGAAGCAAGGGTAAAAGGATACCTGCAAAAAGTTTCTAAAGTTCTGTCTACAGAAGATGTTTTTGATTAACAAAGTTGCATTAATTTATGATGTATTTGGTGAATATCAATGGTAAAAACTTCGTGGTAAACACACTTGAGACAAAATCCGACAAAAGACGCGTTTTTACCATTATTGATGAAAACGAAATGGACAGGTTGAAGCTGATAAGAGACAAAATGTTTTTACATCCACGTGGTTGTTAAAAAAAAAGACGGTTTCGGTAAGCTATGTTCACACTCTTAAAACTCGTTAATTTTTGTTTTTATCCACCGTTCTAGCAGTCCAAGTTGAGAAAATGTGTCGAAAATTTTCATCAGCTCCCAAACACTCAAAAACAAATTTAAAATGTAATTATTATACAAATTAAAGGTAATTCATAGTTAAAGCAATACCTATAAGTAATGATACCTACCTAACCTAACCTAAAACTAAATTTTAATTTTTTTTTATAAGAAAAATAATTTATAAAAATGCGTATTAGGTTAAGTTAAAATTGATTCGGTTTGCTATAAAGAAAGGGCGCAATAGTGCGCCAATCGAACTCTGAGTCTACAGGGTGTTAGTGGTTTGACTACAAATATTTTAATATAGGATAGTATTGGAGAAGGTTTCAACTAATTCCAAGACGACATGACAACATTGCTATTTACTTGGATATCAATGTGATGACAATCTCATCATCTGTGTTTTTTCAACAAAGAAGTATAAAAAACCTGTAGGTTTCAAAACGATTCAATTATTTTATTTTGATTATTTTTGTGGAATGTATAAACTAATTTTTTAATACATTGTGGCTTGTTAGTTAAGTTTTATTAGTTTCCAAAAATTAATAAAGAATAAGAACTTACCAAGCATATTAATCTATATGCACTAGGTAGGTAATTCTAGAACAGGTTTAAGAGCGTTAGGTCTTTGTCTAATTTGTTCAGCTGCAGCAAAAATACGATTTCTAAGGTGATCTGTTTGTGATCAATTTCAACCCTATTATACACTGATGTTTTCATGTGACCCAAAAAATAAAAATCAAGAGGGTTTAGGTCTGGTGACCTCGGAGGCTAGGTTCTGGGGCATATCGACCTATCCTATAGCTTCTAAAAGACTGAGCAAGACATTAGTTAAAAATTGGAGGTATGCTTCTCCTTTTAAATGCCTGAGTAGCTCAAAGGGTCCGATTAACCGATTGTGAATTATTCCGGCCCAAATATTTATTGAAAACCGGTATTGAAATCGGGCTTGTTGTATCATGTGTACATTTTCTTGAGCACAGGTGTGAGTGTTATGGTAATTTAAAATCCCATCTCTCGTAAAACAACATTGATCGGTTGTCATGAAAATTTTCATGTCCTTGGTTTTTTTCGAAGAAACCACTGGCAAAATTCTCTTCTTGAGGATAAGTCCTCTAAAGCCAAAGCCTGTACCCGCTTCACATGATAAAGGTACAGAAGATTTTCACGAAAGGTACAATGAATGGTTCAATTAGAAAATCCAACTTGCCGCGAGATTTTCCGAGTGCTCAAACTAGGGTTTGCCTCCACTAGGGGCTAAAATATTTTTCTCGTTTTCGGGTGTTATTTGGTTTTCAGGCCCCCGATTAGTTTGACGGAGTTTACACTTCCAGTATCGCGAATACTTTAAAAAACCTCTACAAATGTTTATTAGGATACCTCCTGTTAGGATATCTTTCCCGTTATGTTTGGGGCGTCAAATGAGCACTCTGTCTGCACTCTCCATAAATAAGTAACATGTCTACAGAGTTTTTAAATCCCGACTGCGTATTAAAACAGTATGAAATTGCCTCATATGGCAAAAAATTAAGGTAAAAGAACCAAAAAACAAGACAACTGCAACTGATATGTTTACAAACTGTTATGTTGCTTGCTCGTTTCTCTATGATGGACAGTGTTGCCGTTTTCAAATGAGCTTTCTATGCTAAAATAAAACAATTTATTTGTCTTTTATTTTTTACATTTAGGTCGTTCCGATATTCTACTAAGAACAAATTTCTAGTCATTTTGTAGAAAATAATATAATTAATTGTTTTACGTAATACAATTAATAAATGTGTTAACGATGTGCTTAAAAATTAATAAAGCAAAATACAACTTTAAAGCCGTTTTTCTCTAAAAATGGTAAAAAATATATGTTATTTAAGTATTTTTTAATTTAAATAGTCTATCACGTGTTAAAATATTTGATATTTATATTGATAAAGGAGGATGTCGGTCTACAAAACCTTCATTAAAACTATAATAATAACAATAAATAATAACATTACAATTCTGTCCAAATAATTTTCAAATAGTGATGTGATTTCCTTTAACAAACTGGTAAATCTAAACTCTGGTAACGTTGCTAATTTTTTTGTTTAAAGGCTGTCAAGTTGTGATCGAGTGTGATTTTGAATTTTTTTTTTTTTAAGGGAAACTCTCAGATATTCCGCAATATTTATTTTTGAAATGTAATATTACAAATGAGTACTTTCTGAAAAAAAAACGCAAAAAATCGTCTATCAGGATAGTTTACCGGACCCAAAAAGACTTTTCTGACCTATAGATCAGGTCGCTTTACTGTACAGGCAGTTGGAAAAAACACATTTGGAAAAATCCCTTTCATCATTGCGAAATACCTGGGTTTGAGAGATCCTAACAAGTAAAATACAGGTCACTGTCTGCATCGAACATCGGCCAATCTTCTGGCAGAGGCTGGAGCGAGTATGACCACTTTGAAGCGCCATAGTGAATGGAATAGTACGTCGGTTGCTGAAGGATATCAGAAAATGAGGTTTCAAGGATGCAGGCTTACCTCCTGGATGTAGAGAAACTTGGTATCCAGATAATGAAATATGAATCAACGTTTGATCCAGGCAATTTAACTATCAGGGGATACTTCCAGAATTGCCAGTTTTATGTGAATTTGACTAAACATGTTAAATAGATTTTTATATAATACTTTAACTTTCATATTCTTTAATTTTATTAATATTCTAAAAACTGTTTTGTGTAGAGAGTGATTAACTCAATTTTGACCACCCCCTTAATTTTCTTATTTTTAAAGATAGAAAAATGATTTTTTTACCAAATTGTAGGGGATAAAACGCAGTTTACTGCAGTATATAAAACTATTATACAGGCTGTCTAAAAAAAAGGATTTGCTAAAGTTGCATTTCTTCAAATGACACCCTGTATATTTATAGATATGTTAAAAGAGCTTCTTAAAAATACTGTAACGGTGTACTGTCGTGCGTTACGGTCAGACAAATTATCATGTTAATAAATCTATATTTTTTTTAAGTAAACATATTTAGTATTTAATAATTTAAATATTTTATTGCTTACAGACCTATATTGCGCGTATTAAATTTTTCTAGATTCAGTTAAGCTTACGGTTGGACGTAAATAGGCTAATTATAATTATTGTGTATATTTAAGTTGTTATATCACTATATTTCAGTATTTATTTGACGCTAAAGATGCATGAATTCTTACATTTCAGTGATATCATTTATTTAGTTTTTTTTTGGATACCTACGAATCTCCCTCGTATTTGTATAAATTTGGCAGCCAATAGGCGACACGTTGTTCACCGCGTGGTGTAGACTAGTTTTTGGCTTTCCTTGTTCCTCTTAAGGCAGATTTAAAAATGCGTTCTTGTCGTACACTCAAATATTGCTTACTTCGTTGGCGAATAATTGCATGCATGTCGTTGATCATAATAAATACAAGGTAATTTGATATTTAATATTATTATCGTTCAATTGGGAAGATTACATAAAGATTAAAGCTTATTTTTCCTAGTTATTTTTCTGTTAATTTTGGTTTGTTGAATTATGATATTTATACAGCTTATAATTAATAGAGTTATTTAAATTGTTCTAGTATATATTTAAGCAATAGTTTTCTTTTTCAATTAAAATTATTTAAGACATACGTTTACTTTGGGGTTTTTATTTGCGCCGTCATCCCGGCAAACCTGTGCTGAGATTTGGCTATCCTATGTTAAAAAAAGGGAACATTTTTTTGAATTCTTGTTTCTCTGCTAAACGTATTGGTTTCACGTTTAGAAAGCCATTTTATCTTCAGAACTTTGTGCAAGTCGGAAGCCATCTTGACGGGTCAAGTTTTTCCCAGAGTTACATCAGTCAGGTAATACATTAAAATTTGTAATTACATTATTGATTATTTTGGTTAATTGTTCAAAATTTAAGAGTGATTTTTTTTATGAAATCTTTATATTATATTACTTAATTTCGAGATCACGCCATGCCATGCTGACGCCTATTTTTTTCTTTTCCTTTCCGCTCTACACCGACTTGCCCTTTTGCCTTGCCTGTTATTTTCCTACAAACTAGTTTTTTTTTAAACTGTTAAAATTTAAATCTAAAATTTCATATCATAATTTTGTCTTATCCATATTGAAATCAGTGCTTGGACTTCTGGATAAGTTTTTATAGTTAGACGCCTAACTAGCCGCCTTTAGAACTAGCCACTAATTGCTAGATAATATTTTGTTGTCTACCACAACTATTTATTTAGGCTTGCCTAAATTAAATATTGGATAGAATTCCGATCCCAATTGCATCTTAAATTCAATTTTGGTTCCGAGAAAATAAGGTCATCCCGGATATAATTCGTCATAAATCCTGTTCGAGAACCATTGAGGGAGAGGAGTAGGTACGCGAACAAGAACTGATGCAGCCTTGGGCTGTCCATAAAGGTCGTGGGTTCTCCACCACGTGGCGCCAGCTATTAAGAGTTTTGGTGAGAAATTTCCATTTTTTTTTAATATCTAAAATTTTTTTATTAGTTTGTTTCATTCGAAAATATGAGTAATTAATTATCTTAACAGTGTTTAAATTATTGGCCAATTAGGGTACATATAATTTAATATTAGTGACCGTAATTTTACAAAATTAGAACAAGAATTTTCCTTTTAATTATTGCTAATTTTTTTAAATTATTAAATAATTCACCTGCTACGTTGATTTTGAACATTTGCCTTAGTGTAATTTAATTATTTTGTAATAAATTTGGTAACTTGTTGTTTAAATAGGTTTTTTTATTTTGGTTAAAGTACAGATAATAATTTCTGAAGGATTTTCCGCAAAGTCCGACTTATAACACGGCAGCACATTTATTTCTTTTTTTATTGCGGATGGCGCCCTTTTAAAAATGTTACTTAAGCTCCGTGTTATAAGACGTGTCTTCTGAAAAGTATACTGTATGCATTCAATTATCGAAAAGGACAGAATGAATAATTAAATTAGTTAAAATAACCCCGTCTGTCAACTCATGCCAGAGCCTGCAAAAGGAGCTGTCGTGCCTAGGCCCTTTTAAGAGGTTTGCCTAGTAATATTATGTTCGTTAAAACACCCATACGTTACAATACCATAATGTTTTGCTTTGATGGTTTTTGAGATATTTAGATATAATTTTTTTTAAGTTTTTTTACGATATATTTGTATAGAAGAAATGTGGAAATGGAAAAAGTGATAAAGAAATTGGTATTTTACTCGGAAAACTAAAAACTTTTCGTGTATAAAATTTTCATATATTTCAACTCTTTCTGAGATAATAGCAGTTGAAAATTGAAAATTTGACAGACTGAATAGCTATCAAGTCCCAACGGTTCAAATGGAAGTAAAACGTATTGCACTTTCCTATCTTAGTTTCTACCCAATGACAATAATGTCGGATCGAAAAGAAATTGATGGAACTGTCAAAAATTTACATTCTTCATTCGATCTGGCAGTATTGCCATCAGATGAAAGGGCAAGGCTGTGCAATCCGTTTTACTCTAGTTTGATTCGTCGAAATTTGACAGCACTTCAAATTGTCAAATTTCATTTTTCAAGTGCTATTATCTCGAAAGCAGTTGAAGATGCGTGAAAATTTTACGAAAAAATCTTAGTTTTTTCAAATCCAAATATTCAATAATATAGAGGATGTCCCATTAAAAAATATAAGTCTGATTCGGTACATTTTTGTAGAACAGTCAGTATAATATCTCTACATATCTCAAAAAACTACGTTTTATCACTTATAATTGTTATTTGATATTTTTCAATCTTTAAGAATAAGATAGTTGTCAAAATTGGAACTATATTTTGACAATCCTCTTAACTTTTTATTTTTAAAGATTAAAAAAATATGCTTTTTTCCTTAATTTTAGGGATTGAGGTATGATTTATTGCGGTATGTAGACATATTATAAAGAACGGTTCAGAAAAAAATTTTTCATTAAGACGTCAATATATTTATAGATATTTTAAAAGAGTGTAAGAACAGCTTTTTAAAAATACCATATGGTATAGTATGATTTGCCTTTGTTTGATTTTTGAAATCTTTAGATATAAAATAGTTGAATTTATTTTTTGCATAAGTTTTAATACGGAAAACTATTATTTTCTGGTTGTTGATAATTTCTTTAGGCATTTTCAAAATACCTTTTTTTGCTCGAAAAAAATTAAATATTGCATTTCGTTTTAATAAAAAATACAGGGTAAGCAAAAAGATATTTATAAAATATATTTGACAAAATCATTATATTAAATGTTTGACAAAATTTAAATTATATTAAATTATAAATTGCTGAACGTGTCCGCCATTCATTTAGATGCATTGTGCATATATTCTTTTTTGTCTCTCAATAGCTGCCAAGATACAACTCTGATTATAACTATTTAGATATTCTATCTCTTCAATAATTATTTCTTGAATTCTTTGGATTGCTTAATCTTGATGTTCTCCTAGCTTGTCTTTCAAATAGCCCCACAAAAATTAGTCCATAATCGTGAGGTCAGGGCTACTTGGTGGCCACCGAATAAGCCCATATCTTCCCAACCGAGTTGGAAAATAATCATGAAGGAACTGTGTCACTGCAGCAATATTGTTGCCAAATTATCTCATTATGTTCTTCTAAATTTTCTATTATTTCTGTAATTATATTAAAATACCTATTGCCGTTTAATAATTTTCTTTCAAAAAATATTGGTCCAATTATCCTATTATTTAGTATTCCATAAATGACTATTTTTCCTATTAAACTTTTGAAAGGTGGAAAAGGTCGATTCATCGGTACACTTTATTAAAACAATGATGATCTTGTTCTAGAAGATTTATCATTTTGTTGGGTAAAATTTAAACGAGCAAAATTTTCTTCTGTTAATTTTTGTAAAGGTAAAATTTTATATGGGTGGTATTTATGTTTCGATAATGTTGTTCAACATTTCTGATGTTTTACGTATAGAAGCACCGAAATGCAAGACGTAATTATAATATGATATTAAAACTAGTTGTAAATGTCAATAAAATAAGCAAGGCCTACTGGGAATATTTTAGAAAATTTTGAACTGATATTTTGATTATATGCTTTGTATTTAGGAATAATATAATAGAGCCTAATATGATAATACTATTAATTTCAATAAATTAGTTTGAAAAGGGTCCTATGTTGTTTTT
This sequence comes from Kuschelorhynchus macadamiae, assembly GCA_030620095.1. NCBI lineage: Eukaryota > Metazoa > Arthropoda > Insecta > Coleoptera > Curculionidae > Kuschelorhynchus > Kuschelorhynchus macadamiae. The sequence continues at coordinate 360,358 of JAUTXW010004988.1, read as the reverse complement.
TAAAACTAATATTATATCTGTTTAACAGAGATCATTTATTGAACAAATACCTCGGAAAATACAAAATATTTAGTAAATACGTTTGAGCTTACCTGGTAATATTTTTTCTTAATACTAATAATATTCTATTTCTTTGTTAGAAAATAAACTACTTAAGCGTTATGTAAAATCCACACTCTATCTATGACTGTTAAAAAAATTAAAAAATATATATATATTTAAATATCTCAAAAATCAACAAAGAAAAATATATCTTATATGGTATTTTTTTGAAAAGTTCTTTTAATGCTCTTTTAAGATACCTGTAAATGTACAGGGTGTATCACTTGAAAAATGCAATTTTGGCGTACCCTGTTTTTTTGAGGCAGGTATAATAGTTTTATATATCGCAATAAACTACATTTTATCCCCTACAATTTGGTAAAAAATCATCTTTAAAAATAAGTAAGTTAAGGGGGTGGTCAAAATTGAGTCAATCACCCTGTACACTATTATGTAGCTGGTAACTAAGCAATACAAACAATAATGAACTAGTATGACATAAAATAAATTTATTGGTTATAATATACGTTCCATAATTATTAAAACATATTTACTAAGCGTACAAACATGAATGAATTTTAATTTATTCGTGTCTATAAAAGTTACTAGGAAGTGTAAATATTTGCATTCGTTATTTACGTAAAAATGAGTCGTCAGCAGATTTATTTTTAGTTTTCTGTAGATTATTATTATTATTATTATTATTACTGAAATTGATAATCAATTTCTTAATAAATGTTGGGTTCCAAGCCCATCCCGAATGCATGCATCAAGAGGAGTGGGCTAATTCTACGTGTTGTCAGGTACTGAGCGGGACTGCCTTCTGGATTTTGATGAAGGTATTAGTATGCAGTCCTATGATTTTGAGGTTCTGTTCTAGTGTTTTTGGAACTAGTTTAGTTGATGATACGATGATCAGTATCACATGAACCTTATTCAGTCTCCACATCTGCTGTGTCTCGATGGCCAGCTCCGCATATTTGGTCTTTTTCTCTTGATATTTATCCAACACGTTGTTATTGTTAGGTACAGCGACATATACCAAATAAGCTGTCTTTGCTTCCTTATTTAACAGTACCACATCAGGCCGATTATTCGTCACCCGTCTGTCGGTGATAGATTGCGGGATTCTTACACTTCTTTCACTTGAACCATAAACCATTTACACCATATTTTATCAAAACTCCAAACATCCCAACAAAATAAAAAACCTTGGTTGTCAAAATTCTACGATAATGTTAAATTAAAGAAAATCCGTTCTCTTAACAATTTCCTTTAGAATCCTACTTTATAAGTGTGTTATAAATTTAAATTTTTATTTAATTTGTTATATATGTGTTAGTAAATAAGTGCGATAAACTTCAGGGGGTGATTTTGCATAAAAAAATATTGACAGTTTGCTATATAACCGTGAGTCCGCAAATGATTCGTTTTTCGAGGATTTATTTACTGCTCTAAAACCAGTCGAGATATGCCAATGAAATTAAGAATTTTATATTTGTCATTGGCGCGCATACGGGTAATCATCTCAATTTTTTTAAAGAAAAAAATGTTATGCCACTGAGACATTTCAAATTCATTCTTGATTTCCTATTTCAATTTGTGACAAAAAATCTCTCTTGCTTTTTTTATATGGGGCGTGGTTTTGATGTAAAAAAATAAAACATCTTAACGCGTATTTTTCATTTTTTTAATATATTATCTAGTAAAATACGAATATTTTAACGAAATGTCAAATTAGCGTTTCTTCATTCTTAAGCTTTTTAGTTTGCACTAACATTAGTTTTCTTTACTGACGAGGCTACTTTTGGACGACATTGTATACGAAATTTCCATAAAAGTCACTTATAGGCGGAGAAAAATCCATCAGTTTTCAATAAATGTATGGTTTGGATTAATTGATGATCATTTAATCGGTCTATATTTTTTCAGGAAGAGTTAAATCTTCTTCTTGAAGCAATTCCTCCACAGCTGAGACAACACTTATGGTTTATGCATGATAGTACACCAGTCCATTTTAGCATTAATGTACGTAATCACTTAGATAGGGTAGATCCAAGTCTTTGGATAGGAAGGGGAGGTACGGAAAATTGGCCTGCTCGATCGCTGGATTTAAATCCTCTAGATTTTTGCATTTGGGGTTTTCTTAAGTCATTAGTTTATTCCACTCCCGTCAAAAATGTTGATGACCTGAGGAATCGATGTTATGACCGGCTATGAGACAATAAGAAATATACCAGGAATATTAGCGCAAATACCACCATCAATGAGGCGAAGAGTTGAATCTGGTTTCACGTCTGAGGGAAGTCATTTTCAACGTTTGTTGTAGCTTTACGCCTATTTAAAATTTTATTAGTGTTATTTTCTGTTATTGTTTTTTTTTAATATTATTGTATTAGATAGTTCTTGTAGTAGGGGAGCTGGCCCGGAATCCACTGAACGAGAGGTATCAAAATTTTAACTTATGTAGTTCGAATTTGGCCTATCCATGTATGCCAAAACTGACCGTCTGCCGCCTCAGGTCATGGTACTTAACTAAGGGGTGGCTTTTAAAAAGAGGGGCTGCTTACTGTATGGTGAATTACATTTATTAAAAATAATCAATATCCACTTGAATGACTAGTCGATCCGAAGTGCTTTTGCACTACGGCAGACGATCTTCAAGAATTACTTTTATATAGCAGATGCCCGTCAAATTGACAGAAAATCAGGTCATGTATTACCTAAAAAAGACATGGCAGAGGAAAATATTCCAATACATTTTCGAGCAGACGCTGTCAAAGTGACGGGTTGAGATTGGGTGAACGATAATTAATAACGAAAAATTTAACATTGTTGGTAAGATCGTGAATATGTGCAAACATTTTGGCTTGAGCAGACATTTTCTGCCTTCGTTTATCAAAAAATTTTTTTGCGCCAGTTGATTCGTTGTCATATATTACCCAAAAATATCATGGCAGATTCAGTAAACAATAATTATGAACACAAAAGTTATTTCACAGTTAATTTTTAAACGAGAATCTAATCAAGCATACCAGAAAAACAAATAATCGCTAACCTTGCTCTTTAACTCTTTCGCTACGACGATCTCATTCCTCTTCGTCCCTTAGGAACGCATTGTTTTCGTGCGGTGAATATTTACATCAAGTAAGTAAATGATTTTTGTTCAATAATTCATTCTTTGATCGGTTTGTTTTTATTTTATAGATAAACATATAATAATAACAAAAAAAACAATACTTGACATTAGAATATTTTTTTGTGTGATGTATCTCAAAACATGAGATTATATAGAGTGGTATCTTATGACAGGTATCGCATATGTATCTAGTCTCACGTCGTCAATTATTTCTCTAAATAGGTTAATCAGCGTTTACGTAAAATAATTAAAAAATAAATAATATTTGGAAAGTAATATCTTTTTTACTATGCACCTTTTATTTTGGTGCTTTATGTTTAATCAGTTTCTCTTGAGATGATTAATCACCTCTTAAAAATAAAATCACAAGAATTCAAACACCCTGTATAGCTTACATTCTTAAATGTAAAAGCACTAACTAAATCATTATGGATATCCTTTATGTAATCTGTATAGACTAAAATTAATAACAAAAGAACAAAAGAAAAGAATATCACCTACTATGTGTCCTGGTCGCTATCACTTGAACAAGTTAGGGTCAAATCGTCTTTAATTTCATTGCCATTTTTATTTTCATTTATTAGAATATCGTTATCATAAGTTCGTTAGGTATTTGCGGACCCTCAGACTAATACGGCTGGTATGAACTGTTTTTTTGAATCCAGCCTTGGTTAAGAGGATCATAAAACGCTGGTATAATTATAGTAGCACTAGTCCGTATAGCCGCTATCTGGTTCGTTCTTTTTATTTCTTGTAATAGAACAGTTTTAGGTGGAAAACGCTGAGCACTGAATGACTTTTTTTACAAATGGTGTTTGCAGCTTGAGACTTATAGATGTCAATAAAAGTTACAAGCATATTTTTTTATTATATTACAGATATCTTCCGTAATATCTTTGGATGAGTCCAACGAAGAAAATTCGCAGCTTAATAACAATTTAAAGGTGCGATTCTTTCCTTTGCGATAAAAGGCTGATGTATAATCGCACCTAGTGAATCTATGAAAGTCTGGCAAAGCCTACAAATTAGACCCTAAAGTTTCAAACAAATTGCTTAAATTGATGTACTTAATGAATTGTTCGATATAAGGCCTGTTTCCATCCAAATTTTTTTTGTCGCGTTCATTAATTGTTTCCATATTTCCGAGAGTTATCACAGCAATGTCAGAATCAAATGCTGTGATGATAATATTATTTGCGATGATGATGAAATACAATGCGTGTATCCGCTTCTTTATGTTCAGCAAAAATCGTCATTTGTTTCCTTAAGCACTTTTTGATTTTTAGCGCAGTATTTGTAACATATATTTTCATTTGTTAGACATATAATTTTGTTACCGATTATTGAGGGAAAGCAATTATTTTGCAACGCCACAGCTAAATACTTAACCAGATCCCTTTTAAAGCCATCCTACCGCAATGCTTTGATAAAATTACCTGGATGTCGCTGATTTAATCGTGTCATATCATCTCGAGAATCACTTGAAATTCTTCGATCACTTTCAGTGGCTTTTAATGAAGGACTAATAACACTGGCCGACAAAATTTTTCTAACACAGGCCAGCTCATTATTTTTACAATCGAATTATCCTCCCAAGAATAAAAAAAATATTCGGAAAGCCCTAATACGAACCATTTTTTATTACCCTAATTAGAACCCTTTATATTTGCAGGTAAACAATTTTATTGTCGGGCGGCTAAAATGGGTCCATTTCACAACGGAAAAATTACCTAGAATGGGTTGTTTACAACATTAGACATAAAATAAACGTTAAACATCACTCTTCTGTTGAGTTTCGAATCGAGTGGTTCTCTGTGTATCGATAAGCAAGTGTATGTGAAGACGAGAATGTTGAGTATTTGTGGAAAATTTTTGGTGAAATCACAAGCCATGCCATTTTCCGAAAATGTAAAAAAAGCCTACTTTAAATATTTTGGTGTGTTAACTGGGGATCAAGATAAGCCGTGTGTGCTGTGTTAGTTGTAGTGTATCATTGGTGCAGTGGATGAAGGGAAAGAGAAAAAGTATGCCTTTTGCAGTTCCAATGGTATGGCGAGAACCCACCAATCATTCTGATGATTATTATTTTTGCCTGACAAAGACTGAAGGTTATTCCAAAAAGTGAAAGCACAATATAGAATATCCAAATTTGCAATCTGCCATACGACCTCCTCATAATGCAAATTTGCCAGTGCCAATTGCGTCTTTAAATTGGTAAGCTATTGATTTGGGAGATAATGGAGATAACGCATCATCAGGCAGCTCAGAAGAACAGTCCACCGATCCCTCTTTTACCACAGGTCCCAGTTCCGGCGAGCCACATTTGTTGTTCAAAGTGAGTTAAATGATTTAGTACGTGATTTGGGGTTATCCAAGCAACAGTCAGACCTTCTAAGTTCCCGTCTTAAGAAATGGAACCTATTGGCCAAAGAAACAAAAATTACGAATTTCAGAAAAAGAAATGCTATGTTTTCTGAATTCTCCAGTATGGAAAATTCGTTGTGCCCGTGTACTGATAAAGACAGTTTAATGCAGGAACTTGATATTGAACATTCTCCTCGTGAGTGGCGCTTATTCATAGACTCATCTAAATACAGCTTAAAAGCTGTGTTATTGCTTAATGGAAACTCTAACCAGTTGCCCATTCAGTTACAATGAAAAAAAATTATGAAAATATGCGCACGATTTTGGATAAAATAAACTACAATAGGTATAAATAGCAGGTATGCGGGGACTTAAAAGTTATAGCGATTTTAGTGGGACTTCAGAGGGGATTTACAAAATATTGCTGTTTTGTCTGTTTATGGGACAGTCGTGCATCAGCATTATGTAACAAAAATTTGGCCAGAAAGAAGCGAATTTCAACCGGGATCTCAAAATGTTAAATTTATACCTCTTGTTGATCCCAAAAGTGTCATTTTCCTCCTCGTCGCATTAAACTTGGGCTGATGAAAAACTTTGTAAACTTGAATAAAGATGGCGATGGATTTAAATGCCTAAGACAAGTCTTTCTCCAGTTAAGTGATGCCAAATTAAAAAAAAGCATTTTTATTGGGCCACAAATCAGAAAATTGCTGGACGATGTCAATTTTACGGAAAAGCTTACCAGGCAGGAACTCAGAGCATGGAATTCATTTGTTAATGTAGTATGAAGATTTTTAGGCAACAATATGGATGAAAATTATGAATAATTAGTTAATGAACTCTTAGATGCCTATAAAGCGCTTGGTGCCAGAATGTCATTAAAAATTCACTTCCTCCATTCGCATCTGTCATTTTTTTCTAAAAATTTGGGAGCTGTTAGTGACGAGCAGGGTGAAAGGTTTTACCAAGATATCAGAACAATGGAAATTCGGTACCAAGGACGATGAGATCCAGCCATGAAAGGTGACTACTGTTGGTTTTTGAAGAGAGAAGATAGGACACCTCATAAACGGGAAAAATAAAGTTTAATTAGTGTTTTAAGTTAATATTGTTCTCATTTGGTTTCTCTTAGATGTATGGTATGTTTAATAGGCGAAAACTGTAAACATAGTCAATAAACAGGGTTAAGAATTTTCTGAAATCATTTTTTCTATAGATATTACGTATCGTAACATTCGATATGGTTCTACAACTCTAACAAGAAAACCCTACGTGCTACAACTTTCTGTTTGTCATTTTCGTATTTGGATAGGTTCATTCTATTAGGTTATGCTATTCTGATTGTTGTTTTTGTCGGCCAGTGTAATTTTCTCAAAAATAAAGTGTACTTTATTTCCTTTATAACCACATAATTTAGATAGTATAAATCTTCAAATGTTGGTGGAGGATCTTTCAATAAGTGTAAAAAGAAGTATTCGTCAATAACCGTGGCAACCACCGATTTGGGCTCTCCAGGATTTTTGTCAACTTTTTCTAAAGTTTTAAAAAGTCTTAATTTGTTTGTTTTTATCATGCTTCCATCGATGTTACAAAGCGTTAAGAAAACAGGCACTAACTCTAAGTCTAGCTTATTATCTATTAATAACAGCAAAAGTCTACTCATTAAATCTTTCAAATTTAAGTCTAAGTAGAGTTTAACTAAGTATTTAATACCTTCGTTGGCATAGGTATGCACATCTGCTTTTTTATAGGTTTCTCAAACCTTGTAGGATCCAATACACATTCTTGAATAAATCTGTCACGTAATTCAGCATTTAAAAGAAATTTTTCTGTTTGACTAGACGAAGCTTTTCCAGTAGCAATGTAAAATAGCTGGTCTTTCGGTATATCTGAAAATGGATTCATAAAATTCTCTATAGTAGTTATTAGTAAATTTAACGCCTACTTGTCTTTTTTTATCCGATGTCCTTGCAGTTCGGCTGAAACATCTTCCTTTTTATTGCAGCCTACGTCTTCAAACATTTGTGTCACGATTGAAGTTCTTAGTGAATGACTAAGTATCCATCTTTGCCGCTGCAGGCGAGTGCAGAAAATGTCTGCTTAAACCAAATTGTTTACATATATTCACGATCTTAACAACAATGTTAAATTTTTCGTTGATAATTATTCCAACTTAACACTGTCACTTTGACAGCGTCAGCCCGAAAATGTAGTGCGATTTTTTTCGTCTGGCATGTCTTTTTTAGGTAATACATGACATACCGCATCGAATGGTTCAAAAATCATTTTTGATAAATGTCGTTCAGTAAACTGATTTTTAATTTGAAATGTCTCAGTAGCGTACCATTTTTTTCTTTAAAAAAATTGAGATCATTACCCGTATGCGCGCCAATGATGAATATAAAATTACTAAAGTAAACTACTTCCTAAAACCTACTAAATTTCATTGACATGTGTCGACCGGTTTTAGAGCAATAAATAAATCGTAGATTTTAACAAAAACTTTAATACTCCGTATCTCGTTTACAAAGCAAACTGTCATTATTTTTCCATGCTGAATCACCCCCTAAAGTTTGTCGTACTTATTTACTAACACCCTGTATAAATTAACAAATGATTTTAATATTTACAGAAAAGTGTGATAAAGATTAATCTTAATTTCGATCATAAAACAATTGTGTCGCATAACAGTTTTTTTTCAAAAACCCATATTTTTTTCTAACTTCTTAGGTAGAGAGAACTTATTACGAAGAAAGTTCCGTGTAAATTTTATCATTTTTTCTTCTTCTCTAATTTATAATTATATATTTTTTAAGTTATTATTAATGTAAGAGAGGTCGATGAAAGGAATGTATCAAAAATAAATAACCACAAGTAAGAAATTATTATCAAATCACCATATTGACATATATAATTATAATGTAACGCACAGAATCCAAACGAGACGGCTCAATCCGTCTTAAAGGCCACCAGATTCCAAATATCGCACTAAAAACTGCCGAAATTCTAATGCGGTGTCCAAATATCGGTCTATGGAAGGGGGAAGATTCACTCTATTATAAGAAGATTGTTTTTTAGTAAAATCGGCATCAGTTTAAATATCAGTTCATCCGAACAAAACTCATCGACATCTCCATCATGAAAGTAGTAAGTAGTCATTTGCATTTTGTTTACATCTCTTTCGACCTTGTTTGCGTCGGAGTGTTGTACCACTTTCGATTATTAGGTATTATCTATTAATCCTATTAGTAACAATTATGTCTAGACACGCACGTATGCATTATAACTATTACCGTCTTTTTTGTGATTATTTGTTTAAGATTTATATATAGATTTGTAAATTTAGCATTCTATTAACAGTTATATACTTTTTTACATAAATAGTTATAAGAAAATTTCTGATATAACTAATTAACCTTATGTGTGAAAACTAAATTATACTAAAGAAATAATGGAACTCTAAAAATATTAATTGTTTCTTGCTTTCCAACAAGAGAAAAATACTTTCAGGAAATCGGTGTAAAAAGAAAGTTTAAAATTGTTTACTGTTATGCAGTTCTAGATAATTAACTCTAAATGATACCAACATTATTGAATAAAAAGTAACAATGATTCTTCTAATCATTTATTGATGTATTTTAGTAAACCGAATTACATACTTTGTAAATATTCTTTTCTTTTTGTGACAAATCGAAACGTATATTTATTAAGGCATATAGTATCTCGATTTCACTCTTTTTGATTTTTATAATTAGTTTTAAGAAATTTTTTATTGAAATATGTCTTAAAATAAGCTGGTTGTTTTCTGATTAATTTTCATTTTAAATCGATCCTTTAAGTTTATATTACAAGTTTAATATTACTTACTAGAGCCTCTTCATTGACCCTTTAGGTTTAAATCCCTGTTGGATACAAATAATTTATAAAAATTGCTTTTTATATTTTATCAAAATTGAATTTTTATTTCTTAAACCATTTTCTTTTGCATTTCGCAATTTGCCAGTTTTGAAGTTTGTGTCAGCAGGTCGGGAAATTTTTGTGGCTTTTTTCTTTTTTTTTTTTTTGCAAAAAGGTTAGAAACTGGAAACAGTATTGGTTCACTGAGATAAAACTTTACGATTTAATTTTAATTTGTTGTTTTTGGAAAAAGTGTAATAATTACACCATTTGATTATAGTATGAATAAATTCAACTGTCATTAAAAATAAATACAAATACTTTGAAGTAATTTTTTATACTAACTATAACAGATGAATTTCAAAGCAAGGATCGATAGTTTAAGAGATTTAAAATTTGAAAACATTTAATACTTTTATTTTGGAATGACAATGTTTTAATATGTTTTGATTATTTTGATGTACATACATTTTTTTAGTCGAAATAGGGTAGGTCATTGAAAGACGCATTTGTTTGCAGGCCACACAGTTTCAAAGACTTACATATTCTCTATGACGTTTTTTAAAATAATATCCAATAGCTGCGATATAAACAACATTTTTATATTTAATTTTTTTAACAGGTAATTGTCTTATCCGCTCTCGTAGCTGTAGCCCTCTCTGCCCCACAAAACCCTGACTCCCAAGCTCAAGTTCTCAGGAACGACCTCGACAACATTGGTGTTGATGGATACAATTTTGCGTAAGTCATATTTAATTATATTATTGTACTGTGTCAATGACTTCAATATGAGAAGGATATGAGTTTTGTTTTGTATATTTGAAACACGATATTGACTGTACTTTAGACATCCTTCCTGAGGAGACAGCTGCTTCCCCTCGAAAGAAGTTTCGTTGACTCTTGTCACATGAAAATATCTATTTTTCAGATATGAAACTAGCAATGGAATTTCTCAGCAGGAACAAGCTCAACTAACTAATGCTGGAAGTGAAAATGAAGCTATTGCTGTCCGTGGACAATTCTCCTACACTGACCCCGCTACAGGTCAGGTATACACTGTAACCTACGTTGCTGATGAAAACGGTTTCCAACCTCAGGGTGCCCATTTACCTGTTGCTTAATAATAGTCTGACATTTTTTATGTTTTGTTAAAAAATAAATTAAAAAAAAAAACTAATGGAGTGTTTTAATGGAATTGTATAATATAAGACCGGGCGGTCTCTAAAAAACTATTCTCTTCTGATATATCGCAGTAGTTCACTAGATCCTTAGATATTTCTGCGAAACTTAACTAATGTCCAGAGTTGCCAGTAACCAACATTTATAGAAATATCAGTGAAAAATCCTAGGGCCTAGTATAGAACGGTAGCTTTCTGGTTTTTGAGATTAGACCGTGTCAAAATCGGAATTTTACATTGTTCCAATCTCGTAAAGTAAAGATCCCTGAAGATGGCTCGTGTTATCGAAATCGAAACGTCGGAAAGTGATTCCATTTTGACACGGTCTAGTCCCAAGGACTATGATTTCTTAATCTAAAATGTAAAAGAGTTTTATGGGAGTGACTGTTACAGCCGTTTTTAATGCTGTTCGCCAAAACTTGAGATTATTTCCCTATAGTTTCGCCTATAAAAATATATGACGTTGTTACCGACTAGTAACTTACCAATTTTATTCCACGACTTTTATTTACTTCTTTATTTTTTTACGCAATTAAACTAAAATTTTTTTTTTTCTTAATGGGTTCTACACCTAAATACCAAAAAACAATTTCTAGCGATTTTTAATTTTTCTCTCCGTTCTTGAAATACGAGGTTTTTTCAAAAATGTGTACATATTAATATTTTTCTTTTATTTGCGCTATTTGTATTTTTCAAGCAATTGGTTCTGACCTGATTTATGATCAAGGTAGTGTCTCGAAAAATCATTATGTCAGAGACATCTCAAAAGCTGGGACCACCATTAAAATTCAAATATTATGATTTCTAACCAACTAACAAGTTACACCAATTTCAAAAAAATTTTAGTACCAGTTTTAGCATTAACAGACTTTTATGTCGTGACCGTTTTTACCATTTGAAAATTGCTTCATTTTTAAGCCCTCAAATGAGCTCTTATTTTTACTTTGTTTAACGTACGCAGTTACTTCTTACCCACAAAAAAGATAAATACTTTAAATAAAAACTGTCTGTCTTTATGCGCTAAACGTTCTAAAAAGATTTTCAATTATACAGGGGGAATGCAAATAAAGACGATTAAAAATTTTTTTTTTCATTTGACAAACAGTGTCTTAGGACATCTTTAAATTATCCTTAATATTTACTCAAACGGGAAAATTTAGTTAAGATATAAAATGAAGATAGTGTCCATATTATCTTATCAAAGAGACCTAGTAATGAACAAATTAAAAAATATTCACAAAGAACGGACACCATCAGACCTAAGATGAATATACATTACAAAGGCAAATACAATTGAATAATATATAACTTTACCACAAACAGAACACATTTTACAAAGTACATAAAACAAACATAACCAAACAAAGAAACAATGAAATACGAAACAAGGCTACATTTGAATGACCAATCAGAAATAACGATGTAAATTTATTTGATGAAAGGCGATAGGTCAAAACGAAAAAACATCATAAAGTACATGCTACATTAATAAAAACAAGAAGAGTTAGTGAAAATGACAGAAAAAGCTTGAAGGTCATCAAAATAAGAATATATATTTATTGTTTTGAAATATTGTTAAAAATCAAATGAGGCTCAAAATTAAACATTTCATTAACGCAGTTATTTCCATCTTTTCCAAAAGATCCAACTTCTTACCTTTATCACATTTGTTAATTATATTTACATTTTCAGATATGGAAAAACAATATTTTGAGGACAACAAATCATTCTCAAAAGCAGATTTTGTATTAGAAATATCTGTATTTTGATGTTTTGTAACCAAGCTGAGGTTCCTGGATCCTTGTCGAAATTTTTCTATCCGATTGTCCCATCTAAACAGCAGGAAACTCTCGACAATGGAGGGAATAAACTCCAGATTACTCAGACTATCCCTTTTTGTCTTTGATTCTAACTATGTGTTATTTTAAAGTATTGTTTGTTTTAAATAATATGAAGATATTAAATGACTAAACAAATTTCGCTAAATGTAGAGATATATTTCAAAAATATGTTAAAACCCTGAATTTATTTGTATTAATTAGATTATTATGTTCATAAATTTATAAAAAAGTTTGTTGAACGCTTGCATTGGGAAAGCATTGTTTAAGGCAATTTCTCTTATTATATCTAATTCTTTAGAAAAAGCAGCTTGGGATAGTGGTAGTTTAAAAAGTCTGTCATATTCACTAATTCTTCGTCTTTTCGTTAATATAGCATGTACTTTACGACAGTTAGTGAAGTTCATCCTGAGCAATCTGTTCTTTTTTCGTTTTGACCTATCGCCTCTCATCAAATAAATTTACATCGACATCTCTGATTGGTCATTGAAGCTTAGCCTTGTTTCGTATTTCATTATTTCTTTGTTTGGTTATGTTTGTTTTATGTACTTTGTAAAATGTGTTTTGTTTATGGTAAAATTATATATTATTCTATTGTATTTTCTGTTGTAATGTAATGTAACCTATTCTTAATTTATAAACTTATTTTTGACTGAAACCTAGACTTTGTGAATATTTTATAAGATATAAAAAGTATAAACCTTCTAAAATTAAAATGTAAATAATAATCTTACCTTGAAATCAAAAATATCATTTTTCGATCATCGCGTTATACGCACGGTGCGTTAAAGTTCAGACAGCGATTTATCCCGAGGAAAACACGCTAAAACAAAAACCAGAAGTTGTTTGGTGACGTCAAGGCAGAAAAAAGATGACAATAAGCCTATTTCTTTTTAATGACGCCCTTAAAAGCTCTTCAAATATGTATTTTTTTGATTCTTGGATTCTACAATACAATTTCAAGAATATCTGATTTGACACACCTTAAAGCTATATTCAACTGTTTTTAAAATAAAGATCTCCGCGGGTGGTCACCCATGCAAGAACTAGCCAGTAGGCAATATAGTGTAAAGATAGGTATGTTGGTGATATGTATAAATTTGGAATTTTTTGGCGCATACCAAAAAAGTGGGCAATTTGAAATTTTTGCTAAATACTTACAAATGCTAGTTAGTACCTGACTGAGGTAGACACTGCTAAATTAATAAGTTATGCACAAAACAATAATTAATAAATTATGCACAAAACAATAATTTCAAAATATTAGTTACAATATTGCAGCAAAGAAACTTTGCTATTACATACTCCAAATACTACTACATAATATTTTGAGTTGAAAATACCCAATATACTTAGTGACTATTTACCATTTAAAAGTACATAGTTTAAAAAATAATTAATAAAACAGGGTTTTAAAATGAATAAAACTAAACAAATATTTTAGTTAGAGTCAGACTCGGAGTCAGACACATTTTTAACACTAGCATCGCACATAAAAACGACCTCATTTTCATCATGATTTGTCTGACACTCGGTATGATACGGAACACAACAGAACGAACATTGGACCCACTTAGCCCCATTTTTTTTTCTGACATTATTTTCGTAACTCTTACCGCAGACCCCACATTCCCAATCATCATCATTTATCTTTCGTGCTTTCTTTGGGTGATTTCTTGATTTTAATTTAGACATCGTATTTATTCCTGAAGAACAAGGTTGTGCGTTATCAACATTTTCTTCTGCTGCAGGCAAGGTTAGACATTTAGAACTTGAGTCTCTAGTTTTCCCTTTTGTTTTTTTTTTGTTTTGAGCAGAAGGCATTACTAACAAATTATTAACTTGTGCTTCTTCCAAAGAAGTATTTAGTAAATCACATTTGACTGTGTTGCTATCTGGCCCAGTTTCAGTCAACTTTGAGGGTGCAATAGCTTCAGGTGCAATAGGATTTTTATTTAAAGGACAGATTCCCCTTTTTCGACAAGCATGTTCAATATTATTTGGTGTGAAACTTTTAACCATGGCTATAGTAAAGATTTCATTAAAATTATAGCGACTGGGCATTTCGCCATTTTTTTCGCGCATATAATCATTAAGACATTGATTCCATGCAGATTTTAGTGGGCGATAAACTCCAAGATCAAGCGGTTGAAGAAGATGGCTGGTATGGGCTGGAAACGTAAGCAGGTAAATTTCATTCTGTTTTGCCAAATCTATAACAGCTGGAGTTATATGTAAAGCATGAGAGTCCATCAAAAGTATGACCGGTCTTTCTTTTGGAATTGCATTTATAAAAAACTGAAGCCATTCAAGAAAAATCTCTGAATTTATCCATCCCTTCGGAGATAATTTGGTAAACAACCACGTGCTAAATCAGGATTCCAACGGATACCTTTAAAAATTACTAGTGGTGGGATAAACGTTCCGTTAGCACAGACACAGCCAAGAACTATTGTGGTCTCTCCTCTATCTGCATAACTTTTCTTGTAGACGTAGCGTTTTCCTAATGCCGTCACTACTTTATTTGGTTTCACAACGAACGATAGACCTGTCTCGTCACAATTCCATAATCTCGATGGCATGTTTTTTATATTTAATCTCTCCATTAGCCCTTCTAGTTTTGTGTAGAAATCGGCAAGCATTGTAGCATTCGCCATTGATGCTCTATAGGCTGCTAAATTTTCCGGTACGTGTAGCGTTAGACCGTATCTTTTTTTGTAATGTGTCCACCACCATTTGCTTGCAATTTGTTTTTTTTCCTTGCGTAAAAAAAATATCTCGTCCTACAGCGCTGGCTAAAGAAAGGGCTAACCTCCGTATTTGAGTAACGGTAAGACCAAACCCTAGTTCTTGCATGTTTATTATGTATTTAAATATACGAACCTCCAGCTCCACTGGCAAAGCAAATGGTCTACCCATTTTTGGCAAATCTTGAACAATATCGTCCTCTTGTCCTTCGGTATTTTTTAAATATCGTCTTAATGATGACCAAGGTATTTTCAGTTCCTTAGAAGCCTTGTAAATGGACATTCCTTGCTGACGAACCAACTGACTGGCTCGAACTACGTGGGCCTTCTCATAGTCTCTGTATGTCTTTGGCATGCCGTTTTTATATAGGTAATTTGGTGATAGGTAAGTTGATGATACCCTGAAACGTAAAACCATTGTCTTTTTTATAAACTATACTTAATATACCATCATTTTCAAAAATAATATCTTTTAAAACCTTGCGTTTATTCGAAAAAAATAATATTTAAAAAAGCTAATTTTTTAACCTGAAAAATCGGTTTAAAAATTGCTAAGAAAACCCTGCCTCTAATTAAGCTATTACATTTTTCAGAAGTATTTAAACATTAAAATATATTAGCCACCTCATTAAGTGACATATTTTAAAGTTAATAAGAGATACATGATAACTTACCTTATGAATTTGCGTTAAAAACACCATTTTTACTGTCAGCTATAAGAAACTACCACTAAACTCGAGTAAATCATGTAAAGGCGGGTAAAACGTTGCATGTTAACAAGTTGGCTGCCGCCAAGGTTGCATAATTGTGCAGAGAGCATATACCTTAGTAAACGTCTCATAGAAAATACACAGCCTTAGTTCAATAGGAAAGTTAACGAAAGATATATTAGAAATTCTCACCAAATTACCTTTATAACCAATGTACCTTTCCTTACCCTATATCAATTATTTTCAGTGATTTGTTACTATGTATTTTTCTTATATTAACTCTTTGACACTTAAACGTTTTATTTTTAATAAATATGAGGCCTTTAACAGCCGTAAAAAGAGAAAATTGCCTTAGACTTGCCAATGAGGGAATGTCAGATCAACAACATGTTGAGATATATGACGTCAGCAGAAAGACTATATATAATTTAAAAAATTGGAAATTGGGGTAACCATAATTATAGACACGGTGGTGGACCTACAGAAAGGAATAACCTTAGAGCCGAAACATTTTTAGTGAGGGAGCCTATACAAAATACAACGAAATATTCCAGAAAACTCAATAACCTTCTGAGGCCTCATTCAGGTGAGGCAGTTTACAACAGAACTGTACGAACGACTCTAAATAGTAATAATTTAAGGTAACAATAACCTTTTTTAAGCAAGGTATTTCAAAAATTAATAAGAAGTTTTACATTTAGAGCCCGCCGTCGAGCAAAATGTACGCGTTTGTTGCCAGCCCATAGAGCCAAGGGTGGAATGAGCAAATTATCAAATAAATTGGGGCAATGCAGAATGGAGTCATTGCTTATTTAGTTATGAGACAAGATTTAATTTGATCCATTCTGATAGATGAATGCTAGTTTGAAGAGGGCCAAATGAGCGCTACCTAGAGGAAAACATGGCGCCCCAGAGAGCGTTTGGTGGCGGAGGCGTTACAATTTGGTGAGGTGTAATGTTCAACGGTAAAACAGATTTGTATATCCAATTGTTGGTCCTTTTGCTAGAAATTATGGTTTAGATTTTATTAGTGGATGACAACGCTTGGCCTCCCAGAACACAAATGATTACGGAGGTTTTGCAAGCCAGTAACATCTCTAGAAAGAATAATAGAGCATGTCTGGTCTCATTTAAAATTTAAAATAAGCTGAAGAGATGTATCATCCGAAACTTTAGATAAGCTCTGTGAGGCCATACAAGAAGAATGGGAAAATATCCCACAAGATTTAATTAGAAATCTTATAGACACAATGGTAAAACCGTTATTGGGATGTAATACGTCTAGCAGGGGGAGATATTCTTGAAATTGTATTGTAGAATCCAAAAATATAATAAATACATATCTGAAGAAATCTTAAGCGTGTCGTTAAAAGAAAAAAAGGCATATTGGCATCTTTTTTCTGCCTTGACGCCACCAAACAACTCCTGTTTTTTGTTTTAACGTGTTTTTCTCGAGATAAATCGCTGTCTGAAATTGAATAGACCCTATATAACGATGATAAGAAAATGATATTTTTAATTTCAAGGTAAGAGTATTAATTACATTTTAATTTTAGAAGATTTATACTTCTCGCTTGAGTAAATGGTGAGGATAAAGATATTCTAAGATACTGTTTGTCAAATGAAAAAAAAAGTTTTTAATCGTCTTTTTTTGCATCCCCCCTGTATAATTACAAAACTTTTTAGAACGGCTAGCGCGTAAAGACAGTCAGTTTTTTTTTCAAAATTTTTACCTTTTTTTTGTGGGTAAAATATAATTTAATACCCTATTCTTATGTTAAACAAAGTGAAAATAACAATTTTCAAATGGTTAAAACTGTCCCTGCATCAAAATCTATTGTTGCTTAAATTGGTACTAAAAGTTGTGAACCCTAATGTTCCTTCTTGGAATTGGTGTAACTTGTTAGTTGGTTAAAAATTTATCAAAATTAAAAACAGAACATTTCAAATTAAATGGTGGTACCCAGCTTTTGAGACGACTCTGTATATAATGATTATATTACCATCTTAGAACGCTTTACTCTTGATCATAAGTCAGGTCAGAATCAATTGATTGAAAAGTACAGAAGGCGCAAATAAAAGAAAAATATTAAAATGTTCACAATTTTAAAGAAAACCTAGTATTTCAAGAACGGAGAACAAAATTAAAAAACGCTACAAATTCTTTTTTGGTATTTAGGTGTAGATTAACCCATTAAGAAGAAATAATTAAAATTACCCTTTTTAAAAAAGCCCTTTTAATATAAAGCTTTACAAAAATGACACAGTATAACGTAACACCTTGTATAGTACAGTTGTTATGTAGCTCTTAAGCTATCTATTTCCGAGAACATTGCTTCAATTACGAGCGATCAAATGTCAAAAACCGCAACTCAATCCTTCAATTCTATCTTTGAATTTTGCCTAAAAAATTGCATGGGTTGTTTTGTCTGGCCAGCACTTTATTTAAGTTATTGTAGACAGAAAAAATAAGAACTTACTGTGGAGCGAAATTTAAAATGCTAATACTTACATATTTTCAGGGAAATAAGCGATTACTGTAATTAAAACAAAGTTAAAAAAACATAACGCAATAGATGTAAGAAGAAAAATATAGCCAAGCAAATAGAACTCATATTGTTATCAAACATTTATGATAATCATGATAAACTGGGTCCTAGTAGTGGCTCGCCTAATAAATTAATTTTCTTGGCGGCAGAAACTGGTAATGGTCCATATGCCAAAGGTAAATTGTCTTTGAACTAAACCAGAATTTTAGCCATATGACATTGTGTCCAAAGTCGTAATGGCTTCTACTTGTAAGCAATGTGTTTCGGCTATCGGAACTTATTTTGTTCTATTAAGGATTCCGTTAATGTACATTTGGAATTGTATTGGAGTACTTTCTCCATTAGCATTTATATTTGGCGACTAAAAAAACAAAGATTCTTGATTTTTGTTTATTTGCTGCTCATGAAAATTACCGACGAAAACTAAAATCAAAAAGTTCTCACTTCTAATAATCGCGGTAGAATAATTTTTACTTTCAAACATTTTGCTTGGGTTGCTAACCCCGGGGGTGGGAGACTTGCCCCCATTAAATTCGCCACTGATCGCAAGGCAGAAATCTGTGCCCGGTTAAAAAAGTGTTGCAAGGCTTCATGTAGGTTGTATACGGGAACTGTGGACAGCAGAGGGTATATTACTAATTGCCTGACAAAACTCGATGACTGTATTGAAGAATATTATGTTGGAAATGAACTAATCTTTTGGTCTGTCTTGGCGTCTTAACATTATGTAACAGAAACACAAAACTGCTTAAGACACCAAAACATTTCATCTATATTAAAATTGTCGCAGGCACTTCCTACTGAAGGTTTTCTGGCAACGTTTGATATGAAAAGTGTACGACGGGAGATGGACAGCGCAAAATGGAGATCAACTACGCCATAGAATTTTGAATAAAATTTGGGAAAATGCTTTTGGGGCCGACCAGATTTTTATCCTCCTGAGACCCAAAGAAAAACGGCTCGACAGAATTTGTTAAAAATTGAACCATTGATTTTAGGGCTGTCGAAAACCCTATATGATTTTTTTCAGAATTTTTGATTAACTAGTTTTTGAAAAAAAAATTGTCCATTAAAATGGACACTGGGTCTTTGTCAGGTCATATTTTCAACTCATACCAAAAAATAAAAATGCACATATAATTTTAATTTTTTATTCCAGAAACGTGAAAGTCATAAAAACAGTTGTGCTCTGACGTGATGCATAAGTAAATTTTGCAAACATTACAAAAAAATTTGGTTTTTTTATTACAATTTTTCTGCTTACAGCGCATAGAATTTTTAATTTTTACCAACTCAGGCAAATGCATTTTCTGAGTTTTTTGGGTCGGGCTGGATCTTGGTGAATCATAACCGGCTAGGTTGTTCCTTGTTTTTAATCTTGTGAAGCTGGTAGTTTCAGCATTGGCATTTGGGTCATCTTTTAACAAGCAGTCAGCAACTTCAAGTTTAAATTCAAGAAATTTTAAAATATCCTTTTGCCTGTCACCTAGTTTTTGTCGGTCTTGACGATACAAAATCCAAGAGTTAGCTATTGCTAAATCAAAAAGATGAAAGATGGTTTTCACAGTCCATTTTTTAGTTCTTGCGGACATCCTGTAGTAGCTTATCATCCTGTCTATAAGATCGATGCTCCCCATGGAATCATTGTAACATTTAATTATGTGGGGTCGCGGAACTTGAATGTATTTAGATTCTTTTTTACACCATCTTTTGCAGTTATCTACAGGTTACTCTCCTAGTTTAGTGGAACTTATAAAAATTGGCTTTTGATCAAACCATTGCACGACGTTGATTTGGCCATCATTCCTAACCGTTTGTTCAGTGAAACCCCTAGGAAACTTTTTTACAATTTTTTCCGCAGTTAAATGCACCGCAGCAGGTATCCTTGATTTCATAATTGTTCCCGTGCACAAAATCTTTTTTTCTGTCAAAAGATACTCTAAGAGAGGAATTGTTGTAAAATAGCGGTCCATAAACACATGAGAACCTGGCCTTAAAGAATTTGTCAAACGAATTACAGCACTAGGTCCCACTCCTAAGTCAACATCACAAGCTTGAAGTAAAGTTCCTTTGCCCTGGTAAATTTCAAAGTCTAACACCAATCCTTCTGGTGTAGCACAAACAAAATTTTTGAGGCCTTCAGGATTAGGTTTGCCTCTGACAAATTGCTTAATCTTACATACACCGGTGAAAGGAATCATTTGCTCATCTATAGCTACTATGGCATGGCGTTCCAAGGATAAACAAGTTTTTTTTATTTTATCAATTAGTGGCCTTACTTTCCACAACTTATCTTCTTTTTTCTTTTCCTCTGGAACATCATTGTCTACGACAACTTTTAAATGACTTCTGATCTTAAAAAACCTTGTCCTAGTCATATTTTTAGTTATTTTTTCTACTCTGGTGAGGGCAGCCCAGTACATTTTAATTTGCGGAAACTTTTTAACTTCTTCAACTGTTAAATTCATAGGTTGATTGTGCTCGGCGAAATATTTGAGATTGGTACAAGCGCAAATTTCCTCTGCATTAGAATCTTCGAAATACATTTTAAAATAGTCGAAAACATTCCAGTCCTTTCGTTCAAAACTGGTGTCCCTCATCTCAGGCGTATCGATATTTAATGGTTGAAATCTATCCACTTTTTTCCATGAAGTTCGTCCCCAACGACGTCTTAGAACACTGAGAGGCACATTCATTTCTGCATCAGATTCAGATGAATTATCTGAAAGATGCTCTTCGTCGTCTTCCATTTCAACATCGTCTTCAAAAACATTATTTTCTTCGAATGGTAATTCCTGTGCATTGTCACCGCCGGCACCGCTGTCAAAGTTCTCAGTGGCCTCACATTCGGAATCATCCAAGTCGTCATCAAATCCTTCAATATCAGATTCTTCCAAACAAGCCAAAATTTTTTCATCATCTTCTCCAAAACGAAGATACTTTTTAGAGCCGAAAATTGCTAAAAATTAAAAAAAAAATGAGAATAAAAAAATTTTAAGGTTATAAAAAAAATGCAGGCAGGAAGACTTGGTGTCCATTTAAATGTACACGTTTTTTTTTAACGTAGAGAATGCACAGTTTTTAAATACAATAAACAGTACTTAGACAGCAAGATCAACCCCCTCTATTACTAATCCTATGTTTTTATTTATTTGTTTTTACGTAAAATCATAAATACTTACTATCTAGCGTTTGTTTGCCAAAGGCACTCATGTTTACTTAGTCACAGCTGATCACCGAGTATGAAATGTAACGTATTTTACTACAACTGTTGCATAGATGGCGGTACTAATATGTCCATTTGAATGAACAATTGGATTCTAAAGTATACAATAAACGATTAGCTTAATAATAGGCGAAAAATCTATGGTCCATTTAAATGGACGCTGGATCTGAGGAGGATATGATAAACACACGTGATGTCTGCTTAACATTATTCATGTTAAGATATGCAAAATATAAAAAAAATGTGTAGATAACAGTGGCGGCTCGCCAGGGGACGCGGGTGAAACGCCGCTTCACCTACATTTTCCAATCAATTTACTTAAAAATAAAAACATTTTTAAAATATTAAGCATTTTATAATCTACATTTTTATTATAAAAATGTAGTATATTCTGTATAAATTCACATTATTTACTTAATTATACCATTATTTTCTATCAAAACTAGTGCATTATATATTCAAAAAATAATAATGACTTAAAACCTTAGCGCGCTGAACACCTTTTCATAAGAGCGACTTGTTGAGGAATCACAATCAGCAGTAACAACAAAGTTTAAGGAAAGAATATATATAGACTCTGGTAACAAATTCCTCATCATACTCCCCACTCACGCCGGCTTTCGCGCTTAGAGTTGTTTACGTCAGTCGCTATGGCAACGCAATAGTGAATATCCGTTAGCTAAATAGAGATGGGATTCTTATTATCATTAATTATTTTTCATAACATGACTTAAATAGATTATGTCCTTTGATATTATTATCCATTTAGCAGTACATTCGATACGTAGTTTCTTAATAATTTTTTTTTATTTTTTGACGCTGCCATTTTATTCCGCCATATTGGATTTTTTCCAAATGTAACCATTTCCTCTCCTTCTAATCCTTGATTTTATACCAAAATTATGCAAAAAAATGCCAAAATATTTCTGCAGAAATACGTCATTTCAATTTTACGATGACATATTGTAAACTTTAGCTGAAATCATGGTGGAAAAAAAAGTTTTCTTCCCACCATAACAGAAATGTCATATATCCACCAAATATTGTTTTAGTTTCTATAAAACCTCCTGAATGCCGTAAATTAAGAAAATTGTCTACGGAAACTCTCATTTTTTATTATCTATTTTTTATTTTAAATTAACATTTTTTTTAATTCGATAAAGCCTTCTGAATGTGGAATTTAAAAAATTAGTGTAATTTTATAACTTAAATCATATATGGGGAACCCCCGGTTCCCGAGTTGGATCCGGCCCTCCACCAGCTCTAATCCCGAGAGTTTCCGAAATTTCAAATAAAGATTCAGCACACATAGTTTATTTGTAATAATTGTCAACCATCCTAAAACTATATTCTTCAATTCATAAATTTAAATTAAAAATTTGATTAAACGTACGCAGTGAAACTCAACACATCGAGTCAGAAATAGTAGTTATAAAGAGACAAACAGATAAACATTCGGGAAGCCGCCCATTGATCTTAAAGCACTCCGAGCGATGCGTTATGATTATAAATAACAGTCGGCTCTGATCGCTCGCGTGGCATATTCGCGTACGAACGAGACTCTCGATTCGAGAGTATTCTAGTTGCTTATTGCAGGTAATATAGAAACCGCACCACGCGCGTCACTTCATTACTTCTTAACAAAGGATAAGAAAAGACGCGGGAAATATACAGGCAAATTTAGCTCAGATGAAAAAAAATCTAATAATATATCTGCTTTAAAAAAGCGGAAAGTCGACACAGAATGTCGTCAATTCTAAAACAAATAAACTGATGAGTATTTTTTTATCATGCACAGTAGTAAACCTATGTGTTTTTTTTTTGTACGATGAAACAATTTCTGTTTTAAAAGAATACAATATGAAGCGGCATTACTCCAGCAAGCATTTCGCTCAATGTAATTTATTTACGGGCCAGTTAAGAAAGGATAACATTAAAAAACTCATTACCGATTTAGAGAAACAGCAACAAATGTTAGATTCACAAACATCAAATCTAGACAGTGTCGTTAAAGCTAGTCTTATAGTTAGTTCCAAAATAGCGAAAACTTGAAGTCATTTTCTGAGGCAGAGTTTAAGATAAAATAAATAATAAATAAATAAATGCTTTATTGTCAAAAAAAAATTTTACAATTTTGTGGACAAAGCTGTTGTAAAAAAATAGTTTACAAACATCAAAATTAGCAAACAAAACAAGACAAAAACACATCATAAATATTATAGAAAAATAATATTTAAATCAGGAATTTAGAATATTAATATTATAGAATCCTAAAAGAAGTACATTAGAAATGTACTTTGTCAGTCGTACTATGTTATAAACATTTTCATAAATATAATGTAAAAAAATAAAAAAGCAAAGTAAAAAATAAAAAAGTACGAAACAATTAAAAAAAATACATATACAAAGTTCAGTTCAGTTAGTTACACTAGGGGTTCATAAGGATAAAATTATGTGTTGTAAAACTCGTTCACGGTGTAGAAGGCTCTTTCCAGTAAGAATGATTTCAAAGCCTTGCGAAATGAAGTCAGAGATATTATGGATTTGATGTTAAATGGCAGGTGATTATGCATTTATTTTGCATTGTAGATTACTGATCTTTTAATTAACTCTGAGTGTGGAGTTGGAAGATAGAGATCGTGCTCAGTATTTCTGAGAGGGTAGTTGTGAGAAGGTCTCTCTAATAGAGCAGGTGCGTGCTTACGAATTAAGCAAACCGATTCCAAAATGAATAAGCAAGGAAGGGTTAGTATTTTATATCTTTTAAAGAAATCTCGGCAGTGAGTTCTACTGTTAAGTCTCAGTAGGTAACGAACAGCTCTTTTTTGTAGTATAAAAATTCGATCAAATTGAGTCGCACAACATGTACCCCAGAATGGAATAGCATATCTGAGGTGCGACTCAACAAGAGCAAAATAAACAGTTCTAGAGGTAGAAAAGCTAAGCTCCTCGGAAACAGATCTTAACGCAAAGCAAGCAGAACCTAACTTCCTTAATAAAGCGTCGATATGTGGATCCCATTTTAAAGAATCACCTACAAGAAGCCCTAGAAATTTTACAGAGTTTACGACATCAATAGTGGTGCCATTAAGGTCAAAGGGTTGCAGCGTGTTTTTATAAGACAAGACTTTCGTTTTAGAGATGTTCAAACATAGGAGATTAGAATCGCACCAGGATTTAATGGTGATTAGGTCATTAGATACAATCCTATGTAGGTCCGTGACATCTGGGTGGCTCCACGTAAAGCTGGTATCGTCCGCAAAGAGACATATTTTTCCACTAATGTTTAAATTAGCCATGTCGTTTATGAACAGAAGAAACAAGATAGGGCCTAGTACCGAGCCTTGAGGCACTCCATATTCCATTGGCCTACAAGAAGACATCCTGTTGTCAACTTTCACAACTTGATTTCTGTTGCTAAGATATGACTTAAACCAATTGAGAGGAGCCCCTCTAAAACCATAGTACTGCAGTTTGTTAGTTAATATATTATGATTCACACAATCGAAAGCTTTGGAAAAATCACAGAAAATTGTTGCCGTAGCGTGATGGTTGTTTAGGCTGGAGTAAACTCTATTAAGAAGGGAAAACATGGCATCGCTTGTGCATTTGTGACTTAGAAATCCAAATTGATGTTTTGTAAGTATTTCATATCTAGACAGAAATGATAAAAGCCTTTTTTTAACCAGTCTTTCGATGATCTTAGATAGCGTAGGGAGAAGTGCAATTGGGCGATAGTTCGAAGCTTCTTCTGAAACACCTCCTTTGTGAAGAGGTATGATTATTGCAGTTTTAAGGCAGCTTGGAAAAGTACCATTTTGGAAAGACATATTTATCAAAGTAGTCAGATGCTCTAGTGTGCATTCCGGCAGACTTGAATACATTTTTAAAGTAAGCCCATCAGTTCCCGAAGAAGATTTATTTTTGATATCATTAATTGTACTACGAAGTTCTGATAAAACTACTGGTGAAAAGAAGAAACTGTGCAGGTTTACCCTATGATTAGAGAGATATGAAATTGGGTCATTAGATTGAGATACGGATTTAGTCAAATCTTTGGCTACATTTACAAAATAATTGTTTAGGTCCTCAGGAGAGGTAAGGATAGTGCTGGATAAAGGAGTTTTGTTTCTTAAATCATTTACGATAGACCAGGTTTCTTTAGCTACATTTTTGGCTTTAGAAAGTCTATTATTGTAATAAATATCTTTGGCGGCTTTAATAGTTTTATGATAAATTTTTCTGTATGATTTTACATAATTATGAAAAAAGACACTGTCCGAAAATTTCTTTAAATGAGATAGTGACCGCATGTTCTTAGAAGATATACGTAAACCTTTAGTGGACCAGGGTTTACTTCTTTTATTTTTGGTAGGCCTAAGAGGAAAAGATTCAGAAGCTATATTAGTTAGAGTTTTTATAAAACGAGAAAATTCAGTGTCGACATCGTAAGTGTGAGAGTCCCAGTCAGTTATTTGACATAGGTGTTTGAAATTAATGAAATTTCTAACCGAAAAAATACGGCCTACTTGTCTAGAGGAATTTTTGGCTTTGGATGTAATTGAAAATTTTGTGAAAATTGCTTCATGATCGGAGAAACCTGGACTTAAGACATTACATTCGACGGAGCTAGGATCGAAAGAAGACACAACGTAATCTATAGTACTGGCACTTGTCTTAGTAATTCTGGTTGGTGACTTGACGTGCATGGCAATTCCTAATGACTCAAAGATGGACTGAAGACATTCCTGAGCAGCACACACACTGGAAAAGTCAATATTGAAATCGCCACATAAGATTAATTTGCTTTTTACAGGAAGGGACTCGAGCAAACTTAGAAGGTTATGGCAGAATAATTGCACATCAGCATCAGGTGTTAATAATAATAATAATATAAAGGTCATAAGTATTGTGATAAACGATAGAAAATTCAAATACTTTTTCAGATAATAAATGATTATACTTTGATATTTCGGAAAAATCGTTGTTTGAAGACATTATCATGGTGCCTCCATGAGTTAAATTAGTTCTATTAAATCTGGCAATTGTGGTATAGTTTTTAATAAAAACAGGTTGATTGATATTTAGCCAGTGCTCAGTGATGGCAATGACTTCTGGAAAATTTAGCTCTTCTAACAAAAGATATAATTCGTCTGTTTTATGTCTTAAGGACTGAATATTAAGAAAAAAAAGATTAAAATTGCTATTGGTCAATTTTTTAGAGGGTGCTAGATCCTTTTTTTTGCGTCATATTGACTAAAAATTTTTACTTTTTGATGGTGAACCACTAGAATAATATTTACCAGTACCTTCACGAATTTTTTGGAGCCGTAAAATTTTTTCCGAGGAGTAGAAAGATCTATACGCTGCAAGGTCTGAGTCCACTTCAGATGAACCAATCCCATAGGCATCGTGGAAGCGATAATACAGCTTGCGCAGGGATTCCTTGTCACTGGGAAGACCTTCTGAAGCTAGCAATAATTTAATGCTAGTACTTGTACCTCAAAACACACACTAGATGGCTGGTCGTGTAGATAAGCAAGAAATAGCCTTAAGGTCTTTAGTAAGGAAGGATCCCTTAATCTGGCTAATATATAGCGACCATTTGCTTTATCCGAATCTTGGGACAGCCGCACTCTTGGTGGAGTCATTGGATCAAACTGCAAAAAATCATCTTTCTTTGCAGTTTTCTCCATGCTTAATTTAGAGCCCTCCAGTGCCAATGACCTACAAGCTGCTATGGCCTCCCTGTCAGAGCCAATTATGACTGACTTATCCTCTTCAGGCACAAATGTCACTGGTGATTCCAATAATTGAGGCTTTGGTGGAGACAGCCCCCGGCTCTTTGGGATATCTATATTGACATCTTGATGACTAGAAGATGAGACATTATGGGCTGTGGAAGTGGGCGGCGTTTGGATAAGGGTTGGTGAAACTGAATCATAGGTAGGATCAATTATAGTACCAGGTGGCCACAGACTAGCGTTCTCAAGCTGAATTAAGTGATCTTTATTTTGCACCCCAATTTTAAAATCGGAGTGCAAAGTGTCTGCATTCTTAAGCATAGGAAAACAACGCACAAAATTCGTGGTTCCTAATTTTTCTTTGATGTAGTGTACAAGCTGATTTGATTTATACGTGGACGGAATTATGGATACCACTACATAATGCCATTTCTCTATAATGGGTGTTTTGTTGGGCTGGAAGGAAACAGCTTTTTTTGGAGACTTATTGACAGGCATTTGGACATCTGTTGTATCGGTTTGGGTTGATATTGCGGTGGTGTATATCTTCTTTATTGATTGTTGTTTAGGCTTATCAGCAAGCTTCTCCAGGGTAAGTGCCATTTGTTTTACACTATGCCTCAGCTCAGCCATCTCTTTAGTCAACTGCTCCTTCGATGAATCATGCACCTGGACTTTGACAGATTCATTTTGAGTTTCCATTAAAATAGATGATAGATTGAAAGTATCCTGCCTAATTTCTTTAATGGATTTAAATAAGGATTTTTGTATACTGTCAGATATTCCAGAATGAAGGCTGTGAATATCCTCAATTTTTTCTAGCAGTATCTTCCATTTGGAGTCATGATTGAGTAAGATGTCGTAAATTTCGCCAATGATCGGAAGGATGTCGTTGTTTTTCTTTAAGCAGGAACCCAGGGCTTCGAGATATTCTGAAGAGATTTGAGTCTTTTGGAGATCTGATATTTTATCATGCAAATATTTCAGAGTTGGAGAGTCGCAAACAGTGCAAAAAAATCTTATGTTGTTGAATTTTTGTTTGTAGAGCACTTTTGTCGTGGATTTATCCAGTCCTGTACAGACCATACAAAAATTTCTTCGGCACTCCCCACTACAGCGAATTCTGTAACAGTCTTTTTCCGAAACGATTTTTTGGCAAGAATCGCACTTAAATTCAGCCATTTTATAAATAAATAAAAAATTAAAATTTTCAAAGGAACAAAAAAAGTGAAAATTAAAAAAAAGATGTAGATAAATTTTATGTAAATATTATGTAAATATTTCCAGTTGATAAATCAAAATCTTTAAATATCACGCACAAACAATATTTATAACTAATAACCGGATCCGGGTAAACAAGGTCAAGTTTAGTTTATAGCAAACGACGAACTGATGATCGGGTCAAAGCACACAAAAACAAATTGAAATCAAAACAGTTCAAACCAAAACAAAACAAAACGTTCAAATACCGGCAAAACAATATACGAGCGAAAACACAACCGCCTCGTACAACTGCTGGACTAGAACTGAAAGAATACCTAGTGGACAGAATTTAAGAAGGTGAGCTTATCGCGACGTATTGTTGTTCGATATATAGATATGATAGCTAGCGATATCGAAAAAATATTCACTGAGAAATTGGCTGGTTTTCAAGCATTTTACCAGTTTTATTAGCTACTCTTCTGAACCAGAGAATCACCAGCAGAAAACCAAAGGGCCTAGACATAGACATAGATGGGTAGCCCGACCAGAGTACCGATTTGCCTGACACAGTCCAGTTAGCTATTTTTTACGAGGTGTTTTACGGCCGCTACGAGGGACCATTACTGGAAAAGATATTTTTGCCGAGGTGCAAAGTACTTTTAAGCAATACGGTTTGCAGTGGTGTAAATTAGTTGGAGTGAGCACAGATTGTGCGCTTTCAATGGTCGGTACACGAAAAATCGGAATTCTGAAGGAAAGAGCAACCGCTGTGAATGTGCAAGATGTGATTTAGTAACTCTAGAGAAAATATTACCGCAAATTTGTGATCTAATACGTCTTTGTGTGACACTTAAACGACCTGAACTTGAAGCTTCATAGACAAGGACAATTGGTAAATCAGTTGTACAGTCATATTAAAGCTTTTCCAAACAAAATTCGTTTGTGGGAAACACAAATGATAAGTAAAAGCTATTTTCATTTTTTAATATTATCCAGTCACGAAAACATTGAATACTGTCGCTATGCTAAAGAACTAAAATTACTATCAGAGCAATTCCCTGATCAGTTTTCCGATTTTAAGAAAATGGATAACACTTTCAATATTTTTGCAAATCCTTTTGTACATTCGGTAGCACGCGGCTTTCTTTAATCATGAAAACTAATAAAAATTAGCATCGTACTCGGCTTACAGATGTTAAGAAAACAGGTTGCGTCTATGTACTAGTGATATTGACCCCAATATTGATCGTCTTGTTTCTCAGCTTCAAACGCAAGTCTCTCATTAATTTTCATTTGATTTTTCTATCTGTTTGTTAATTTGTTTTTTTATATTATTGATTATGCAATTATAATTAATAAATAAAAAAATGTGTGAATTTTTATCGCGAAATTACGCCCTCAGCTAAGCAAAGGTTTCCCATACCTGACTTAAATGATCGTTTATGGCTTTAAAGACGGTTTTTATCGACGAACCTGGGCTAACCTAACGCCTAACGGGATAGATCCTATACAGTATACGTTTTCTCTAAAAAAAATCTTGTTTTAATATATATTCGTAGTTGTTGGCGCGCTACCGCGCATTTTCTTTATAGCAAAACTTAATCAATCCTAACCTAACCTAATTGGCATTTTCATTATAGTTTACTTCTATAAAGCCTTCTGAATGTAGATCTTAAAAAATTAATGTGATTTTATAGTTTAAATAATCGTTTATTGCTTTAATGATGGTTTTATCGACAAACCTAAGTTAGCCTCGTTAACACCTAGCAAGATAGATCCACCTTACAGTATATGTTTTGTTAAAAAAATCTAGTTTTAATATAGGCTAAAAATATTGTTGCTTTATAATAATTAAGATGTATTTTCATTTTTATATTCAGAAAAATGTTAAGATTGCGAGTCAAACTAAAATATCTATATGTATCCGATTTCCTAGGAAAATCAAAATAATGAAAAATTTCCGCAAAAACATTTTTGCAAAGTATAGAAATATCCTCAAAAAATGGATATAACAAATTTCCTCGAAAACGTTTTTGCATTTTTAGTTAAGAAAAATGTTCAAAAGGCAAATCAACGCAATTTTTTTATGTAACTGGTTTCAAATATTCTGAAGCGTAAAGGATTTCCTCGGAATATGCAAATAAAAAATTTCCGCAGAAATATGTTCGCATTTTTATGTTCAGAGAAATGTTTGGAGTGGCAAGCAAAGCAAATTTTTCATATAACTGAAAAATTCTTATTTTGCATTATTAAGAGAAGCTTCTAAAAGACATGAAACCAGCTGGCTTCCTTATAACTGATTTCAGGTGAACGAAAGTTGATCCAAAGAATTTATTACGAAGGAAATCCCGAGTAAAGTTTACACTTTTTTCTACTTTAATTAATTTACAATATAATTATTTTAAGCATGATTATGAAGGTTCAGAGAGAAAATATTATCAAATTACACTATTGACATATACAATTATATGTATTTTAATATATTATGTTACGCACAGTCTCTATACGAGATGGGTCAATCCATGTTAAAGGTCACCAAATTTCAAATATCACACAAATATCGGTCGGAGGAGGGGAAAGATTCACTCTATTATAAGAAGATTGTTTTTTGGTAAAATCTACATCAGACAATCTACATCAACAAGACTCAGCGACATCTCCATCATGAAAGTAGTAAGTAGTCATTTGGATTTTATTTACATCCCTTTCGACCTTGTTTGCGTTGGAGTGTTGTACCACTTTCGATTTTTAGTTATAATCTATTAATAGTATTAGTAACAGTAATGTCTAGACTCACACGTATGCATTATCACTTTTACCGTCTTTTTGTGAATATTTATTTAAGATTTATCTATATATTTATTAGTTCACTTATAATCAAACATCTTTTTTACATATAGTTATAAGAAAATCTATGATAATTAACTCTATATACAAAACCTAAATTATAAGAAAGAAATACTGAACCTATAAAAATACTAATTTCATTCAAATTCAAACGGCTTTTTTTAATGGGTATAAATACAAACTTAAATATATATTTAGAATGGTGGAGAGATCGAGCATAGGTGCTCACCTAACCACCATAAAAAGAACTAAGATAACAACATTTTTATTAACATAGTCCTAAATAAATAAATAATACTTCTGTGTAGATAGCGTGAACCAATAATGATAGAAGAATTCTTCTAAACCTTATTTAACAGTTTCTTACTTTCCAAACAGAAAAAAATTCAGGATATCGGTATAAAACAGGGTTTCAAAAATTTTGAGCTATTACTCAGTTCTATATACCATTAAATAATACCAAAGTTATAGGAAAAGTAGTAACAACAATTCCTGTAATTAGTTATTGCCGTATTTCTGTAAACAGAATATGTAGTTCTTTTTTTCCTTCTGTTATTAAATCTATTGCAAACATTTTTACCACGAGATCTTGTTGTTTTCTGTAACGTTTTTTAAAATAATATTCAATAGCTACAACATATACAGCATTTTATATTTATTTTTTTAACAGGTAATTGTCTTATCCGCTCTCGTAGCTGTAGCCCTCTCTGCACCACCACAAAGCCCTGACTCTCAGGCACAAGTTCTCAAGAACGACCTCGACAACATTGGTGTTGATGGATACAATTTTGCGTAAGTAATATTTCACTATATATTCTTGAAGAGTGTCTATAACTTCCTTATGATTAGTATTCATGTTTTTGTAGCTTTAAAACATGATATTAACTATAGTTTAGGCTTCCCTGGAGAAGGGGTAGCTGCTTCCTCTCGAAAAAAGTCAAAGATGAAATTTGTATTCTTCGTTTGTGTATATAATTTTTATTTACAATTCAGTTGTTGACTCCTTGTACATGAAATTATCTATTTTTCAGATATGAAACTAGCAATGGAATTTCTCAGCAGGTACAAGGTCAACTGACTAAAGCTGGAAGTGAAAACGAAGCGCTTGCTGTCCGTGGACAATTCTCGTACACTGATCCCGCTACCGGTCAGGTGTTCACTGTAAACTACGTTGCTGATGAAAACGGTTTCCAACCTCAAGGTGCCCATTTACCTGTTGCTTAATAATAGTCTGTCATTTTTTATGTTTTGTTAAAAAAAATTAAAAAAGAAACTAATTGAGTGTTTCAATTGAATAGTCTAAATAAGGCAAAAGATTCCTAGAGAGATTTTTGCGAAGCCTGACTAATGGCCAAAGTTTCCAATTCCCGTCGGTCTCCAATCTATAACATTAGCAATTTTAAGATTTTGCACAGTGCACAGTTTTGGAATTGGCAAGCTTTTTACAACTCTTAACCTACCTGTAAGGGCAGATACAAATTTTGAAATTCCCCGTAATATACCAAAAAACGTACCACTTAACAAACCTAGCATGGCCTTGAATGAAAGCAAGATATGAAAACCTGGTATGGCAGGAACACATAGAAGTGGAAAACTGACCAAATGGGCCATGCTAGGTTTTTTTAAGTTGTAACAGCTTCTAGGAGCACCTATTTGGTTAAACGGTATTCAGCGTATGGCACGTAAAGCTCATTTGGATTGATTGCCTTGATTCTGGCCTATAGTTTTGTACATGTAACTCTAAGATTTGACAACTGGGATGACCTGATAACATTTTGGTAAAAATCCAATAAGGTCAAACAAAATAACGTCCTAGTGAAATGTTAAATAAATTATTACTAAGAAAGTGCTGTCGTTTGCCTTTCTGTCCGTCAGTTTGTGGGATGACTTAAAAACTACTTATCAGATTAATTTCAAATTTTAGACAAAAATTAAGGCTCACATGTGGATGACCTGGTAATATTTTGGTAAACATCCAATATGCTGGAACAAGATGGCGGCCTAGTGAAACGTTAAAAAATTATTACTTAAAAAACTAACTATCCAATTTACCTAAAATTCAAATAACTTGTTAAAAAAATTAACATAAAAAAATCTTATTCAATTGACTATACATTTTGGAGAAAAATCAAATATGATATAAATATAAACTGGTGCGAATTCAACATGACGTAACAAAATGGCTTCCAATAAAAATGTCAAAATAGACAGTATATATGTGTTCATAAATAACTATGTACTGAACTAAATTGGTTCACACTTACTATTTCAAATAAAAGGAAATATTCATAATGGGGGAAGTTCCGGGTAAAGGAAATTTGCCGATTTTTAACAAAATAAAACCGCCAAATAAAATGCAAATACAAAATACAAATCACTCGCGAGCGACTCAAACCTCTTCATCGAACTTTATTTTCTCAACTAAGAAATCGTCGAAAACTCGCAAAGCTTTTGGTTCTTAGGAGGCAGTAAACATTGCCTGTCACTGGTGCCTGTAAAGCATGGGTATTTTCGGTTTTCGGCGATCCAGAGTATGGCGGTTTAAGTAGTAGGCTGAATTGTAGGAAACATTGGCAATCTAAAACGCGTGTATAAGTCAGACCATTGTTTACTGTAGTTCAGAACACCGTTGTTCTGTATAATAGTAAAGAATAGCTGCCGGTACATGTTTGCGAGCTTAGTCTTAGACTCCCCAGTATATTTGGAAATTTTGTTTGATTGGCTAAAAAGATTCAAATAAGTATCTGATATGCTCAGATTTTAACGCTACACTTTAAGTAGTTAAAACTAGTAGATAATAGTTAATATTTAAATTAATAAATAAATAAATAATGCCTTTATTATTACAAGCAAAGAAAAATAAAAGCATTTTAAATTACCAATTTAACTTAGATTGGTAGCGGAAAGGCTCTGGCGCAATTTGGCTTAGTAGCTACTCTTCTGAAACAGAGAATCATCAGCAGAAAAGCAAAGGGCCTAGACGTAGATGGAGAGCCCGACATTTGCAGTAGTTAGGCTCACTGGGGTCCATTGTGCTATCCCATAGTCCATGTGTCATGCCAGGAACCCACTCCTTTTTAGAAAGGAAAGGACCTTTTTGAAATCGAGCAGGTCCTACAAGTTCGAGTTCCACATAAGTGTCACCCAAGCAAATCAGTCTGGCGTTGACTAGAGCGTCACATCGACAGACCAGATGCTCGAAACTTTAGTCTACCTCAGCACAAAATCTGCAGTATGGATCCTGCCTGTAATATTTCACCAGCCAGTGACCAGTTAGGACCCCGGTAATGGTAAAGGGCCTAATATTGAGCCTTGAGGAACCTCAGAAAGAATTAGCGGATGTTCGGAAAACCTGTCGTCTGAATATATTTTTTGATATCTATTGGGGAGGAATGATTGAATAAGATTGGTCAAAAATGGTGTCAAAAGCTTTCGAAGAGTCAAACAGGATTAACACAGTAATAAGTTTCTTATCAGTCGCAGTTATTATATCGTCTATAACATTTGCTACCGCTGTACCGAAATTCCTTCTGAATACCCATTGTCTATTAGGTATTATTTTATTATTAACGAAAAATGATTATATAATATTTTTTCAAAAATTTTCGATAAACTTGGAAGAATGCTTATAATTCGAAGTTCACTAAAATCTTCTGAATTGGAGGTCTTAGAAAGAGGTTATCCTATTGATATCTTCCACTGGTCTGGAAAACAATTTGCTTCAATGCAGGAGTTAAAAATTGGGCTGCAGTACTTTAGCATTAAGGGAGACACTTCATCAACGCCTGTTGCATTGGGTTTAATGTTAAACATCTGTTCACTTCGGAGATATCGAATATGAAAGATAAATTTAATTGTTGATTAAAATTGGTATTATTGTAAAAATTCATTGTATCATCGCAATTCGGAATAGTTTGTAAGTAAGTCCTAAAAAAATTATTAATTTGATTAAGTTCAGTTAATCTTTTAAGAATAGCGCTTTTTGAATGTGCAATGTTAAAGTTTCTAACAAATAAGTATAGACATATCTAAGTTATGTTATTTTGTTTTGTCAAAAATACGTTAACACGTGATCAGCATAAATGTAGTGGAAAATGTCATGCTCAAAAATGGCACCCATATTGCAATTGAAGGTTACATTTTCTTATAGGTATTTACATGTAAAAAACCGCTCAAATTTTAGCAGTTCACCTATAGTTTTATCTACTGGCATGTTACTGAATACCCGAATCATCGAAAAAAAAAACATTTCTCCAGATTTCCGAATCTTGACGAATTGGGGTTGCAGTTTGGAAACGAAAAGTATCTCTAAATCCTTCCAATCCATGAGTTGTACAAAAGAGGTCCACAAGGAATTTCGGATTTTTTACACATTCACTCCTCTACAGAAGCCGACAGGTACTTAGTTTACTCAGTAAAACAACTTGATTGTTATTGAAGCC
The DNA here is from genome assembly GCA_030620095.1 of Kuschelorhynchus macadamiae. NCBI lineage: Eukaryota > Metazoa > Arthropoda > Insecta > Coleoptera > Curculionidae > Kuschelorhynchus > Kuschelorhynchus macadamiae. The sequence continues at coordinate 324,432 of JAUTXW010004988.1, read as the reverse complement.
AGGTGAATTTAATTTACTGAGCAGAATAGACCCATTGAAAATATTCGACCAACGTTTTCCCACATCATCTGATGAAAACCATCCTGCACTGTTCTTTAGGAATAACCTGCTTCAATGCGCTGTCAGTGTGGATGAAAAAAGGGGAGAGAAGAATAACAGTCCGTGGTCGCCGAACTCTAAAATTTCTTTTACTTTGTAGCCCTAAAGGACAATACAGTAAATAAAACGAAATAAAATAAAAAATTTTAAAGTTGAAAACGTTATAACAATTGGTTCATTTTAAAAACAAAACAAGTTAGAAGTTTGGCTAAGCTCAGAATCATGATTATGCCATTGACAATAATCAACGTAATTTATCATCAGAAGAAGCTGCTAACACAGGATTGTAGTTATGGCGAAATAATAAGTTATAGGTAGAAGTACTACCTCGATATCTATAAAGGTACCGCGAAGTGTTTCAATATTTAGAGAACGTCGACGGACTCCAACTCTCCGCGACCTGTAATACCCATAGTGGAGAGATTAAGGCAACCACGGTATATTATTATACACCAGGCCTTCGTGGTCTGCCTAAACACACATAAACACGAGTTTTTAAATAGACATGCATTCCAGGGCTTTCTTATTGAGGTCTGGGGAAGGGGAGAGCTCAGAAAGTTAAAGGAAATTTTAAAACTGGCTTCTTCTTCTTGATTTATCTTCTCCTAATGAAGATTGGTGATACAAATCTGAATCTGAAGTTTAGAAACAGCCCCATGAAAAATATCTGTTGATATGCATCCAAGCCACCTACGGAGATCCTTTAGCCAGGAGTTCTGGCGTCTTCCAATCGATCTTTTTTCCTGAACTTTTCCTTCTATAATGAACCTTAATCTCGCGTATTTCTCGTCTCTCATAATGTGCCCCAGATACAAAATTTTCATTTCTTCAGTGTGTAACAGTTGTTTTTCTTTATTCATTCTTCCCAGGACCTCGATATTGGTTATTCCGGGCGTCCAAGGTATTTTCAATATTCTTGTATACAGCTACATCTCAAAGACGTCGATGCCTTTTTCTATACCCGGGTCAACCGTATAGATAAATTGCGAATACATAATATTTTATCAACCACGTTTTGAGTTCCAAGTTGATGTCTGATCTGGTGAAAAAATGTTTCATATTTATGAAAGTTTTCGTCGCCTGCTCGATTCATAATCGACTTTCCCTGGAACTGGCACGCAGTGTAAAATAAGTATTTAGGTATCTTGCAATGAGGTAAAAGTTGACATAATGTTACGTTGCCACCACAGTAACTTTTAAATCATTTTTCTTAAAACAAAGTTGTAAGGACCTTGTTTTTTGAACTTTTTTCAAGAGCTTTCAATTGACTCCTCACAACATCACTGTATTATAATCAGCATAATCATTTTACCGTACGTCCCAAGAACCAGGGTAAAATCAAACTTGCCTAAAATTAGTTTTATGATGGCGTTGATAAAATCCTATGATTTTATTAATATCCTAGAAATGAAAAATTTTACTTCAAAACCAATATTTACTTAAAAAAATTGTCTTCTAGATCTCAATAAGACATTTATCAAAAAACTACTTAACTCATAAGCGCTTTTGTTGTTAATCTAACTTTGTGAGCTTCTACATAAACACCACCTTAAAAATAATAATTCTATTAAATGTAATGTTTTTAGAATCCTTTAACCAATACATGCAGGTTTTATCTAATATTTATCCGCATAATATAGTATTACAAGTCTTAGGATATAAATTCATCTTAATGGACTTTATAATTAGATTACCAATAATTGGTTTTAAGATTTATTGATAAAATAATCACCTTATAAACTTCAAAACATGGTAAGCAACAAAATTGATTTATTATCTTGCAGAATTTTTAAACAAAAACTAGAACATCCCTGTAAATGTTTAAAATTCTATTTGCGAAAATTGAGCAACTCTATTATTTATTTAATTTGTTATTTTATTCATTACATATTAATTACTTTTGTTATAAAATTAACGAGAATATTGTTATTTTTGTTAAAAAAATGAGATTAAGATTGAGCTTAATCTTGATAATAGATAATAAAACAATTGTGTCCCTTAAGCCGGGTCCAGACTATGTAACAAAACACGTTAATTAACAAAGTTTTGTAACTTGTTAGAGAAATTCAAGTAAAAAAGTTATAAAACACAATGTTATACAACAATTTTCTTGCTATATAACATGTTTTATGTTATCCATTAGGTGTCGGTAAAGATCAAAGAAAGTTATAAAACTTTGTGTTATAACACGCCGCGACTTGTCCATACTTGTGTTAATAAACATTTACTGCAGCACCAGTGGCCGGCGGCCGGCGTTTGAAATTATTGTATTAGTTAGTATTGCCAGAACTGCCGCTTTGCACACTCTGGTTTTTCTTATTTCTTTTACGCGATGGAATGGTCAAAAGAACTTACCACTCATTTGAAATAATAGTCTAGGAGATTTAATACAGTATTTCTTGTATCAGTTTATATTGATCGTGATAGTACCTTACATTTTAAATTAGTAACCAATTTGAAGTCAGTAATTATTCTGCCACGGCACTTTTCCCTCCTCACTGGTAAAGAATAAAGAAAATTCTTCTCGTATTTCCTTGCCTAGTACACTGGGTTTTCTAGGAATCCTTTTGAGTCTTAACAAAGTACCATTTGGTTTACCTTCGACTCTCCATGTACCGGGTATTAGTTCCCCGGTAGACGTGTCTTCTGAATCAAAAGTACCTGGTGGACAGTAGGATGAAGTTGACTGACCTTTCCTAAGAAAATTGTGGAGATAACAGCATACTAAAACTATCTTTTCTGCTCTTTCGGGCTCAAGAAGCATTGGTTTTCGTAAAACCCTGAATACGACAGATAAAATTCCAAATGAATTTTCGACTACACGCCTAGCTCTACTATGTCTGTAATTGTAAAAATGAATTTTCGACTACACGCCTAGCTCTACTATGTCTGTAATTGTAAATTTGTCCCTGTGAGCCTTTCTGTTGAGTGCCTGGGAAGGGAGTCATAATATGGGGCTGCAAAGCAAATGCCTCATCATCTAGAAATACGAACGGTGAAGGTGATGTTCTTCCTGGTAATACTTTCATTGGTGGGAGATTCAAGGAAGACGTTTCAAGTAACTGTTTAAATGTAGTGTTAGCATATACTCCGCCATCAGACAAACGTCCTTGGCAACCTACATTTACATAGGTAAAACAATAGTTAGCCTCAACTATTGCTAAAAGCACTATGCTAAAAAATCCCTTGTAGTTGAAATAATCGCTTCCAGTGTTCATTGGAGCTTCTAAACATATGTGTTTTCCATCCATACTACCACAACAGTGAGGGTAATTCCACTTCTGGTTAAAATCTTCTGCAATCTGTAGCCATGCTTCTTGACATTCAGGCACCTAAAAAAATGATTTACCGGTTTTTTTTTGTTGTAGGAAGAAGAGCAACCAGAGTCACATCAAGAAGTGCAAGGTGATACAGAAAAATGTCAAGAAAAAACTGTAATAAAAAACACGTGTTCCTACCACAAAAGGGACCAAGAGAAGAGTGTTAGATACAAAATCTGAAGAAGCTTACGCGGTAATGAAACAACTATCGAGTAACATAAAAAAACGAGATGACTTCGAAGTGTACGGTGAATATGTAGCAGGGATCTTGCGGAATCTCAAAAGCAAGTCGGTTCTAGCTTTCGCGAAATACGAAATAAATAATGCTCTCTACCGAGCGGAGATAGCAGACATACCTTCAAATACATCTGAGCCATCCACTACTCCGGCGTCCGAAACACCTGCATCTACTCTACTTTCACCAACTACAACAGACACTGAGGATCAATCATATAATAGACCTGGGTTATCTACCATTCCGTCCGCTATGAATATATCCGATACTTCACCAATTCAAACAGACACTACCATGCCGTCCGCTATGAATATATCCGATACTTCACCAATTCAAACAGACACTGAGACTCAATCATACGCAGGCGCAGAAGACATGAGTCAGAATGAATTAAACTTTACACAAATGCTTCTGAATTTATAAATGTCCTAATTTTTTTTTATTTGTAACTGAATGAATAAAGAGGTTTGGAAAAACTCTATGTACTTACTTTGATTTTGTCGCTTAAACAGTCGATGAGAGCGTCGCACACTTCTGGCACAATATTCGAAATACTCTGCTTAGAAAATTTGAATAAATAGCTTAAACTTTGGTAGGAATCTCCACTTGCTAAGAATCTCAACGTAACCGCCAATCTTTCTCTTACTGGTATTGCATCTCGAAATGTTGTGTCTTTTTTGCCTATTTTATGGCCAATTTTATTTATAAGGTATTCGAAATCAGAACTTGCCATCCTTAAAAAGTTTTTAAAACTACCATCACATTTAATGTCTCCTGTCAATGGGTTTATGTCATCCATTGCTAGATCCTTTAAAAGAGTTGTTCCACTATGTTCCTCGAGCTCTTAACGATGGCCGTACCCAAAATCTTCGTTTAGACTTTACTCGTCGCCTACATAAAATCACGCAAGCTGCTGCTGCCAAAATTACATCTTCTACGTTTGAGGTCATTTTAAATACTACAACTGCCACTGCTTCCAGTGGTAAAATGTGCACTAATTTTGTTTAGTTTTGTTCTGTTACATAGTCTGGATGTCTCTGCTATTTTATAACAAGTTATGAAACAAAGCTAATCAACAAATTTGTTGTATAACTTGTTATTTAACGTGTTTTGTTACATAGTCTGTACCCGGCTTTAGGATGTTTTGTCAAGAACAAATCGATATATGGTATCTTTCTCTTTTCTAGGTAAAAAGAACTAATTACGATCGAAGTTCCGGGAAAATGTTACCTTTTTTATCTACTTTAATTTATAATATAATTTTTTAGTTATTATTAAAAGGAATCTATGTTAGAGAGATCCATGAAAGAAATTTGCCAAAAATAAATAACCCCAAGTAATAAAATATTATTAAATCACATTATTGACATATATAATTATAATGTTACGAAGATAATCTATACGAGACGGTCAATGATTCGTGTTAAAGGTCATCAAATTCGAAATATCGCACTAAAAACTGCCGAAATTCTAACGCGGTGTCCAAATATCGGTGGGGGAAAGGGGGAAGATTCATTCTATTATAAGAGAATGGTTTTTAAGTAAAATCGGCATCAGTTTAAATATCAGTTCATCCAAACAAAACTCATCAGCATCTTGATCATGAAAGTAGTAAGTAGTCATTTGGATTATGTTTACATTCCCTTTAGGTGTTACCTATTAATCCTATTTGTAACAATGATGTCTAGACAAACACGGATGCATTATCACTTTTACCGTCTTTTTTGTGAATTTTTATTTAAGTTGCATCTGTATATTTGTCAGTTTATTTATAATCATACATCTTTTCTTTACAGAAATAGTTATAAAAAAATCTATGATATAAGTATTTAGTTATGTGCGAAAGTTAAATTATAACAAAGAAATACTTATATTATTTGTTTCTTGTTTTCCAAACCAAACAGAAAAAATACTTTCAGTATATCGGTGTAAAAAAAAATTCAAAATTTTTTATTGATTACGCAGTTCTATATACTAACTTTAAATAATACCAAAATTATAGTAAAGGCAGTAACAACACTCTCGGTAAATAGTTATATTCGTATTTCTGTAAACAAAACATAATATATGGTAAATTTCGTATCAGAGGAAATTAGTGACCATGAAGGGGTCCTTTCTGATATTAAACCTATTATTCCACGAGATCTTGTTGTTCCCAGTACCTTTGTTTCACTCTATTTGATTTTCATAATTAACTTTAAGAAATTGTATTTGGTGTTTTTGAAAATATATTCTAAAATAAGCTGATTCATTTTCATTTTAAAACCACCCTTTGGCTTTATATTGCAAGTTTAAAAGTATGCAAGTTTAATATTATGTAATATTTAGTGCATTGACTGTTTAGGTTTAATTCCCTATTAAATGTAAGGGATTTTATGAAAAAAAATATATTTTTATATTTTGATCAAAGTTTAATGACACTCCCCATTTCTTAAATGATTTTTTCTTACATTGCGCCATATGCCAGTTTTGAGGCTTGCTTTAGTGCTTAATAATAATAATAATAACTAATAATAACTTCGGGATGTATTTGTGATTTTTTCACTTTTTTTTGCAAAAATTGAAGATTTTTTTATAATTTAGCTGAAAACAAACTTTTCTGGCAAATTGCGATAACAATATTTGTTTAGGAAAATGTATTAATTGTGCCAATTGACTAAAGTATTAATAAGTTGAGCAGTCATTATAAAAAAATTGAAATACTTTAATAAGTTAATATCTTCTTAATTCTATATATATATATATATATATATATATATATATATATATATATATATATATATATATATATATATATATATATGTGTTTTCATTCCGGGTGTACATCCGTTCACTACTGTCGTTCTGAAAAGAACAGTTTTGCTGACGTTTCGCCAATATATATATATATATATATATATATATATATATATATATATATACATAAATATGTATATATATATATTATATATATATATATATATATATATATATATATATATATATATATATTTTAAAGCAAGAATCAAAAGCTTAAGACATTTAAATGTTAAAAAAAGGTAATGTTTTAATATTTTTCACATATTAAGATATTGTCATTTTACTTACCACTTCTCAGTTCATTAAGGTAGTCAAATTTACATCAATTTTTTTAATGGAAGAATTCTTTAAAAGATGGATCTATTTGCAGGCGACATTGTTTCAAAGACTTACATATTTTCTACAACGTTTTTGAAAATAATATCCAATAGCTACAACATACACAACATTTTATATTTATTTTTTTAACAGGTAATTGTCTTATCCGCTCTTGTAGCTGTAGTCCTCTCTGCACCACCACAAAACCCTGACTCTCAAGCACAAGTTCTCAGGAATGACCTCGACAACATTGGTGTGGATGGATACAATTTTGCGTAAGTCATATTTAACTATATTCTTGTAGAGTGTCTGTGACTTCATTATGACCAGTATTCTTGTTTTTGTAAATTTGAAACATGATATTGACTGTACCTAGGACATCCTTCGAGAAGGCAGAGCTGCTTTCCCTCGAAAGAGGTCAAATTACTGATGAAACATTTAGCAATGATAGCAATTCTGTTGACTCTGACTCTTGCCACATCGAAAAATTTATTTTTCAGGTATGAAACTAGCAATGGAATTTCTCAGCAGGAACAAGCTCAATTGACTAATGCTGGAAGTGACAACGAAGCGCTTGCTGTCCGTGGACAATTCTCCTACACTGATCCCGCTACCGGCCAGGTATACACAGTCACCTACGTTGCTGATGAAAACGGTTTCCAACCTCAGGGTGCCCATTTACCTGTTGCTTAATAATAGTCTGTCATTTTTTATGTTTTGTTAAAAAATTAAATTAAAAAAGAAACTAATTAAGTGTTTTAATGAAATGGTCTAACATATGACAGAACGATCTCCCAGAAACTATTCGGTTCCAGTATATCGCCGCCTTTCAATAGATCCTTAGAAAGATTTTTGCGAAGCTCATCACATCGCCAGAGTTGTCAGTCCGCGTCAGACTCCGATATACAATTATTAGCAATCATATTCGCCTCTTTTAAAGATTTTTCGTAGTGCTCATGTACATATTAAGCTACAAAAAGACACCAGCAGACACTCGATCAGAGGTGAGAACCTTTTCGTGGAATAAATTAAAAAAAAAATAGAACCGACTTCAAATAAAGCACAAAAACGTAAAATATATGTTATTCCACATTGAAAATTTGACTTTATGAAGTCGGCGTCAAACAAATTCTTAATTACTTAATCATAAACTGATATTTATTGAGTATCTACATATATACCACATTAAATTGACGTGATTTTTATTACTTTGACCCCGACTTAATAAATCAAATTTTCGGTGTGAAATAAATAAATTATTGTTTTTTACTTTTTAGTGCATTTTTCACGCAGGTTCTAATTTTTAATAAAAAGTTTTAGTTCTATTTATACTTAGATAAATTTAAATTTAAATTCTTGAAGTCAGGTTACAATTTTAGATGTTCCCAATAAAATAAATGAGTAGCTACTAAATCGACTGTATATGAAATTTTATCAAAATCACCTTACTAATATTATAAAAATTTAAAAAGATGAGTAAAATTGAATTTCGTATCATTAAAAACCCCGAAAACCATATGAAACATGATATAACATGCATACTTTTTTCCTGATGAATGCAATATATACGACTAAATAATTGAAAATGGCACTATTCCGCTATTTTTTACATTTTTTATACTCGTATATTCAGGCTATGGAACCACTCCGGTAATATCCTGAATATTCCCTGTAAATTTCAAAATTGCTCTAACCATCGCGGAGTAACCGACGTATATATATAAAAAAATATATAGGGTCCAATTGATAATTTCCTCGTTTTTTGATGTCGATTAAAAAGTAAAATAAAAAGTACTTTGTTGTTTTTTTCTTGGACAAACGGTTTAGGATTTATAGCAGCGGTAATGTGGAACTTAAAAACACGGATTTCGGTGAATTTTTGCTTCTTATCTATCCGATATCGACAATAAATATATTTTTTGAGACATTTCTTTATTTATTTTTAAAAATAGGACAAAAATTATTTATTGCAAGAGGCCGGTACGCGTTTGCGAGCAAAGTTTCAAACCCCGAATATATTTGGAAATTTTGTTTGATTTGCTAAATGGATTCAAACGAGTCTCTGAAGTAGCTCACAGTTCAAGACTACACTTTGAGTAGTTAAAACGATTAGCTATACCCTAATATACATGTTTGTGGTTGATATATATCTGTTTAATATTGTTAAAGTTAAGACATAGAAAATATAAAAAACTGTGTACAAAATTTAAATCAGCTGACTCCTGATAGATAACAATTAACAGTTGTAGACATATCTAAGTAATATATATCACACTACATCAAAACTTCAATATTGACTATCGAATGGTAAAACTCGAGTTGGAGTCTGGAATCAGAAAGCGCCTCTAATACCTTCCAAACCATGAGCTTCACGCAGAAACGTTCCATAAAGAAATCCAGATTTTGTACACTTCCACGCCTTTACAGAAGCTGAAAATATATTCAGTTTTGCAGGCATCAGTAACTCAAATTGAGTGTTATAGAAACCAGGTGAATTAAATTTACTTAGCAGAACAAACCCATTAAAAATGTTCTACTAACCAGCAGCATTCCCCACACACCTGATGAAAACCATCCTCTAGTGTTCTTTGTGAACAAGCTGCCTCCAATGTGCTGATAGAGGGGATGAAAAAAAGAAGAAGGTGAGCTGCACACAGAAACGTTCCATAAAGAAATCCAGATTTTTTACACTTCCACGCCTTTACAGAAGCTGAAAATGTATCCAGTTTTGCAGGCATCAGTAACTCAACTTGATTGTAACAGAAACCAGGTGAATTAAATTTACTTAGCAGAACAAACCCATTAAAAATGTTCTACCAACCAGCAGCATTCCCCAGACACCTGATGAAAATCATCCTCTAGTCTTCTTTGTGAACAAACTGCCTCCAATGTGCTGACAGAGGGGATGAAAAAAGGGAGAAGGTGACCGGTCTCCGAACACTACATTTTCTTTGTAATTTTAAAGGACAATCCAGTAAGTATGAAACAAAATAAGAAATTTCCAAGTTGAAAACTGTTATAACAATAATAGTCCATTTTAAAGTCAATAAAAATTAGGGTTTGGCTAAGCTCAGAGTCATGGTTATGTCACTGCCTTGGCCTCATTCCTTTTCATCCCTTGTTATCAAAGTAAAGTATTGTCGAGCTCGGCTAGTACTTTGATAGAAGACCACCTGGGTAGACCATGCACCATCGCAGAAGGGCTGCTAACATATGGTTGTAATTGTTGTAGTGATATAATAAGGTCGTAAGAGTGCTACCACGATCTCTATAAAGGTACGGCGAAGTGCAAATGAATGTACTTAGAGAACGTCAACGGAATAGAAGTTTATGTGACTTGTAATATCGAGCGTGGATTTATTAAGGTAACCATAGTACATTATACATAAGACTCAGGCCTTCCTGGTTTGTCCAAAACACACAAAAGACATGTACACGTAAAATCGAGTTTTTAAATAGACATGTATTCTAGGGATTCCTTATTAAGGTGTGTGGGAGGGGAGAGTTCAGACAGTTAAAGAAAATTCTACCATTGGCAGAAATTGCTCGCCATATGTGACTAGGTCTAATTTGCGAAGTGTAAAGAGTATACAAGTTGGCAGAAAAACAGTATTTTCGTGCTCAGAAAACTCAGTTACTTCGCGGCTGCTGTGACAGTTAAGGTGATGTGAGCATGTCAGCGAAGATCTTTCTGAAAAGTGGCCAAAGGAATCTTTGGCTTCAAACATTTGATTACATCTCTGAATGGTATGAGTATTGGGAGATAATTTGTGAGTCAGTAAACATGATTGTGTCTTAGTGGCGCTAAATTGGACAAGGTTCTTTGCTCCCCATTCAACGATTTTAATGATGTGCTCGGTTAGCGATAAAATCACTACCTATCATCAATTTCAGTCTTGAAAACAGCTTTGGGAAAATATATGTTGGAGTGGAGTGTACTATTGTCAGTATACTGTAACACTAAACCCTGTGAAACGCATGCATTCATTTGATGAAAGTTAGATGAATGACGGTCAACTAGTACAGAAATACTTCTGTTGTACAGGGTGTCTATATTTTGATGATTTTACGGGGTATCTCGGCTATTTGAGAAGATAGAGACTTGCGGTTTTTGCAACACTGTGCTCGATTTTTGTGAAACTAAAGATGCCGTAAACTAAAATTGCCCAGTCCGCTTCGTTTCTGAGATACAGGGTGATTTTGAAAATACTGCATTTTGGGACCCCCCTCGTAGCTCGCTCACCGTTTGCGATATTAAAAAGGTAAGAACTGCTTATTACGCAGTTTTCTACGTAGAATCTAGTAGGGTAGTCAGATTTTTTTATCACCTATCATTTTTGAGTTATTTACCATTATTATGTTTTTTTAAATGGGACACTCTGTATATTGGTTGACAGTTCGGTAGGGTTTTTTTTCGCTTTTTAAATATATAATTTGTGGTATTTATCTGTATCCGTTGGCCTAAAATTTACATTTTTAAATATTTTTTTCTAAAATATCCCAGATAGCCATGAAAAACATTTGCTGTATCTATTCCACTAACTAGATCTACTTAGATAGATACCTTAAATTGAAGCTTCAAATAAGATTTTATACTAAATTTTTAAGTAATATAAATCATCAATAAGAATTTCTTTCCAACCATTTAAATTTAACAATTTCGACATAACATTTCAACAATTTAAATTGAACAATTTTAACATAACAACACAACAATTTAACAATTCAACATAAGCTTTTTAAAATATAGCTTTAATAGTTTTAGGAAAACGAATATTCAATGGTTAAGTTTACTTCTTACTTATTATTATTATTTATCGCCCTTGTAAATCTCGAAATGCCGTTCCGATAGCTTCGCGCAGTTCTTCCATTGTTCGGTGGTGGATTTTATAGACCTTATCTTGTATATAGCTCCATACGAAAAAATCCAGCACCGGAAAATCGGGAGACCGCGTTGGCCACCTTTTTGGTCCATTAGTGGCTATCCACTTTTGAGGAAATTGATTTTCCAAAGACGCGGGTACTAAATTAGAATTATGTGCAGGTGTGCCATCTTGCTGAAAGAAGATATTATCTAAATGCGCCAGAGGAGTTATCCAAGAACTCCGGTATTACCTCCTGCAATATTTCTAGGTAACGAATCCCTGAGAGACCTCCTTCATATACACGCTAAACGAGTTGTGTGCCCAAAATGCAACACTAAAGCCAAATCAGTAGGTGATAAAAAAAAATCTGACTACGCCACTGGATTCTACGTAAAAAACTGAGTAATAAGCAGTTTTTACTTTTTTGATATCTCATACGAAGCGAGCTACAAGGGAGGTCCCAAAATGCAGTATTTTCAAAATCACCCTGTATTTCAGAAATGAAGCGGACTGGGAAATTTTTGTTTACGGTATCTTTAGTTTCACAAAAATCGAGCACAGTGTTGCGAAAACCGCAAGTCTCTATCTTTTCAAATCCCTGTACAGTACGAAGTATAGAGGAAGACCATAGGCAGAAAGTTTGTTAAGAAATGCATCATGTCAGAATTAATCAAATGGTTTGGATAGGTCGAGGGTAATAATTTGAGCTTCTCCGCGAAAATCGAAGGACTTATTCCATTCCGAAGGTAAGAAGATCTGCTGTGAATCTTTGGTGTTAAAAGCCGTATTGCCTGTCATGGATAAGTTTACACTTTTCAAGTTAATTTAAAACATCATTATTGATATATTTCTCCATTGCCTTACTTATATTTGCGAATAGTAATGGCACTGTAGTTAGAGGGAAGAGTTTTGGATCTGTTTTGGCTGTACACGAGTAGACTTCCAGCTTTTAGGAACAATGCTCTTGTCATAGGGCACTTGAAATAACCTAGTAAGTATAGGGGCAGAAACCCACTTTTTCAAGACTAAGGCCGGAATACCATCAAGGCCAGAGGACTCTCTGGTATTAAGTGTTTTGAGAATACCTGGTACCTTTTTAACCTAGAGGGCAATTTCGTGCATATTGTATATCAAAGCCGGTATTGATAGAAGAGGGAAGTAAAGAAGGGAGAAATTTGTGGCCAATTGTTTTGCAAAAAGTTCGTCCGATCGGCCGATATTACATACCAAGTGTATAAAGCGGAAATTTTGAAAGGGGTAGGTATGTAGCACGCGGTGACGCGGCGTTAGCCGAGTGTAGAAATCTTTTGGGTTTCAAAAAGGTCACGGATAATATACACTATTTTTCCTGCGATAATAAAAAATCTTCAGAAGAATTTTATATTTTAGTTTACTTTTTAACATAAGTGTTGAAAAACTGAGTGATGACTTGTATAATTGTAAATAAAACAAGTTAAAAGTAGGCTTTGCATTTTCAACTTTCTTTTGCCTGTCCATTTTTCAAATACCATTGTGTTAAAATAGTATATTAAAACACTAGTTTCATAAGACATGATGATTAGCTTTTGTGTTAATAGTGATTTACTTTTAACACTGATGAGAAAAACAAAAACATAACAAATTTTAAATCAAAATAATATAACTTATCAATTAAACAGACAATTAGTAACACTACAATTAGAATAAGGAACTCCAGGGCCAATCTCATTGGTAGCTGTAACAGCATTTATTTTAGTAAATTGTGGAACAGGACAATGAGCAATGGCATCTACTGAAATTTTGGACAAAATTTAATATGTAATGCTTTTTACTTCCCTCGTAAAACGGAAGCATTGTAACCGTGAAAAAATCTGAGGAAAAACATGTTTTCTCTATTCCGTCGGTATGTCTGTCTGTCTTTTCGCTTCGTAGCTAAAAAACTACTTGCCCTAATGACTTCAAACTTTCATCAAAAATTAAGGATCATATGGGGATAACCTGGTAACATTTTGGTAAAAATCCAATAAGGCGAAACAAAATGGCGGCTTAGTAAAATGTTAAAAAAGCTATTATTAAAGAGTTACTCAAATTTTGCATCAAGTTATGATGGAATTAACTGGTAATACTTTGATACGAATCCAAGATGACGGAACAAAATGGCGGCTTAATGAATTATTTAAAAATTCAGTCGGAAAAAACTACTTAATGGTTTGATTTCAAATTGTTTTCCGTAACTAATTGTGATACAGGGATCAGCAAGTAAAATTGTGGAACTAGTTCAAGATGGCCGAACAAAATGGCGGCCCAATAAAATGTTTATCATCGTGAAAAATTAACTCTCTCGTGTTATACACATCTTTACGTTTTAACGTCCCTAGATGCCAAAACATATGTTTTATCAATACCGTCGGTCCGTCTGTCGGCCTGTCCGTCCATCTGTCTGTCTGTTAGTTCGCAGAATAACTTAAAGACTACTTACCCGATTGACTTCAAATTAATATCAAAAATTATGCATCATATGTGGATGACCTGGTAATATTTTGGTAAAAATCTAAAACGGCGAAACGAAATGGCGGCCTAGTGAAATGTTAAAAAAATATTAAAGAGCTACTTATCCAATTGATCTCAGATTTTGCACGAACATCAAAGTATAATATTATGATCAACGGGTAAAATTTTGGTATGAATCCAAGATGGCGGAACAAAATGGCGGCATAATAAAATATTTAAAAATTCAGCCTGAAAAACTACTTAATGGATTAATTTCAAATTGTGTGCCACAGCTAATTGTAGTAAATGGGTCAACTAGTAAAATTTTGGTACCAATTCAAGATGGCTGAACAAGATGGCGGCCAAATAAAATTTTTGTTATCGTGATAAAATTCCCGAACCTCTCAGGTTTTACATATTCAAAATTCAAATTCAAAAATATATTTATTTACATAACACACATAAAAAAACAGTAACACAACAAAAGTAAATAAATATATAAAAGACATAAAATAAATATATAAAGAGACAAAATAGCATCTATATTATTTTTGTTTATCCTCATAGTACATAGGAAAAAACACCAACCCTCCAAAGCTAAGTGCTTGACTGGATGAGCAAAATAGAGTGAGAAGAAATACTACTTCTCCTACATATATACACATATATATTCATTTTTTATTTTTTAAGATGTTATTCCTATTCCTATACCTAGAGAGCATGCAATAAGAATATAAAATGTGAAGGAACCTATTGTAAGACATACACACATACAAACTGTAAAAATAAGGCAGCATAGAAAAGATTCAAAAATAGACAAAGACGTCAGACTGAGAAGACTATATAGAGTAAAAAAATAGGTAAAAAATTATTAAGAAAAAATATATATATATACCTATATACATATACATAAACATACACACATATATGAACAAACACATACATGCACACATACATACCTACATATATACATACATACCTACATACACACATACATACATACCCACACATACATCCATACATACATACATACCTGCTTACATACATACATATACAAATAACAACTGATACATTCATACGTATATATTTTATAATATTGGGCTATTAAATATTAGCCAGTTCGTGAGAATTGTTTTAAAGTTTAATTGTTTCTTTTTATTTTTCAATTCGGTAGGAAGTAGATTATAAAGTTTTTGTCCGATATAAATATAACTTTGTTGACCTATTGTGGTATGTAAGAGAGCTAAAATTAAGTTATCTTTATCTTGATATCTGGTTTTATAAGTGGAAATTATGTTATAGTTTTGAAAATTTGAACTTAGTTGTTGCATTAGCGCCGATTTGTAGTAGATATTTCTGATATTTAATATTTTGCATTGTTTAAATAGCTGATCAGAAGGAAACTGACTATTTAATTTATACATAACTTTTATTATGCGTTTTTGTAAAATTTGTATAGGCTTTAATGTAGAGTCATATGCCCCTCCCCAGGCAATAATGCCGTATGAGAGTATTGATTGCACTAGTGCAAAATATATACTACGTACACTATTTATATCCATAATTTTGCTAATCTGTTTAAAAATATAGATTAATGACCTTAGTTTTTTTGCTATTTGATTTATGTGATCATTCCATTTTAGATGACAATCTATTGTAATTCCGAGATAGTTGGCTTTATCTGTGGATTCGAGTTCCCACATATTTTGTTTTCTAAAAGGCAAATCAATACAAATTATTGTCTGTATTGGGAGGGATTTTTTTTTGTTCGCAAATGGCAAATATTTTGTCTTTTCTAAATTTATCGTAAGTAAGTTATCGTCAAACCATTCAATCATTTTCTTAATATCTGTAGAAAGGTTTTGTTCTACGATTTCCCATGAATCTCCATGCACAAACAAAACGGTATCATCTGCAAATGATATTACTTGTCCAAAATATGTTTGATTTAAGAGATTATTTATATAAATAATAAACAGATTGGATCCAGAACTGTACCTTGAGGAATGCCATAATTAATTTTTTTGCATATCGCTAAAATATTCGTTTATTTTTACTTTTTGGTACCTATTATCCAAAACGCTTCTTAAAAGGTTAATTACCGGTCCCCGTATACCAGCTCGTTCAAGCTTCGACAAAAGCATTGGGTGATACACGGTATCAAATGCCTTTGCCAAATCTATGTACACTGCGGCACACGGACGACTAGGATCTAATTATTTTACTATATTACCTGTTAGTAAGCTAATAGCATCGTTTGTAGATTTTCTGGGTTGAAATCCAAATTGATATTTCGAAAGTATTATTTTTTGTTATAAACTGAACCAACCTATTTTTTAGGGCTTTCTCAAAAATTTTGCTAATATTGGATAATAAGTTTATTGGTCTATAATTCTCAACTACAGTTTTTTCCCCTTTTTTAAAAATAGGTTTAATAATGGAAATTTTAAAATGGCTAGGACAAGCTCCCTTATCAAACATAAGATTAATAATATGACATAAGGGTTGAATTATATAGGGGGAAATGGTTTTTATTATTAAAGACGATATGCCATCGTCTCCTGATGTCGAGTTATTACAAAATTTCGCTTTCCGTTACCGGGGTCAAAAAGATTGAGTTGTTATTTATTGTATCATTTTTAAGATTGTTTACACTGTTGTTCATGTTTTCTTTGATTTTCGCCGCCATTTTTTCACCCACAGAAGCGTAATGCATGTTAAATATGTTACTTATTTTTTCAGGATCTTTCTCGAGGATATGATTTGCATCCATTACAGAGTAGATATTTTATTTAAAAGTATTCTTTGATTTGGACGTGTATTCGTTAAAAATTTGCCACAGTTTTTTACTATCATTTTTGTTTTCCAAAAATTTACCCTTATAAAAATTTTGTTTACGTTCTGTTATTAACTTAACTGTTTATTGCGATGATATTTATAAATGTTTAAGGATTCTTCCGTTTTGGTTCTTTTATATTGTTTCTATAGTAAATCTCTTTCTTTTATGGCTTGAATTAGGGCAGTAGTAATCCACGGTTTTTTTTTTTGAATCCCAAACAAATATTTTTTGAAAATCTACTATTATGTATAGAAGTTTTAATAATATCAGTTAGTTTGCCTGTGGAATTTTCTACATCATTCGATTCTAAAATATCAGTAAAGTTTATTTTTGATAGAATGTTTTTTAACTTATTATAATCTATAAATTTCTTTTTTATATGTTCTTTTATTTTATTTTTCTGTGTATTATACTGCAAAATTATGGGGTAATGATCTGTTATTTTAGAATGTAAAATGACTGGTGTTATATCCTGATAATCAGTTACTGAACTTTTAAAGAATATGTGGTCCAAACAAGTACTTGAATTTTTGTCTACACGAGTATATGCATTTATCGCGGATTTAAAGCCGTTTTCATATAGAATGTTTAAGTATTCATTAGCTTCTATAGTATTGCCAAGAATATTAATATTTAGGTCTCCAATTATAATTTCTGTCTCTGACTTTATTTCAGCACGAAGATAATTAGCGAATTGTTCAATAATTGTGTTCGTGTTTATAGTATGCGGTTTATATATGGCGGTAATGACGGTTGTTCTTTTGTTTATTTCATTTCTAATACTTGACACTCCACCTATGTCGAAAATTTTTATAGTAACAATAAATGTATTTTTTATATAGACAATAACCCCATCGTTTTGATTAACGTCTCCAAAATTATAAAATTTTATATACTTCTTTAAATCAAACATATCCTGATTACATACCTTCCAAGTCTCGGTAAGTATCACAACATCAAACAAGTCTCCAAACTGGTCTAATACGACTTCTAGTTGCAAAAAATTTTTTGTTTACTTCTAATATTGGTATGGAAAATGGTAAAGTTATTGTTATTGTTTTTATTCAGAAGTCTGTGAGCCTCATCAATAGTATCTCTCTCCAGCGTCTCTATCTCTCTCAAATCAAATTCTGTAATATACCTATCCATTTCTATAATTGCCTAATACCCTATAAATTTAAGTAAAATTATGTTCAATCAAAGATCACAATAACGTATTTGATAAGACAAGATTAATTATATTATTACATTCACTACCTACTATAACTTAAAATACAATTATGATAAACGAATACAAAAAAGAACATAGGTACGTAGATTCAACGTTACTTTTTCTGGCTTCGTGTATTTTTTGGACTTGATGATCTTCACATTTTAGCGTCTCTAGATGCCAAAAAATATATTTTATCAATTCCGTTGGCTCATCTGTCGGTCCGTCTGTGTGTCAGTTTGCTGCATAGCTTAAAAACTAAACCGATTGACTTCAAATTTTGACCAAAAATTAAGTGTCAGGTGGGGATGATCTGGTAATATTTTGGTAAAAATCCAGTATACGAGAGAAGTTCCGGGTAAAAGAAACCACCGATTTTTTATATTTTGTAGAGAGTCTTCTAGACTATATAATCTTCCGCTAATGTAGTAAACTTCCAGCCACCGGAGCCAGAATTCGTGATTACATATTTGACACTATAACAAAAAAAATCAAAAAATTCGTTGTTTTACATTAGCGACGCATAATTACGATAAATTAGATGAAAAAATAGAATTACGTGATAAATTTGATTTAATTTTTTTCCAAAAGATGGGACATTCCGCCTTCTCGTGGTATTCCAAAGTTTCCTTTTCATAAAATAAAAAGTCACTTTTAGCATTTATATCACAAATAACTATCGCAACACATGTATATTATTGATTTTCTTATTATTAAATAATTAAGATTAATTTTAATCTCGATAATAAAACAATTGCGTCGCCTAGGATGTTTTGTCAAGAACTCATCGATATATAATCTTTCACTTTTTTCGGTAAAAAAAGATATTTCGAGTGAAGTTTACCTTTCTTTTTTCTACCTTAATTTATTTACAGTATAATTCTTTTAGTTATGATTATAAAGGTTCTCTGTCAGAGAGTTTCATGAAACAAATGTACCAAAAATAAATAACCCCAACGAAATATTATCAAATCGCACTATTGACATGTACAATTATAATAATATTACGCACAGAATCTATACGAGGCGGCTCAGCCAGTGTTAAAGGTCATCAAATTATAAATATCACACTAAAAACTGCCGAAATTCTAATGCGCTGTCCAAATATCGGTCTGAGGAAGGGGGAAGATTCGCTCTATTATAAGAAGATTGCTTCTTAGTCAAATCGGCATCAGTTTAAATATCAGTTCATCAGAACAAAACTCATCGACATCTCCATCATGAAAGTAGTAAGTAGTCATTTGGATTTAGTTTGCATCCCTCTCGCCTTGTTTGTGTTGTAGTGTTGTACCACTTTCGATTATTATGAATTATCTATTAATCCTATTAGGAACAATGAAGCACGGATGCATTATCAGTTTTACCGTCTTTTTTATGAATGTTTTGATGAATATTTAATTAAGATTAATCTATATATTTGTTAGTTTATTATAATCAAACATCTTTTATTTACATAAATAGTTACAAGAGAATCTATGATATAACTAACTAATCTTATGCGAGAAAGCTAAATTACAAGAAAGAAATACTAAACCTATAAAAATATTAATTCTTTCTTGCTATCCGAACAAAAAAAAAATACTTTCAGTAAATCGGTGTAAAGTTTTATAAGATTTTCAGATATTACACGGTTCTATATACTAACTGTAAATGATACCAAAATTATAGTAAAAGCAGTAATAACACTTCTAATAACTTTAAAATTTTACCAGTTGATTTCTGCGTAATACCTGATTTTTGTGCAACATTACCGGTAAACTGGATGAGTAGTTTTTTAGTAATATTTATTTTTAACATGTCACTAGGCCGCCATTTTATTTCAGCATTTTGGTTTCATACCAAACTTTAAGATTTTTACGCAATATTTGATTTTTGTGCAAAATTTCAGATAAATTATATTTTGTCATATTTCTGTAAACAGAACTGCATATTTTGTAAACCTCTATCTCCTAACCTATTGAGAAAATTTTTACCACGAGTTATTTCCAGTACCTCTGTTTCACACTATTTGATTCCTTTTAATTAGTTATAAGGAATTGTAGTTGGTGTTTTTTTGAAAATATATCCTAAAATAAGCTCATTGTTTTCTGATTAATTTTTATTTTGAATCCAACATTTATCTTTATATTACAAGTTCACCCAAATCTAATATTCCTTAATATTAAGTGACTCCCCATTTTAGGTTTAATTGTCTATTGGATATAATTAATTTTATGAAAAAGAAAGTTTTTGTTTGATCAAAATTAAATTGCACTTCGCATTTCCTAAAAGAATTTTTCTTACATTGCGCAATGTGCTTGTTTTAAAGTTTACGTTAGTAAGTTGGGATATGGTCGTAACTTTTTTTAAATTTCTTGCAAAAGTTGGAAACAGTCTTGGTTCACTGAACAAACCTTTTTTGGTAATTTTCCATACAAATATTTAAGCTAAGTGGTACGTAGAGATTAAATGGAATTCTAGAAATTTTGTATTTCATGCAAATACTTATTGAATAAGATCACTGTAAAGCATTTCGGCTTTCACCATCTTCAGTGCTACTTGTCAGGGAAGCGCAGGATACATAAAAAAATAAATAATATGGACAAGAACAAGAATATGAACATTTACTAATATATGTCATATCACAATACTTAATTACATTGAAAAATCCAAAAAGAAGTATAACTCTTTTTCTGATTTAGTCCAACATTATGTTATAATTGTAGAACATGCTAAATAGCAAAAAATACCAGCTGGCCAGGGTAATAATAAGTTAAAATGTCAATATTACAATATACAAATATGTACTATAGATGGATTTCGAAGCTAGGATCAATAGCTTAAGAGATTTAAAATTTCAGAAAAAGAACTGTTTTCATATTTTTCGAATATTTTCTTAACATCATTTTACTTACTACTTCTCAGTTCACACTTTCTACAACGTTTCTTAAAATAATATCAAATAGCTGCAATATTTACGGTATTTTAAATTTATTTTTTTAACAGGTAATTGTCTTATCCGCTCTCGTAGCCGTAGCCCTCTGTGCACCACCACAAAACCCTGACTCTCAAGCTCAAGTTCTCACGAACGACCTCGACAACATTGGTGTTGATGGATACAATTTTGCGTAAGTCATATTTAACTACATTCTTGTACAGTGTCTGTAACTTCATTATGACCAGTATTCTAGTTTCTGTAAATTGGAAACATGATATTGACTGTATTTTAGGCATTCTTCGAGAGGGGATAGCTGTTTCCCCTCGAAAGAAGTCAAATGACTGATGTTTTAATTTTGTTGACTCTTGTCATATGGAAAAATCTGTTTTTCAGATATGAAACTAGCAATGGAATTTCTCAGCAGGAACAAGCTCAACTGACTAATGCTGGAAGTGAAAATGAAGCTATTGCTGTCCGTGGACAATTCTCGTACACTGACCCCGCTACCGGTCAGGTATACACTGTAACCTACGTTGCTGATGAAAACGGTTTCCAACCTCAGGGTGCCCATTTACCTGTTGCTTAATAAAAGTCTGACATTTTTTATGTTTCGTTAAAAAAAATAAATACCAAAAAAACTAATGGAGTATTTTAATGAAATGGTCTCATATAAGGCAGGGCGGTCTCTTAGAAGCTATTCGGTTCTGATACGCCGCTGTGTTTCATTAGATCGTTAAACAGATGTTTGCGAATTTTTTGTCTCTTTAAAATCTAATTTTGTTTTGCGTTTTAATTTCCAATAATAGAGAAAAATAATAGAAAAATAACAGCATTAGATTTTGCATAGCATTCATGTACAGGGTTTTTTTTATATATTGCCACCCCCCTTATCTTTTTTATTTGACATTTTAGAAAAATGTGTCCCAAATAAAAGTTTAATGGTTTCAAATGAATTTTTATGAAAACATTTTTTTTCATATACAGGGTGTTACAGAAAGTCTGGGCGTGGTCCAAGTTTCTTATTTCAAATAGGTACCCCATTTTTTTATTGAATTTTCGGATTCTCCTGAGAATTTTACACATTTTTTATAAGGGAAATTCTATACTTAAATCTAAAGCTTAAAGAAATATTGTTATTTTTTGAAAACTATTATGTAAAACAGGTAAACATTTTTCTGGTCGTAAACTGGTCATTGACGGTGATCTGTCGTTCTGTCAATTCATTGAAAAGATGCATTACACTGACGAAGAAAGATGTGATATTCTTCGCATTTTCTACAAGAATAATAATAATGCTTGCGCGGCAAGAAGAGAATATCAGCGGCTTTTCCCCATGCGAGCTATTCCATCTCGAAAAACTTTCAAAAATATTGAACTTGGCTTTCAAAATCGAATGACTGTTAAAAGAAAAAAACGTACTGCGGTTATTAATGAGGAGGAGGAATTAAATATTTTATTATTTTTTCAAGGTAGGTTAATAGAAATTACCCACAGGATATAAAGTAACTTACGCAAATATTATTTATTTTCAGAAAATCCAAATGCAGCCTTAAAAGACGCATCAATTTTTTTTAATAAATCTATTTTCAAAATTTATTCGACATTAAAAAAGCATGGATATTTCCCATACAAAATTTTACCCGTCCAGAAATTAACTGAAGATCAGAAAAACCAACGAACCATGTTTTGCCAGGAAATGTTGCTGATGAAAGATGAAGATAACAATATTTTTCAAAAAGTTTTATGGTCAGATGAATGCGCCTTTAGTGCTGTCGGGATTCACAACCGGAAAAATGTTAGATTTTGGGCAACGGAAAACCCTCGGGCCATGCGTGAAATTAAAACCCAAGGTCGGAAAACTTTAAATGTGTGGTGCGGGCTCCTTCACAACAAAATTATTGGACCGATTTTCATTGATGGATCTTTAAATGGAGAAAAATATCTAAATTTATTAAATAATGATCTGGAACCTATTTTGGATGACTTACCCCTCCGTCAATACAACCAAATTATTTGGCAACAAGATGGAGCCCCACCACACAATGTTTTTGCGGTCCTAAATTTTTTAAATCAAAATTTTGAAACGTGGATTGGTCGGACTGGACCGATTCGGTGGCCGCCCAATAGTCCTGACTTAACACCTCTTGACTCTTTTCTGTGGGGATTTTTGCAGAATAAAATATATGAAACTCCCACGGAAGATATAGAGGTGTTAAGAAGGAGAATAATTGAAGCCATTGAGGATTTAAACAATAATCATGCACAATTCATTATTAATGCGATTAATAAAATCAAAGCAGATTATACAAATTGTATTGAAATGAATGGTGGACATATTCAGCAATTATAATATTTATATTTCATTTCATTATTGAATTATTTGATAATATGTAGTTTTTTGTAATAAACACAGCGTCAAAAAACTTGGACCCCTTCATAAGACGCAATGCAAAAATGCTCTGTTTCAAGACCTTGTATCTTGAGTAATAAATGATCCAACCATGTGATTAAAAAAAGTGTATGTTAACGAATAGCAGGGCTGCCACTTTTAGCCACATGAAATATTCTATTGTAATTAGAACGCTCTACAGAGTGTTTAAAAGTTTCTCAACACAGGACCTAATGCAAATTAAATGGGAGGTCTGGCTAAAAAAAATTAAACTCTCCTTATTAGCTTGCTGATTACAATATCATGGCTCAGTTAACTAAAAGTGGTAGTCCCGCTATTCGTTGACATAATCATTTTTCAATCACTTGGTTGGTTCATTTATTACTGAAGATACGCGGTCTTGAGGAAAGCTTATTTGCATTGCGACTTATGAAGGGGTCCAAGTTTTTTGACGCTGTGTGTAGTTTTTAAAATATTCTTTTCTGTTTTCGTTAATATTATACATATATTTTTTAAAAACATGTGTTGCCTTAATTAGATTCATATGCATATTTCCAAAATTCGATGTTTTTGGAATACCCCGTAGAAGGAAAAAAATCCACGTCTGATATTTCAAAAAATGTTTGTTTAGATGGCGATTCGTTGGAAGATGGTGATTTCTGTTCTGGTTGCCTGTGTATTTTCGTTATTCTCATAAGCTATGCGAAGGTTGTCGGATTTTTCCTCATCGGAAATGTGACATTTTATCCAGAAATTGACAGAAAGTCTACCAAACAGTAAAACAGTCACCGTCAATGACCAGTTTACGACCAGAAAAATGTTTACCTGTTTTACATAATAGTTTTCAAAAAATAACAATATCTCTTTAGGCTTTAGATTTAAGTATAGAATATCCCTTATAAAAAATATGTAAAATTCTCAGGAGAATCCGAAAATTCAATAAAAAAATGGGGTACCTATTTGAAATAAGAAACTTGGACCACGCCCAGACTTTCTGTAACACCCTGTATATGAAAAAAAATGTTTTCATAAAAATTCATTTGAAACCATTAAACTTTTATTTGGGACACATTTTTCTAAAATGTCAAATAAAAAAGATAAGGGGGGTGGCAATATATAAAAAAAAACCCTGTACATATTATATATTAGGTATAAAAAATACCAGAAGATACTCGATCAGGAGTCACAAGCCATTCGGGATCAAAAAACATTGAAACATTTTATTCTTTGTAAACATATTCAAGTTATTGATAAAAACTTTTCATACATTTTCTCCTTAAACCTTTTTACGTATTCTTGAGGAAGTTACTAACTACGCCTTAAAGCTAAAAAGACCTTATCTTATGAGATATTTTAGTATATTTTTTGAGTAACTCATAAAGCCAATGCTCTTAGGAACTCTATCCTTATCGACTCCAACAAGACATTAATAAAACCCCCTTTTAAGTATATTATTTACCCTTTTTTTGACTAATACTTATCACTTCTATATAAAATATTCCATAAATCCGCCTTGAATTTTTGAGTGTTTAGCAGTTTAACAATTATCCGAATTGAAATATTAACGAAAACTCAATCAAAATTGTTTATTAATTTTATGTTCATTTTATGAAAAATCAGTGAAAACATTTTTTTTCCAAATTGCTCCTTCAAGTGTCTATAGTATCTTTTTTTTGTAATTTTTAAGTTAATATTTAATAACATAACATTTTTATTTTACTTGTACGGCCGGTGATTGGCTATTTAGGTATTAAAAGTTTTAAATAGGATTTAAAATATTGAAAACGGTTTAGAGAGAATTAAAAGTATTTAAAGGTATTTAAAGACAATTGAAAGTATTTAAAACTTATCAAAATTATTTTGCTTCGGTTAGCAGCTCTTTAAATATGCCAGTGGACCAGATATAACTCTAACAAACAAAAAAAGGAAACCAAACAGTGATAATAAACACTGCAATTCGAAATTTTACAAAGGTATTACAAAAGGAACAAGAAAAAATAACAAAATACACTCCATTATCCACAGAAATAAAAGAGCCCTGGAACTAACAAACAGTAAAAATATTTTCAATCGTTAAATAAGCTCCAGGATTAATGTCAAAAGATTTCAGCACATAGAAGCTTTGTACCTGAATTCATATCTCTACAAAAATATCCAGAAAGCAGTCATACTCAAAACAACAAACATAACTCGAAAATATTTACAACAAAAGAATAAACATGCTCACTTCACTCAACCGTCACATGTTAAACCTCAATTAGCGAGTAAAAGAAGGATAGTAATAATGAAAATAAAAATAATAATAACCAGCTCAACTTTGCGCAAGACGATCTGCAACCTCACTCAATACTCAGTAGGGGCGAAGCTCCCAGCACAACCCACGACAGATGACAAGCACCACACAGGACAAGTGAATCATTCGCCCAAAGCACTAAACACACAGCCACACCTCGGAGTGTCTCTCACACAAGCAATCAAAGTAGAAATTGGGTCACATCTAAACAAATAGTCAGGCACCGACCCTACAACGAGGAATCTTATTCCTCGCATAATCTTTAAACGAGCCACACAAAAAATCGAATGCGAGCACAATTGAGGACATTTATATAGTGATCTATAAAGCAGCTATAACCACGATAACACAGAACAATCAGAAACTCCCGCTACGACATAGAAACACCAACAGCATAAAACCAAAATTCAAATAGCAGCTAAGGATCCAAAACAAAATTTAAAAAAATTAGAAAAGCATTGGGACATCTTATCCAATTCATGACCGGCAATACGTCAAAACGTATCACACAAAGTGGAGAGAAAATCAAATCTACATCTGCTGATTACACGCTTACAGAAACCGATGACACTCAGAAGCAAAAATTATCCGTGTATGCCGCAAGAATCCGAAGATACAAAGAGTCAAATGAGAGAAAAGACGCTAACAACCTGTTTCGAAAAAGCGCAAAACAGTTCTACAAAAAACCATGAGCAATGAGAAGACACGAGTAATATAACCACAGACCAAACAAGAAATCACAAAATACTGGAAAAGTATTTGGTTAGAAACGAGAATACATACTATTAATGATTCATGAACTAAAGCGGAAGAAGACAGACACAAGTGCTTGGAGGGACAAGAGGACTTTGCAATGACAACACAAGGAGTTGCAAAAACAATAAAACACGCATAACTGGAGATATCCTAGAATAGATAACATTCATAACTTCTAGTACCAACAGTTTACCTCCACACATGAAGCTCTCACTCACCAAATTATTGAAATTATTTTAAAACCTCGCACACTCTTCAGTATTTTCACCCAAGGAATAACATACCTTAAACCCAAAAACTTAGACACTAAGAACCCGTCAAATTACCGACCTATTACGTGCCTCCCAACTCATAAGATCATCTCAGCTACAATTACCCGGAGAATAGAACAACATCTAGCACACAAAAACATTCGGACAATGGAAAGAGCAAAAAGTGTGCAGAAGTAACAGCCGACGATGCAAGGAGCAGCTAATTATAGACAGCGTCATCGTGAAACAAACCAAGAAAAATCATAGAAACCTTTACACTGGTTACATAGATTATAAAAAAGCCTTTGACGCGATACTCCACAGTTGACTAACCAGAGTGCTAGAATTATACAAAGTCAATCAAAACCTCAGGCAATTTCTTACACAAATCATGAAAATCAATAAAATCGAAAAAATAACCTACATAAAATAAACCATCTCTTGTACTTGGATGACATAAAGTTACTTCGTATCAACAAGGGACAGAGGAAAGACCACCCTACGACGGAAAAAGTCAACATTGAAATCATAGATAACATGCTCAAAGAAAAAATATACAGATACCTAGGCTTCCATCAAAGCACCAAAGTTAACCACACTCATATCAAATCATAGCCCAAGACGGATTTTTGAAACCAAACTCACAAAATTACTAAAAACAAAACTGAAGTCCAGAAATCTTACGAAAACTATTAATACCTTCGCTATACCTATTTTTAAGTATTCGTTTGGTATCATTAAATGGTCACACACAGACATAGAAATTATTCACATTCTCATACGCTCTAAATTCACTAAACACAGGAAGTTACACCTCAACGCATGCAAGGAAAGACTCACCATCGAGAGAAACGAAGGAGATAGGGAAGTATAGATATACAATCACTACATAAAAAACAAATCCACGAACTCAGAATATTCTTCCACAACAAACAAACAAACCTCCACAAGGCAATTGTGAAATCGAGATGGTTCACCTTACAGCATAGATTTATGTTACATTTGGTAACAATGATTTTTAAAATTATTCAAACTAAACAACCACAATATCTGTTTGAGAAACTTATCCCTAGATCGAATATTTACAGTAGGTCGACCCGACACTGTGGCCTGCTTAATGTCCCCAGACATAGTACTGCGCTCTTTCAGCGTTCATTTGGCTACAATTCCGCGAAGATCTTTAATTCTTTGCCATCAGGAATTACTGCTTGCTCCAGCGTCGAAACTTTTAAGAAACACATTAAAGCATTTGTTCAAACTAATAATAGCAATTGATGGTTATTATAATGATTATGGTTAATTTGTTACCTAGTTGTTTGACATTCTATAATTGTAGGTACTTCTGATAATATTATATATATTTTTTTGTTAAAGAGGCGGTTAGATGTGAGTAGCACTTAGCTAGATCTCGCCGCCATTTTACAAGTGTATTATTTAAATTTTTGCTATGGAATAAAGACATTATTTATTTATTTATTAATAGAGAAGGCAGACAAGAATTATACACCGCTCGACCTGTCCACGCAGCAGACGCACACAGTTACATCCAAACACGACTACAAAAGATGAACACCTGGTCTAAAAAAAAAAACTCCAGGGATACCACATAAAGCAAGCTTTCATATACGTGGTTACAAGAAGAGCAGCTGTTCCCCGAAACAGAAGGCTTCCTGCTTGCTACCTAGGACAAAGTCATAGCAACCAGAAACTACCAAAAGCACATCATCAAGGATGCAAACATCGATGACGACAAGTGCAGGAGATGTCACCAGCAGAAATAAACAATCAATCACATAACTGATGTAGAATAATGGTCGGAACTGAATACACTGCAAGACACAACTCAGCAGCGAAGGTCGTTCATCAAGCATTAGCCACAATATACAAACTAACGGAGAACACAGACCCTTACTACCATTATACATCAACATTCATACTTGAAAACGAAGACTACAAGCTCTACTGGGGCATTGACATACACACAGATAAAACAATCCCCGCAAACAGACCCGATATCACCTTTCAATAAAAAAAAACTATCTAATTGACCCTACGACGAGAACATCTAAGCAAATTACAGTGAGAAGAAATACACCGACTTGGCAATGGAAATAAAAAGGCTGTGGAAACAGGAAAGAGTCATCATTGTTCCTCTCATCATACCAGCAACAGGCCTCACCCCAACAACGTTTACACCTGCTTTGGCCAAATTAGGACTTAATACAGACATTCACAGGAACAGCCAGATGTCGGTCATTTTGCAAACACGTAGCATCGTTAGATCATTTCTTAATACACAATAGTTTTTTTTTCCTTTTCCTTTTTTTTGTACTGACTGTATAATCTAATCAGTATAAAATACAACCACAGGAATACTGTGAAACAACAAAGTAGAAGGAGAAATAATAATAAAAATAATTAATAAATAATAATAATAATAAATAGAATTCAAGAGATAATAGATTTCATGGATCCATGTAGTTGATTAATAATAACTAAAAAAAAAATAAAATAAATTACGATAGGGTTTTTATTATAAATATTTAATCAACAGCAAAATATATGGTACGAGCGGAGATCCGTACCTCTGGATTTTTAGCCCGTTGCTCTAACCAAATGCGCTATCGCTCCACTGAAAACGAATTCGTTAGAACTTGTACATATTCAAACCCACTAGTATCATAACCATTGTTGATCCTGCCAAAGATTCTAACCTTATGGCGCGGGGTTCCAGGAATGAGATGACTATTGTAATCGCTGGCCAAACGTTGGATTCCAATTTGACACGGTCTAAACGCAACAATGATGATTTTGTAATAAATTAAATTAAAATGATATTTATTGTGCAAATGAATAAATGCTTAATTATAAAATAAAAATCAAGTTGGATACATTAACAGGATAGGTACCACTTATATTAAATGAACATAAAACGTTATTTATGTACCACTGACAGTTATTATTATAACTAAAATTCTTAATTAAATTGACAGTTGAAATAAAACAATAAATTGGTGGTCCGTTGCGTACCTAAATAACACACATAATTTATTTTGACATGTAATGAGGCAAAAAAATTGACAAGCACTTTTACATATGCAGATGTCCACTGAGCTAGAGGTTATCAATAATAAATACATTCGTCCATTAAAAGATAGAAAATATGTTTACTAAATTCACACTCCCATATTATGCAACGCTGGTAAGCAGGTATACGTAAAAGGAAATAAGAAATTAAATATTGCAACAATATTTGTATGTTTGGAAAATTTATTAATACTAGGTTATAGTATTTTTCTACTCCTGTATTAGTAAATATTTTCTACGTAGAGTTTACTCAATAAGTAAAACCATTGTTACGCACAACTGTGAGTAAAGAATAATATCACACGGTTGATGCATAGCGTTACCTTTGTTTTTGATATTTTTCATTGCTTTGTATTAAGCGGTGACAGCAACATTATTTGTAATTTGAGGTTCAAATCGGTAATAGTTAATTTTATAATTTAAAACTCAAACAACGCACCTCCCGGTATTTTAAAAATAGTGGTAGGAAAGGTATAGTACACAACTGGAATGAAAATTAGCTTATTATATATTCACTTGATTACTCGTTTCTAGTATGCACTTTACCATTCTCCATTATGTATTATAATATTAATACGAAACTATACAGGGTGACCCATTAAGAATGGGCTCCGGCCATAACCCGGTAACCGTTGATCACGCCATTCTGCGGAAAAATATTTATAGGTAAATCGGCCAAGAGAAATAACTGAAAATTATTTTCAAGTTCGAAGAATGGCCGCTACGAGTGTAGCATCAACTCAAAAATAGAAATGCCGATTTCCTCTCGAATTTCCCCAATTAATGTTTGTCGGAAATATAAGCATTGTATTCTTTAGGACAGGTATGGGCAACCTTTGAGTAGCTGAGGGCGTAATTCCGGGACTTAACCAGGTCGCGGGCCGTAGGTAAGAAATAAGTAGGTAGTAGTGAATAAAAAAGCGAAAATATTCACACATTTTTATCTATTAATTATAACATCATAATCAAACATATAAAAAACAAATAAACAAAAACAGAAAAATCAAATGAAAATTAATGAGAAAGTGAAGTTTGAAGCTGGGAAACAATTTATTTTTATTAATTTTCATTCGAAAAATGCTGCTCACATTTATACGTGCTACCAAATGTACAAATTATTTCTTGGCCGAAAACTCTCAGCTGTGGATGCTTTTCTTCAGAAAGGTATGTTCTGTAAAATTAGCTTAGTTCCACATCATCAAATTTAGATTTCAAATATTAGTGTTCTTAAAGCTCGATAACCTTAATTTGTAGGTGAAGCATCTTCCACATTACACTTACAAGGATTTGCAAAAATATTGAAAGTGCTTTCCATATTATTAAAATCGGAAAACCGATTAGTGAATTGCTCTGATAGTAGCTTCAGTTCTTGAGCACAGCGACCGTATTCAATATTTTCCTGACTAGATAATTTTTAAAAAATGAAACCAGTTTGTACTTCTCATTTGTGTTTCCCACAAGCAAAATTTGTTTTGAAAAGCTTCAAGATGACTGTACAGCTCATTTACTAATTGCCCTTGTGATTGTCCTGTGACGTCTACCAGGAATGCCAAGTCACAAAGCCATGTTGGATCACAAATTTGCGGCAATGTTTTCTCTTTCATTTCCATAAAATCTTCTCTAAGGTCATCTGTGCAAACTCCAACTAATTTACACCACAGCAAATCATATTGCTCAAAAGTATTTTGCACCTCGGTAAAAATATCTTTTCCAGTAGTGGTCACTTGTAGTGGCCGTACATCCAGTCATTCCTCTGTCACTACAAATTCTTTATCAACACCTCGTATAAAATGGCTATCTGGGCTGTGTCAGATAAATCGGTACTATTATCCAAAGCAATCGAAAATGCTTGAAAATCAGCCAATCTATCAATAAATGTTTTTTTGATAACACTAGCCATCATATCCATACGTCGAACAACAGTACGTCGCGATAAGCTCACTTTCTCAAACTCTTTCTTTTTTTCTGGGCACAAAAGTTCTGCAACATCTACTAGGCACTCTTTAACAAACTCTCCCTCAGAAAGTGAGTTCCATGTTTTTGCTATTTTGGAACTAAGTATAAAACTAGCTTTAACAACACTGTCTAGATTTGATCTTTCTGAATAGATCATTTGTTGCTGTTTCTCTAAATCGGTAATGAGTTTTTTAATTTTATCTTTTCTTAACTGGCCACTGAGTAAATTATATTGAGCGAAATGCTTGCTGAAGTAATGCCGCTTCAAATTGTATTCTTTTAAAACAGAAATTGTTCTGTTCCACAACAAACACATAGGTTTACCACTGTGCACGATAAAAAAGTATTCATCAATCCATTTGTTTTGGAATTGACGACATTCTGTGTCCAATTTTCGCTTTTTTAAAACAGACGTCTTGAAATATGCTTTTTCTTCTGAGCTGAATTTGCTTGAATATTTTTCGCGTCTTTTCTTATCAGTTGTTAAGAAGAAACGATTAACCAAAATAGGCAACTAGAATACTCTCGAATCAAGAGTCCCGATCGCATATTCAGTAACACGTGCTAGAAAACTCAACATAGCTTCGGCTACCTCGGATTTTAAGCAGTAGGTAAACACTCTCTAGAGTCAAGCAATCAAAGCTACAGCTGGAGCGGCAGGCAGGCTATGTATGCCTTTTTTGTTATGTTACTATGTTAGCCGCGTACTGTGTATTTAATGCAATAATATTATAAGTATTATTTAAAAAAATAGAACCATTACCAAAGAACTATAGCTCGAAGGAAATAAATAAAAACAGTATGTTATATTATATGTATATAGATCTAATTGCTACCAAAATTATATTACATTTTCGTACTGCCTATTTCTAGTTTACACTGATCGTCGACTGAAGCGTTCTTATTTATCAAGCTTGTTAGAGTAGTACCATGCTGCAATTGCTATTTGAGAGTTGATCATGTACGAGGTTACTTTGAAAATATAATAGTTATGTTATGTTTGTAGTTTGTACATAGTGCAGAGGGTGGCTTAAATATAGCTATAATAGGTTGCTTCATTTAAAATCACAATTAATCGAAATTACTTCCGGATATTTGCTTTCAATTTACATAATTTTGATATTAAATTAATATTTAGTATAGTATTTTGAAATTTATTTGGGTATCCCAAAAATAGAGGCTGCTCCGAATAAAATATAATAATTTTGAATGCAAC
Organism: Kuschelorhynchus macadamiae; assembly: GCA_030620095.1. Classification (NCBI taxonomy): domain Eukaryota; kingdom Metazoa; phylum Arthropoda; class Insecta; order Coleoptera; family Curculionidae; genus Kuschelorhynchus; species Kuschelorhynchus macadamiae. The sequence goes on along the minus strand of JAUTXW010004988.1, from coordinate 291,413 downwards.
TTGACTATTTTTTGGGGATTATACCTAACTAGGTACTTAATTTTGATGATGATCGATTATTTTTATGTTGATAATATACAGGGTAGCGCAAACATTTACAATATTCTATGTTTAAATTTCAATTTAGATAAATTTTCAAATATTCATTTTTATGGCAAATTAATATTTTTATTTTGATCACATACAACCAAAAACTAAACAGGCTTTTCTTAATAATTTTATTATTTCTTTAGTTTGTTATCCCAATTTTTTGCCACTACATAGTAATCGCTCTTGAAAGAAAAGGTTTGAAATAGTACATACACATAAGACATCCGGCTTTTATATTTATTAGGACGCTTTACTCTTAGATTAGATTACAATTTGTGTTCAATTGGGTTGAACCAAACCTAAAGAAGATAATTTGCAAGCAAAGATTATTTATTTTTGCTGCTGACGATCACCCTTGATTTGGATATGGGAAATACGACTCAAATTTGTAGTATTTATATAGTATACAGGATGTTGCAAATTCAATGGAATAAAATTAATATTATCTATAAAACCGTAAAGAGATACGAGGTTAATCATACATAATTTTCCATTGATAAAATTGGAAAATTCCGACTACCTCCGGAGATATCCGCAAAAAAAATTAAAATCATTATTTTCTTTTTATTCTTCTCAAGGTGCATGTGGAGAGATATTACAAAATAAATTTTAAATCGTTAAAGCCACTTTTCCTCTTTTACGAGATAAGGTACTAGGATTTAAAAATCTGACGTTTCGTCCTCGAGGTCTCATCATCAACTTAATTTTTTAAAATATGAACCTGAATTTTTCATTTTATTTTAACAAGCGTATGTCAAATTTACAAAAAAGAATTTCAGATACACTATATCTGTGAGTGTATGTCCATTACATCCTTGAGGTCAGCTTGTTAAAATGGAATAAAAAATTCAGGTAGACAGTAGTCAGTAGTCAGAGAAAGACCGTAATTTGAATAATTACAAAAAAACGCCATCTAGTGACCACTGATAGAATCATTACGGTACGGCGAATGACTCTACGTGAAGATAAGAAATAAGCGTTTCCTTCTGACACCAAGTTCCATGTAATCGGTTCATCCAGAACCTTAATTAGGAAAATTCAAGAGGAAATCGGCATTTCCATTCTTGAGTTGCTGTTACGCCGCCAGATATTTCTCTGAGTCGATTTACCCCTCAATTTTTCTCTCCGTAAGTGTGTGATCAAGGGAGTTATGGCCGGAAACCATTCTCAATATATCACCCTGTGTAACTACTTACGATTGACAAAAAATAATAATTTTCTGATTGTCGTTTGTCACATAATATGGACCTACTAAATGTCAATAGTAATGAAATAGAAGAGTACGCAAGCATATTTAACTCATACAACTTAACTTCTTACACCCATAGAATAACTAGACTAAATAGTAAGGCTTGCTAGATCATATTTGTGAATGAAACACAGTGAGAGACGAAATAATTTTAATTATAATTGTAAGTAATAGTTCATATTCCAAGAATGCTTATGATATTATCTTGCATCAGTTCTTGCCAAATGACAGTTTGGAGAAATGACGGTTGACTCGTGATTTTTGTCATTGACAGGTAACACTGTCAGATGATATGCGAGACAGCTTTTATTAGCACTCGCGCAGACCTAAAAAATGTCGCTGAGATATATTTTTTGTCATTAGGGCCTTAACGAAGCAGGTCATGTTGTAGATGAGCGATAGATGTTAACCCTATCCATCGATCTGTGAAAAAATATTTGCAAAAAGATGTAAGATTGCTCCGTAACAAAAGAAAAAAACAAAATTCGGAGACATCAATGTTCGATTAGGAAACAAACCCAATAGTTCTTAACCATTAGGACATACTTCGAACCGCGCCGTCGCCAAATCTCCCACTACCTGACTTTGCGAGTGGGTACTGACTCATGTCCACCCTTAATATTACATCGTATTGAAACATGAGCTATTACAAAACTCTTGCAGTTTTTTGCCTACAGCTCCCCGGCTATATTACAATTTTCCTTCTAAATTATTTATTGTAAAATCCTCACAGAAAACAGCGAACAGAAATATAAAAGATTTATAAATTAAAATCAATTGAAAGAAGATATTGAAAATGAGCAGTAGGTGGACATATTTAAAATTTTCAAAATCTAGATGAAATTATGGAAAATTGTATTATTAATTTAAAACAATTCATAAAGAAACATACAAATACTGCAAAAATTAAAAACAGTAAAATTAGAAAGCATTATTAATACCAGCGCTGTAACAATTAGTTAACAATGAAAATAACATCTACCATCAATTGAAAAAATAGTACAACCTGCATAACAATCGGTCAGGAAACTATACAGACCTAAAAATAAAAAAAATACATGAACAATATTTCAGAAGAAAGTCCAAACACAACGAATAGATTGTCGGAAGCCGTCCATAGTATCTGTCGCAAAGAAGAACCAAAAGCGCTATTACAATCTATAAATATAAATAATATATTTATTAGATCTAGGAAAGTTATCACCTACACATTCAATAATCAGAATTATATTTACGGAATATACTGTAAATTTTAATAATAATATGTATCTAAATTCAGCATCAGTAAATGATATAAAATATATTATAAATAGCTTAAAAATAAAAAGTTTCATGGGGTTAGGAAACAATAAAAGAACTTGAGATTTAAATACCCGAACCGCTAACATACAAAATTAATTAATGTTTCGAGTGTGGCAGTTTCCAGGGTGCTATTAGTAGATATAAAATATTTCTCATCATGATTGAAGAACTTATTTTAGACTTTTATAAAACTTTTCCAGATTAAGATTTACCAGATTATAACAACTTACCCGATTACAAAAATGTACCTGATTGTAACTACTTACCCGACAACAGGGGCGTGCGGTGAAATTTTAAATAAGGGAAACAATTTTTAGGAACTTACCTATTTGTAATGTAATTCGATTCTTCGATCATTTTTTGCAAATTCGTCAATGACGTAATCATAAAAACGTCGATGCTCCGACAAATTTTGGAGAAGCTTATTTTCAACGGACAACACCGATATATGCGAACGTCTCTCCTGCCACGTTGAATTTCTCACGAAATTTTTTATACGTCTAAGTGTTGAAAAATTGCGTTCTACTGATGAACTTGTGGCAGGTATTGTCAATACTAATTCACACAATTTCGACACTTCGATGTAGGCATCTTCCAGCTCCTTGTCTTTAAAAAATAGCATTAGTTCCTTAGCGTAAGCGTTTCGTAAGTTACTTTTAGTTCAGATCGCAGTAACACTCGGTCGAAGAACTGGCTATTTGTTGCTGAATTTGATCGATTATTTCATAAAAGAGGCGTCTGTATGATGTTTGAACATCTCCCACCTTGTCTGTTCGAAGACGCTTGGCTTGTGACTCTTCATTTAACGGCATCGTTTTCTCCCAAAATAGGTCTCTTTTTTTTTGGCTTAACATGGACTTAAAATCGTACACTTTTTCTAGGCAAAAAGCAGTATTGTCCGAGAATGGAAATATTTTTGAAAATATGTTCAACCAATAATTAAAATTAAAATCTCGTTTCAAAAAGTCCAAAAACCCCTTCGAACTATTTATTGCTTCTGAGTCCCACGTTTCATTATTTTCTATTATATTCTCAAATAGTTCAATCAGTGATTCACGATTTCAGATACTGTTAACACAAGTCTTCCATTATAGTTCCACCTAGTAGGAGCTACTTTGGGCAATCGTTTGTGGACAATGGAGTCCAAAGCTTGTGTACATTTTGTTGACTTGGAAAAAAAGCACCCATGCCACTTAAAGTAACGAAAAATACTTTACACTCTTTAATGTGTTTGATGGACTGGGATAAAACTAAATTTAATTTATGAGCAAAACAATGGACAAACACGGCACTTGGGAAAGTTTCTCGAACTTTAGCTTGCAGACCCCCTAATTGTCCTGCCATCACTGCAGGTCCATCATAGCTTTGAGCAACTAATTTTTTCTCTCTGTTGACTTCTTTAGGAACGTTATAAACTACGGTATATAATGCATCTGCTGTACGATTTTCGGACACATTCTTAAAACCTAAAACGTAGGGTGTTACTACAGATAATTGGCTAAAATTAGTGATATCAGTTGTTTCGTCCAGAACAATAGCAATAAACTGCGCCTGGCCAATCTCCTGCTTATTTCTTTTTAGAATAAATAAAATAAATAAAAAACAAAATAAACTTTGAAACGGCGGAAATTAAATCATTCTGTATTCGATTCGACGTTCCGCGAAAAACGTTAGACTGCTCTAAATGATTTTTTAAGCAATCATCATATTAACCATTAAACTAAGTAAATCTTGAAAATTTCCTCTATTTGAAGAAACCCTTGTTTCGTCATGACCTCTAAATCCCAATTCGTGTTGTCCGAGAAAACAAACAACATCGATAAGTCTTCTTAATATTTGCCTATTTTTATCGACTAGTTCATTGTGTTGGCGGTGATAATTTCCAACTGTTTATTAAGGGCGTGTTCAATTCTGGTTTTGCCGAAGATTTTTTCTTTTATGACGGCCTGCAAATGCGCTTTGGACGTAATGTGTCTTTTTACAGCTTTATGGAAATTGTTTAAATCGGAAAAACCAGTTTTATTCCAGAGACCTTTTTCATTTTGAAAAAGTAAAGATGGCCAACAAAATAATTTACTTATATTTTCACACCCTGTTAGCCATTTAAATTGTTCGTATTGTTTTTCCGGATAAAAATGTCTAATACAGTTTTTCATTTTTGTGGTTAAATTTTTCATAGGCGGTTTTGTCCTTCCTTTGGAAATTATTTGAAGCTTATCGGCGAAGTTTAATGCTGAAAATCACTTTATTATTAAGAGACACACCACACATTCACACACACTCTTCTTACTAAATTCTCCAACATTGTCAACGTTATTACCGACAGCCGAAGTTATTTGCATATCCACGTCCCTATTATTGTCTTCCATATCGCACCATGTACAACGCGACGTACGTATCACACAACACACGGATAGCCGTTCACACAAAGAACCTACTCCAACGATAGCTTCCGCCCCCACTTAAAGCACGAGACTGAAACACAAAAATTGCAAACAGTCGGTGGAAAGTTCAATAACCTCTGGCTCGATTCACAGGAAATCAAGCATACACAGGACTTGGCTGCAGAGAAGCTAGTGGCCCGCATAGGTTCTATTCGATATTCTATTGTAGCTGGGCTTGAAAATTAAGATAATATTTTAGCATTTTTAATATAAACTAGATTAATGGTTTTCTATTTCAAAAATTACATTTTAGAAGATGTTTTGTAATTTTTTTTGGGAAAGCACTGCTTCCCTTGCTTCCATAGACTGCACGCCCATGCCCGACAATGGGAATAATTTATTTTTGCAAATATTGAAACTATTAACCTGCCTCTATTACTGTGAGTAATGTATTGTTTCAAGTCTTTATATACTTTCTTAAAGTGTGTATGTATATGTATTGCAAAACAAGGAGCAATTATCAGTTGTAACAGTTTTATTAATTTGGTTATTATTGCATTAAATTAGCATTCATTGAATTAGTTTTTACTTTCCTCGTAAAAAATCACAATTCCAGGTTTTTACATATCTTCACATTTTAGGGTCCCTAGCCCAAGAAGCAAAATATGTTCGAAGTTAGGAACAGTTGCTTGTGTAAACAGTGTCGACACTTGTTCCTGGAATCGTGTCCTATTTAACCAATATCAGCTCAGTTCTGTTAAAAAAAAATGTGTTGAATGGACACATTTTAAAAGCATATTTAATTTTTTGTTTCGGGAATATGTTGGATGGGCATAATTTAGATCACATACGGACTCATTTCATATACCTGGTTTCCAATTTGTCTCCAAAAAGGTGTTAGTATACCTTAGATGAGTAGATTGCCCATTAAATAAAGTTCATTCTGGGAATTTAACAATTATTTTAAAAGAATTGCTTAAAAATATTAGAACTATCACGCGAAAAGTCTACAACACAACCTTACTACGGTTGTATTTGAAAAATGTTTGAAAATGTTTGAAATGTTTATTAACAGAAAACTTTTACAAAATTTATAGTTATTAATTTAAGTAAATAACAGTTTGATATTGTTCATCTTTGGGTTGTATTGCACCTAGGTAATACTAGATTTATGTTAATATAAAGTATAATCTATAGTATGGGATTCTTAAAACTACATCAATAACAGAATAACGTAAAATTAAATATTTTTATCCTAGACTTACATCACCGGAAAAAATTAAATTCGATAGAGTTTTCAAAAATAACATCCTGCAATGCTGGCTAAATTTTTGTATATTAGTATTTGCTTGAACTTTTATGGGCAAGACGTTATAGAATTTTGGTGCTAGATAACTTACAAATCTATGACATAGATTTTTATTAGTAATTGGTATCCTTACCTGTCTGTTAGTTCTACCTCTTGTCTCGTATGAATGTACCATAAGCTCTTTTAACTTTGTAGATTTATGGATGTAAATATATGTAAATAAGATATACAATGAACGCACATTAAAAATTTCTTTAAAATATAGTAATTTCGTGGGGTATCTTTTCTATTTTTGTAAATAACTTTTAAGATATAATTTTGAACCACATTAAGCTGTTTGAGAGAGTTCTTGTATGACTATTCCATATCGTAATAGTGACTCAACTAGTGATTTGTAAACAGTCAACAGAAGAAGAATTTATAGATTAACTTTCGAATATTAGTTGTTAATTTTAAAATATGTTGATCCCATCTTGGGTGATTATCAATAATTATACCAAAATACTTAGCGTGAGTGACTTCTCTAATAGCTAGAAAATTGAGCATTATATGGTCAAATGTGGGACGGTTTGATTTAGTTATGGAAAATGCCATGTAATGGGTTTTATCTACGTTTAAAGTTAATTTAAAGAAGTCCAACCAATGTTTAATTTTGGTTAGTGCGTCCTCCGCTGCCTGTTTGGTTTGAGTTCCTGTGCTACCGGTGAAAATCGCAACTGTGTCGTCTGCATAAGAAATCAATGAACCATTTTTTAAATCTATAGGTGTCAATGAGTTTATATAGGCAATAAAGAGAATAGGACCTAATACGGTTCCCTGTGGTATACCTATCTTGACATATTGAGGATCACTATGAATATTTTGTACTTTTAAAATTTGCTTTCTTTCACTTAAATAGCTCTTAAAGACATCTAGCACAGTGCCCCTCATGCCATATTACAAAAACAAAATAGAGAAAATCCAAAATAAATTAAATTTTTCCATAAATGAGTCTAACCATATCATGTCAGAAGTATTACACACAAAATTATGCATCGCGCGATAAATGAGCTGATAGCAGAACATTACTTGAAACGTCCTCAAAAGTAGATATTATACCAATAGAAGCAGGTAATTACTAAAACAATTACCTAGGAACAGAAAAGTCAGCTAAAGTCAGACTCCGAATGAACTTGAATAAAACCAAAGTAATGTGTAGAGAAGATCCTCGTATATTCATAAGAAATCAAGTTTTAGAAAATGTACCAAACTATGTCTACCTAGGTCACATAACATCACTGGGAAAAGAAAATCAAACACAGGAGATACAAAGAAGAAAAAGATTAGCATGGTCAGCATTCGGAAAGTTGAAAGCCACAATGACGAATAAGAATATTCCAATGCGTCTCCGGTCCCGTTTATTCGACCAGTGTATACTCCCTGTAATGACTTATGGCTGTCAAACCTGGACAATAACGAATAAATCAATGGATATGCTCAGAAAGACACAACGAGCTATGGAGAAACAGATGCTAGGGATATCTTTAAGTCAAAGAAAAAGAAACGAAGTTATACGAGGGATAACGAAAATAAAGGCCGTCGGGGAAGCTATTGCTGAACTTAAATGGGGCTTCGCAGGACATATCGCAAGGTGCGAAGATGAACGATGATACTAGGTCATACTACAGTGGAGACCCTATTTAGTAAAAAGATCCAGAGGACGACCACCAATGCGCTGGGCGGATGATGGAAGAAAACTGCAGGACTACCTTGGATAAGGGTGGCACAGAACCGAGACAATTGGAAGCGAATGAGGGATGCCTATGTCCTGAAATGGACCGACTACTCCATCGTATTTTATTAAAAAATCAATTTTTTCATTATTTTCACATTTTTTTCCTTTTGTTAGGAATACTATAATATGTTCCAATTTAGTTTCGCGTAAAGTCATTTAGTTGTTAAATATTTAAATTGTATTATCGTTCACTTTTTTAGATAAATGAACGAATTCCTTCCTAATTGGGAAAAAAAAATCTGTAATGGAACTTAACCGGAAAGTCCGGCGTTGCCGACAAAATTGAAAGAATCACCGTTAATTTTATCAGGAATCTAGGAGATTGTCACAGTTTATCATAAAATACCTTCTAATATCTTCTTTTTTACAATAAGTTCATTAAAATATTGATAAACCCTTCTTAAGGGAGAACTGCACGTAAAAAGTGAAAAACCAGCGGCAAGGTCTAGTCGAGTTGAAAGTAAGATGAAAAGGTACCTACGCATTAAAAAAAACTTCCTGCACGTCCGACCTCAAAAAAATGTGTTATGTATAGGCAATTTAAATTACATTTCGGTTAAAAATGGGTTCAAAAAGGTTCACGCGCTGCAGAAATACAAAAGACATGAGTACGATTTACCATTTCAAATTTTGCAGTTACGTAGACAAAGGATCAATGTAAGGCGGTAAAGAGCCATTTTTGTGGAAAAAAAAATTATATGCAAAGGCATGTGCGTCAAAAAGTGATCAAAAAATGGTCGAAAATGGACAATCTACTTTTATTTTATAACTCTAGATTTGATTTTTTCATAAAAATCCGCATTTAGTGCCCAACTATACATATTTCCCTATTAAAATCACATTGAAACTAATACGTAACTCTTATAGTTTTAACATAATATTGCAGCGGCGAAAGGCTTGCAAATGATCCATATTACAGCGTACAGTTCCCCCTTAAGACCTAGAAAGCCCCTTCTTTTAAGAAAGTTATTACGGCCTATATAAAACCTATATAAAACCTAATGGAAAGGTTGTACGTCTGTTATGAAGAAATAATAAAGCTTTTATAAAACCAAACTTATACTCTCCTTAAACTCTTTTAACGTAGAAAATTAACTTATTAATATGATAAGTATTGGCAAAGAGTAAAATTATTTAAAAACCAAGTAATATAAAATTTATTTTTTTAAATGCATCACTTTTGTAAAATATTACTCCAAACAGCAAACAAAATGGTGAAAAAAAATCTTAAAACAATCATGCTAATCGCATATTTAAAACAATAGAGTTTTAATGTAGCTGTCTTAAAACAAATTTAACATCTGGCTATAACAGAATTTTAAGGAAGTTTAAAAAAAAACCAAAATGTTATAAAACTGCTTAAACCCTGGCCGTATCTATCTGTCAACGCCGATGCCATCTGTCATCTACTGGGAAAGCTTGACGCGTAAAAAGCATTTGGCTATGTAACCAAAAAATATGCTTATGGTAGCCAAATCTTAAAATCTAGGTTGCAACCCTATTAAAGAACCCTAACTGGTTCCCGACAAAACAAAATGGTAAAAAATTTCCCGTACTTCTAAACGTACCGACCTTTCTTTGAATCAGGAAGAGCATGATCTGTGAAAGGAGAATTCGGTAATGGAAGTAGAGGAATGCCCATTTCTCAAACTTGTGCTTTTTATTTTGTATTGTTGGTTTTGAATTTGAGCTTTATCATTGACTCTTGTTAAGAAGTATTGACTCATTGTTAAGAAGTATTTTCGATACGGCGAACGAAGAAACGTGCATTGCTACACTGATGATTTTCATTTTCCGTGGTTTATTGACGATTCTTGATTTCATAATTCTTTTGCATTTTCACGTATCATAAGCTTGACTTGACCCATAAATTTTATTACTGCTTTATGATTAACTTAAAGCCACTAACGATTTTATAGAAGAAGAAAAGTCTATCATCAATTTAAGAAACAAGTTAATTTACCCTATTAAAACAATTTTAAATATTCCTACTCAGTTTTAAAAGCAATTTGATTTATGGTGGTTGCAAAGAGAAAACTGTTTTAACTAAGCTATTTAATGGCTATCTTAAATCATTATTTAAACTAATTTGAAGCAAAGGGCTAAAAGATTTATTGAATTGCTTTAATGCTAATATTAAAACTTGTTTTTAAAACCTAGAGGTCTTGTAGTTTTATTTGCGTTTAAAAAAGAAGTCATGAAACACATGGCTCTTCTTATCCCTTCTTAAAGCTTTTTTAAAATTCTTTTTATTTCAATTGATATATTATGTAGAATTGTAGTTCACTATTTCTAGTAAAAAAAAAGATCTCCATAACGAGGGAAGTTCCCGGTAAAGCAAATTTACAGATTTTTTTAACTCTCTTGCTGATCATGTTCAAAACTCAGTGACCGTAAAATCACTTCTATTATACAAGTATTTTGCCTATGTCGACCCTTAATTTTTGTTATCAATTATTGATTTAGAAATTTCACAAATGTTCACAGGCGTAATAATTTATTTAATTACCTTCTTATTTCCTTGTCCGTATATGAGTAACGTAGTTGCATAATATAGCTATTCAGCTTTACCAAATATATTCTTGAACTTTTAATGTACTATAAATAACCTTTGGCTCAGTGATCAAATGCAAATATAAATTTAGAAACTTGCCCAACTACCGACATTTTTCCTGACTTGTAAGATTAAATTCACATATCTTTGGGTGAAGGATCACATATATATCGCCTCATTTCAATTGTCAAGGTTACTTGATAAATTTAGTTATGATGGTCCAAGTAAAAATTTCGTTTAGGTTTTGAATCCAGTGGTATCTGCTGAAAAGCCTAGTAGATTAGTTAATATATTCAATTTACTTTTATATTTTATAGTTCTACCTTCCCAACATTAGATTATTTTTTTAAATATTCTATCCTTGACAATTAATTATTTTAATTTAATATCTTGCTAATTTTGGCTCCGATGATTAATGAATTTAGGTAACTTTTAATTTCCCACATTCCTCTTATTAAGCAGTATGAAGGATTATACGTTTTACAATTTTTTCTAAACTCGAGGGCATTTCAAGTGGATAGGTTAAAACTGAATTTGAAACTTACGTAACTTTTTACGTAGCAGGCTTTTTAGATGTTTTTTTTCGTTGAATTTATAAACTTTCTAGTTTCAATATCGCGTATGAAGTAAGTATGTAACAGTTTTTATTTCCCTCGTAAAAGGGAAGTATTGTAATCGTGAAAAAATCGCTCTCCGAGATTTTTTTTAGGCCTTCACGTTTCAGGGTTCTTAGATGACGAAAAATATGTTTTCTCAATTTCGTCGGTATGTCTGTCTGTTCGCTGCGTAGCTAAAAAACTACTTATTCTATGGACTTCAAATTGTGTTCGAAAATTAAGGGTCATATGGGGATGACCTGCTAACATTTTGGTAAAAATCCAATATCGCTAAACAAAATGGCCGCCTAGTGAAATGTTAAAAAATTATTAAAAAACTACAACTAAACTAAAACTTATTACTTATTGGCTCAATATATATGTATATATATATATATATATATATATATATATATATATATATATATATATATATATATATATATATATATATATATATATATATATATATATATATATATATATATATATATATATATATATATATATATATATATATATATATATATATATATATATATATATATATATATATATATATATATATATATATATATATATATATATATATATATATATATATATATATATATATATATATATATATATATATATATATATATATATATATATATATATATATATATATATATATATATATATATATATATATATATATATATATATATATATATATATATATATATATATATATATATATATATATATATATATATATATATATATATATATATATATATATATATATATATATATATATATATATATATATATATATATATATATATATATATATATATATATATATATATATATATATATATATATATATATATATATATATATATATATATATATATATATATATATATATATATATATATATATATATATATATATATATATATATATATATATATATATATATATATATATATATATATATATATATATATATATATATATATATATATATATATATATATATATATATATATATATATATATATATATATATATATATATATATATATATATATATATATATATATATATGGCATTTACGGTCATAGTCATTTACACATTCATCACAAACACTTTATAATTACAAGCAAAAAACAGGTGAATCAATCTTAAATACATTTCGCCGTATGGCCAATGGCTGAGAACCTCTTGTTTGAATCAATGTTCATTTTGAGAATCACACAAACTGATAAATATATATATATATATATGTGTGTACATATGTATGTATATATATATATATATATATATATATATATATATATATATATATATATATATATATATATATATATATATATATATATATATATATATATATATATATATATATATATATATATAGATATATATGGCATTTACAGTCATAGTCATTTACACATTCATCACAAACACTTTATAATTACAAGCAAAAAACAGGTGAATCAATCTTAAATACATTTCGCCGTATGGCCAATGGCTGAGAACCTCTTGTTTGAATCAATGTTCATTTTGAGAATCACAGAAACTAATAAAATGAGACATTAAAACAACAAATCTCATAAGAAACCCACGTATGCGAAAAGTAAACAAAACGATTTTAGCAGCAATATAGCCAAACCAATCAAAAATTGGTTACTCTATTGTTGCCACTGTCCTTATAAAATCATCGACCAAATCTCGTACCAGCTCCCCCTATCTCCGGAACCTTAAGCATAAGAGGTAATAGTTTAGTTGTAGTAAGTAATTACTGTAATTCTTACTTCTAAGTTGCAACAGAAGAATAACGACTGGTAATAGCCAGTTTGAAGTAGCAGTAGACGATAGCTTTTTCTACTCTGCAACGACTCGTTTTACTTTATAGTAATACGTTATAGGAGTATATTTGAACGTAATCGGGTAGTCTCTGCAAAGTTCAAGAAGGTACTCACACTTAAAAGTTGTAATTAAGTAAATAGATTAGAAACAGTAACTTTGAATAAATACTATTATGTCACGGAAAAGAAATGACGACCTTGGAAAGTCAATCCTTAAGTAGTCCCTTGGTACTAATTATTATTTATTTACTTTACATAGAAAATTACTATAAAGTATTATTCGCACTAACAAACACATGTATAACACCTAAAAACGTGTAACCCAAAGTATTTGTTGATATATAATAGGATTATTAGTAATAAATACGTAAAAACTCTTAAAGAGTGGTAGTGGAAACAGTTGTAGCTACTTTAGTGCTAGCTGGGTATACATATATATATATATATATATATATATATACTATTATATATATATATATATATATATATATATATATATATATATATATATATATATATATATATATATATATATATATATGTATATATATATATATATATATATATATATGCATATATATATATATATATATATATATATATATATATATATGCATATATATATATATATATATATATATATATATATATATATATATATATAAAGGATTGAGTAACTGAACTCCCCCAAATCAATATCATCGTATAAGCGAGCTTCGATTAAAAACTTTGTAGCAGCAATTAGGGATTGAATTTTTATGACGTGTCCAGAGTTTACGTTATAAGACTGCTAGGTCGCCCGACTTAACAACCTAGACTTTTTATGAAGCTACTTAAAAGAAAAAGTGTACCTTACACAGCCATACGCTGTTTTGGAGTTAAAGCAAAAAATAACTGCGGCCTGTCGGAATAATGATGTCGGTACATTTCAAAATGTTCGTAACGAGTTTTCAAAATTTTTTCTGTCTAGGAGTAAACAAAGAGCATCTCCAATTCTTCCTACAGTAGAGAGGTAAGCCTTTAAATTTTAATGTAAATTTTTACACAATAATCTATTGCACTTTTCAAATGATGTATCGCATGACGCCCCCTTCCATTTATTTTTTTTGCGTAACAGCCGCACAAAACAACTATGAAATTTAAACAAAAAGTATTATTTACATACACATGTGAGAAAATTTTAATTTGAATGTTTACAGATAAATGTTCCTGTTAAGAAAATGACATTAGAATTCTGATACCCAGATAACGTAATGCACCGATTTCCACATTGTCTTGAAAGCGCACCCAAAATTGCTGATTCCACCTAATTTTACCAATAAACGTGGACAGGTTTCTTTGTTCAACAGCAAAAACTTCCCAAATGTCGCTTAATAAGTGTGAATATCTTCGTTGGCATTTCGCTACGGCTTTACGGTATGAAATTTTTTAAGTATTTGCTGCATATAATATTTTGCAAAGTTACAGTTAATTAAGTTCTTTTAATGAATTTTCAATATTTCGTCGACAGAATGTATATATAAATTATTATATTTTAACAACCGTGATAAATTGCCATATTCATTAAAAACGTTACTGCAATTTGCAACATCTTATAAGACACTGTGAACTCATTGAATAGAGTGTAACTAACCGGGAAGTCGCAGTATATTAATAATATTTAAATGTAATAGAATTAAGATTTATTTGACATAACAAATACGACAAAGTTTTTATATTTACAATAAAGGGCAAGAAAAGACCAAGACTTGCCATTAATTTAATTGTTTTTTTGGCACAAACATAGCAGGAAACATAGACTAAGAAGAAAATAAAAAAAAATGAAAAAATACTGACTTTCCGATAATTTTAACGAAAAAACAATATACTTTCACAGAAAAATTAAATGTGATTTAGGGATAAACTGGTATGAATTCAACATGACATAACAAAATCGCAATGTGTGTCAATTTGTTTTAAATCGTGCTCAAAAATCAAGTGTGGCATAGGTAGAAACTGGTAGGAATCCAATATGATGGTGCAAAAGGCGCCCAATAAAAATGTCTGAAGATAGTATTCATGTGTTACGAAATAACTATGTACTGAACTAAATTGGCTCACACTTCACTATCCTTAATGAAAGAAAATATTCAAAACGAAACAAGTTCCGTGTACAGCAAATTTATCGATTTTTTCCTATTTAGTTCCATTATAGCACTCGATATCACTCGGTTTTTAGCTACCTTTCTACATTATAGAAGATGTAATTTGATAAATATATGCAGCCCTAAGTGTTAAAATTGACCAAAAAGTAAATTGAAGCAAATCTCTCAAAATGGATATCACCAATTCCAATTTTTCTTTTTTTGTACATATGTAAGACATATTTATATACACATTAATTTTTAGAAGGGAAATCAAACATATGTGACATGTATAGAATTGTTCTACAATATGGTCAATTAGTTTATTCTTATGTCACGTTAATTTTTTTTGCACAATTTAAAATTAATTGAGTACGTTTTTTTTACCTTAATTCTTTAAAAATTTTATTCAGCCTCCAGTTTGATCCGTATTTGAATTCGAACCACAACTTTACCAGTTTATCTCTATATCATATTAAAATTTGAAATTAAATTTATCAGTAGTTTTTTTCAGGCTGATTTTTTAAATATTTTATTAAACTGCCATTTTGTTTTACTATCTTATCCTCATACCAAAATATTGCCAGTTCATCCCTATGTAACACTTGATTTTTGTATAAAATTTAAGGCAAATAGGATAATTTGTTTTTAAGTTATAATTTTTTCAACTTCATCTTATTCCAGCATACTAGATTTTTACCAAAATATTACCAGCTATATCCCCATATGACCCTTAATTTTTAACTAAAATTTTAAGTCAAACTAGTGAGCAGTTTTTAAGCTATGCCGCGAAATGACAGACGAACCGACGGAATTGATAAAACATATTTTTTGGCATCTAGGGACCCTAAAAAGTGAGTATATTTAAAACATGAGAAGGTGATTTTTTCACGATTACAAACATTTTATTTTGCCGCCATTATGTTCCTCCATCTTGAAATATTACGATAGTTTTAGTAGTTCGTCTCTATTCTAGAATTAGTTATTATTATTAGTCTATTAAATAGTTTTTTTCAGGTTAATTTTTTAAATATTTTATTAAACCGCTATTTTAGTCTGCCATCTTCGGTTCATACCAAAATTTTACATATTCTATATATTTAAAACACTATGCAAATTTTTCAGCAATTTCGTTTATTTTGAAATGACCGTCTAGGGACCGTCTAGTATTTCAACATTATATTTTGTCTTGTGAATCTATACAGAATGTTTCAAAAAATCGGGTCACAGATTAATCACGATTCTGCTCAAACCACTTGACGTAAAAAGCTGCATTTTGACACAGAGGTTGAAAGTAGGTTGTAGAGCTTCGATAAATTCGATAAAAATCAAAGGGGTGAAATCGCCCCTTAAATATTACAACATTTTTTTTTAAGAAACTGTTTTTTTTTTTGGAAAAACGCTTAAACTCGTGTATTTTATTTCATTATTTTACATATTTTAAAATTTCTTAAGAATTTATACAGAATGTTTCAAAAAAGTGGGTTGAATGTTGGTAAGGGGTCTCTAAACTAATCTAAAAGATCTACCAACGAATCCTACTTTCACGTCCGAGAAGACTTCGTTTGCGTGACCCCTGTCTGCCTGGCGTACAATGGGTGTGCAGTATGTAGCCAGACGAGAGAGGGTGAGTCTCCGGCGCTTTAAAACTGGAGTCTTTCGGCGAAGGGAGAAATCCCGACAGAAAATCCTGGTCCTCCTCGTTGGACTAGTTCTCCAGCACTAAGAAAAAGAAACATATACCAAAAAACCCTAACAAAGCCTAGGAAACTCGGACGGAAAACAAATAACAGAAAACAGATACGGAAGAGGACAATGAATATTGGAACTTAGAATGCAAAATCGCTAACCGGAAAACGTGCAGTGGTGATAAGAGAAGCCGAGAACTTAAATCTAGATACCATTGCACTAACGAAGAACAAGAAAAAAGGAACTGATACAGAAAGAAAATGATAGTACATACATTTATACAGTGGGGTAACCAAAGGACGAAAGAGCTAAGAGGGTAGTGTCCATACTGATCAAAAAGAAATGGGAAAAACAAATTACAGATTGTGAAACAATAAATGAGAACATTCTTCGTGTAAATGTAATATATTCCAGAAAATAATTTCCCTCATTGCCTAATATACCCCGTGAAATGATGAACTAGTAGCTGTAAAGGAAGAATTCTTTGAAAAACTCAATGAAATACTTAAAGAGATCGGAGATACCAGAGAACTGATAAACTTTGGCGATCTAAATGCTAGAACGGTATCAGAAAATCTTAGTCAGGTTATTGAGCCATATGGAGAAGATGTATACAATGATAACGGAAATCGATTAATACATTTATGTCAGAACAACGGACTAAGAATAACTAATGGTTTCTACATGCACAAGGATATACACAAGTTCATATGGGTACAACCAACACTTAACCTAGAATCAATCATCGATTACATCATAGTGAAACAAGACACAAAACTAAAGATCAACGGCGTTAAAGCTATAAGGGGCCCAGACTGTGATTCGGATCACTTCCTGGTTAAGAGTAAAATAGTCGTTCCCTGTATCTCAAAAGGCGAGTCACAAATTGTGGAGGAGTTGAAGGAGATTAAAGAACCCAAATATAACCTCCAAGGTCTTATCCATGTCAGCAAAGGGATCTCTTTTAGAGAAGACTTGACCATAAACTGAATGACCAGCTGGAAGACAGGACCGAAATATACAGAAATATACTGTGGTCACTGCACGAGAGTGCAAAAGAAGTGGTGGGAGAACAACCGAAAAAAAGTAAGCAACTAATTATGGTGGAATGACGAAATAGAAGGACTAGTGCTGACTAAAAAGAAACTCTATCAAAAAATGGCTAAGTTCGAAGATGATGCAGACATAATAACAGAGTAAAAAGAATAGTGAGGAATACAATTAAGAAGGAGAAAAACGATATATAGGATCGCAATCTCGTAGAAGTTAACACATATATAGGAGGCAGAAAATGCACAGAATAACCTCGAGAATCATACAAACTAAGAGAGCAATATACTGCCTTAATAGCATTTTGTGAATAAAAGAAAATTCAACGTTTATGAAACCATGATTAAGAGTAGTCTTCTATATGGAGCAGAAATATGGAGAATCGCGGAAAGAAATCGGAGGAGACTCGAGGCAGTGCAAATGGATGCAGTTAGAAGATCGTTAAGGATATCTAAAAGAGATCGAATAAGAAATGAAGATGTGAAGAACCGCATGGGAATAGAGGGGAAAATCACCTTGGATATAGAGAGGAAGCAACTGATTTGGTATGGACATGTAAATCGAATGAACAACGAAAGACTTCCAAAACAATGTCTAGAATGAAAACCTCAAGAAACGGTTAATTGTTTAAAAAAACGCTTGAACAGGTATATTTTATTTCGTATTTTTATATATATTTTTTAAAAAGTATACAGGGTGTTCTAAGAAAAAGAAAATAATTTATAAACCTGGTGGTTTATAAAGAAGTATTTAAATAAGGCAATTTTAGTACCACTTTATATATCTTTCGTTATCGCCATACGCGAACGAAGTCGCGGGTACTCACTAGTACTTGATTATGGTATAAAATTTGAAATAAATTAGATAAGTTAGTAGTTTATTAGTAATAATTTTTTTTGAATTTTACTAAGCAGCCATTTTGTTTTGCCATATTGGATATTTACCAAAATGTGACCAGATCATCCCCATATGACTTTTTAACCAAAATTTGAAGTCGATTGCTTAAGTAGTTTTTTAGCTATGTCGCGAACAGACAGACAGACCAATGAAATAAAAAAGGACCTGTTTTTCGGCGTTTAGGGACTCTGAAACGTAAAAGTCTGAAAATATCTTGGAGAGTGATTTTTCCCTTTTACGATGGAAGTAAAATTACATCGACCAAAATTGTGGGACAGTTAAAATGTTAGTAATTTTGCATCATATTATATAACGCCTTGTATACAATAGCTGGTGATAGTTTTAATATAAATCAACTTTATTTAATTTAAACTTAATAAATACAATGACCTATTCAACAGAAAAAATCGGATTCGACTGGTTTTTTCCAATGACATGGGAATTGTCAGTTGTTTTTATCTTTGTCAGAGGTATTCGATCCATGTTGGTAAAATTAAAATTATTCTAAGCAACTAGTTAGGTTTATATTAAATTAAATTTAAATTAAGTATAAACATTTCTGATATATTTTGATTGCAAAATGTAACATCAAAAAAAGATTAATTGATCGCATCGTTACACTCCGTCACGCAAGTTAACCCTTAAGTACTTAAAACACACGTGCAAATTTTTTGTTTAAACTGTTTTTGTTTAAATATCAATCGTGCAAATTTATAATTATTAAATAGTTTTTATAATCTTTTTGACATATCGCATACAAATAAACATCCACTGAGTATTGTTTTTATATTTAATAACTATCTAATTTTATGTCGGCAAAATGTATTAAATTTATTTCAGAATATTTTATTAAATAATTACTTAATTTTACTATAATTGAAAAACGATTTTTTTTGTTCTGTTAAACAAAAAACACCAAGTACATAAAGTTTTTGTGTTTACCATACGTGTATACAATTAATTTTAAAGATTAAAACGTAAAATCTGTTCACTACTTTATATGCATTTTCAGAATTAGTTATATTAAGTCAACTGGGAATTCTTAACTTTTTGGATATGAAAAAGTCAATAGCAACTAAATGTGTTAAGTACAGGGTGTCTGGGTACTTTTGCGGGATATCTCCGATATTTTTATAGACAGAGAGTTGCGGTTTTCAGAACAGTGTGATTCTTTATGGTAAAACAAAATATGCCTTTAACAAAATTATTATAGCTCTTTTAGTTTTTAAGATACATGGCTAAATTGAAAATGTTGCATTTTCAGGCACCTCTTGTATCTTAACTATCAGATAACTTGTCGAAAATGTGAAGACTGTTTCTTATATAACTTTTCCCGTTGAACTCAATTCCGCCTTCGGAATTACTATACAGGGTCAGATCAAAAAGTTATCGGGCCCTACTTTATTTTATTAAATGGAACACCCTGTATATTTATAGAATATAAAATTTGTTTTTTTTACCTTTTCAAAAATATATAATAGTGTGCATTTTTTCTCAGAACCACGCAAATAAATGACAATTTTCTAAAATTAAATGCATAATTTAATATTAGGCCATGAATAACAATAAAAACAATTGAAAGTTACTGCTAACGAAACATTGGATACCTTGCATATATGTATCTTCTTATATAAAAAACCTATAAAGTTTTTTAACAACAGTCAGTGACAACAAAAAAATAACATTATTAAAAAAAAGAAAAAACAAATTTTTAATGGTGATTTTTAAATTGACGGCCATTTTCTCTAATGCAAAATTGGCAAATTTTTGTAATTGTTTGAATAGCGTTAAAAAGAACCACTGGTCTCATTCGCAGATTTCGACAGGCTAAATGAATTGCCTCCCGAAGTTCTGCTATGCCGTCATATCGTGCTTTATATTGTATATAGCCCAGTAAAAAAAAACCTAAAATTGAGAGATCTGGAGATCGTGGAGGCCATCTAACAGGTCCGTTGGTACCTATCCATCTTTGAGGAAAATTGTTATCAATAAATTCCTTTAAGAGCCTAGAGTTGTGACTTGGGGCACCATCTTGCTGTGGGCAAACATCATTATATTGGGCTAATGGAATATTTTCGAGAAGTTCTGGAATAACTTCCTCAAGGATTTCTAGGTATCTACGTGCTGTAAGACCTGCTTCAAAAATCCTATAAACTACATGTCTGCCCAAAATAAAACATGACACCCCAACTCCAAAGCATTCTTGTTGCGCCCTTTCAAATATTAAATGTTGATTTTCGCTATGCTAGTTCCAAAAACATTCGGCTGACCAGATAACAAGTCTGCCAAATAAATCGTTAGCATCGATTTTTTGCTAATACCACTATCAAAACAGTGCCCGGAGTTTGGCATCGCCAAGATGCAAAAGTTGCACTATATTAAATTTGTATAGATGATACTTATATTTCTTTAAGATCCTCTGACCGTCAGTTTTTGGCACACCAATTTCCTTTTAAATTTTTCTACATGAGGACAAAGGTGTTGCTTCTATATATCCTAAAGGCCGTCTTACATGCTGCAATTCTTTCTTGCAAGTTGTAATAGTCTTGAACAAAAGCATGCGCAGTGGCAAGACATTTGTACCTTTTGTCAAACTGCGCATGCCTTTGTCCAAGACTATTGCATATTGCAAAGAAGAATTGCAGCATGTAAAACGGCCTTTATACATCTATTTCTGGATATATAATAAGCAAAAACTTATAATAATACAGATTTTTATAGACATAATAGCTTACTTACCTTTGGAAATATAATTCCGAGCCTTCTTCAAAATTTTCATTACTCTGTATAAAACATACCAGCATATCATATTTTTCATAATTTGCATTCGCTGCCATTATTCGAAGAAATTGATAAATATCAATTAGATAAAAATACCAAAAGAACGTTTATAAACTGCTTTATAAAACAAACTTTATAAACAACAAAGTCAATCCAAAAACCGATGAGATAGACAAATATTTGACATATATTTTTGTTTGTTGTCATAAACAATAGCCATAGCCTACTATTAAATTATGCATTTAATTTCAGAAAACTGTCATTTATTTGCATGTTTCTGAGAAAAACTGCATACTATTATATATTTTTAAAAAGACAAAGAAAAGACAAATTTTAGAGTCTATAAATATGCTGGGTATTCCATTTACAAAAAATAAAGTAGGGTCCGATAAAACTTTCAATTTAGCCCTTTATCTTAAAAACTAAAAGGGCTATGAAAAATTTGTTAACGGCGTCTTTAGTTTTACGAAAAAGTAGCACACTGTAGCGAAAACCTAAATTTTCTAATTATAAGAATAAGGGAGATACCCCGCAAAAGTACCCAAAATGGGACACCCTGTACAATGGAACACACAATGTATAGTTGGCGCATTACCTTTCTGGAATGACGTCATTTTTGGTTATTTTTGTTTGATTTATGTTAACTGACAGTGACAAAAACATTTTGAAAAAACTCATTGTCGTTTCTTTACAACAGTCAATGCCGGTTTTGGTTATGTGTCTTTCAGAATATATTCGTCAAAATTGACATTGATTTGTTGTGATTCTTTTTAAACTTTTGCAAGATGCTGCGAAGATATAATCAGCAATCACAGCTAATAGTTTTGAATATCTTGGCTTTTTTTCAATTGGAAAAAGAGCAAGCTAAAAATGGAATCCTTCCGCAAACTGATAATATAATTGAACAAGCTTCAAATGCAACAAAACTTAGCCATACAACAATCATAAATATTAAGAAAAGAGGAATAATGAGCGATGAATCCTTTACCTCCAGAATGTGTCAAAAGCAAAAAGAGGTAAAAACAAAAATTACAGATTACTTAAAGAACAAAATAAGAGATACGATCTACTGCATGTTTGCGAAAAATGAATATGTTACAATGCAGACTTTGCTTAAAAAACTAAAAGAGATAAATGAATATTTTAATTTTTCCATCACCTCGCTAAGAAAATACGTAAAAAGTATTGGTTTTAAGTGGAAGAAATCAAATAATAGAAAATACCTGATGGATTTGCCCCACATCGTCCACAAGAGAATCAATTTCTTGAGGGAATATGTCAAAAATCAAAATCTAGGACAAGATGCTTATACCACCGTATTTATTGATGAGACTTGGATTTTTAGTAAAGGTTCGTTTAGAAACAGCTGACAGGATAACACTATGTCTACAAGTTCTAAAAAAGCTAGTGAAGGTCATCGATATATTGTAGTTCACGCTGGATCAAAGGAAGGATTTATTAAGGGGGCCAGTTTAATATTTAAAAGTGGACTAAAAAGCGGAGATTATCATGACAATATGAACAAGCAAAATTTTGAAAATTGGTTTAAAAATCAGCTGGTACCAAATCTTCCTCCAAAAAGTTTGATAGTGATGGACAACGCAAGCTATCATTCCGGCCTTTTAGAGGATATTCCAAGAAAATCATGGACAAAGCAGAGATTGATTGGATGGTTAAAAGAAAAGAACATTGACTTCCCAGAGAGGGCCATGAAGGATGAAATATGGAGCATTGTAGAAAAAAATTGTAACATTGAAAAAACATTCTACCTTGACGAATATGTGAAACCTTTGGGCCACAAAATACTAAGACTTCCTCCATACCATTGTCAATTTAATGCTATTGAAATGGTATGGTCTGAGTGTAAGAGGAAATACGACCAATACATTGCTAGTCTGAAGGGGACACCATCGAAAGTTTTGGCCATGTGGGAAAAAGCGATAAATGAAGTATCTTCAGAGCATTGGAAAAATTATGTCAGCCACACAGAAAGGGTAATCCAAGAAGCTTGGAAGACAATACAGATATGTGATGCTTCAGACATTGCGCCACTTGTAATTAGTACCGACGAAGACAGCAGTGACGATGAAGAATTTAGTTCTGATTCTGAAGACAGTGAAGGGGAGTAGTTTTTATTTTTAAAGTTAGTTAGTTATACATTAATTTCTCTCTTTTAGTTTTTAAAGCAAAGTCTGCATTGTAACATATTCATTTTTAGCATACACGCAATAGATCATATCTCTTATTTTGTTCATTAAGTAATCTGTGATTTTTGTTTTTACCTCTTTTTGTTTTTGAAACATTCTGGAGGTAAAGGATTCATCGTTCGTTATTCCCCTTTTCTTAATATTTTTTCAGTATTGTCTGTAATTGAGAATTAAAATAATTTTGATGAAAATGGGTAACTGGCGTCAATTTATTACATTGCAAACAAAGAATAAGACTAAGATGAAAGAATTTATATTAGTAAAGTCTTATTTGCAAAATAATTTTAGTTTTTGAAGTTATAATAGTTATTTTTGTATTAAGTGTGCAAAATGAGGGTTTTTTTTATGGCAATGAGAGTATTAATTTTTTGCCAGCCATTTTCGACAAGTTGCAGCGCTTTCTGTACAGAAAATGCCAATTTTAAATTCGCTTTAGCCAGTGCTGAACGCACCCCTCCTATCTACATCACTGCATACGTTTAGGTTAGGAATCATCGCTGAAATATAAATAATATAAGACATACGTTATTTGAAACCAGCGTGACGTCATTCCAGAAAGGTAATGCGCCAACTATAGGATGATAAGTTTTGTCCAGTAATTTGAAAAAATTAAGAACTAATCTGCTTATTTTACCAAATCTTATTTTGGTTTAAGGGACTTCTTTTGAATAATTTATAGATTTTTTTATCAGCATCGTTTAGAACTAAGAAACAAAGAAAATGTCTTGAATAAATGTTAGCTAGACTCAAGGAGACAAGATACGAAAATCACATTTTTCAATAAAATTCTTAATTATCTTAAAATATATCTGGTATCAAAAAACATTTATTTTTTTAATGTTCGTTCAAGTTATTCGGGTTATTCCTTAAAATATAAAAAATTAATTACGATACAGGAATGAACATGGTAGAACAATACAACTGCCTAATAGCGTGTTTAAAAAGTCACTATTAGCCTTTATCAGCCCTAAAACCTTTGCGGTTTTCCTTTTTTGTTTCTATTTTCTGTAAACTCTGTAAATGTTGAAATTTGTGATTTACAATTTATATATCTTTAATTTTTAGAATGGGCAAATGACTTCGAGCCAAAGCTTATTGGAAATGTGCATGAGTTGATTTCTGAATCGCAGTAGATATGAATAATTAATCTGAGAAATAAAGGTAATAATGACTCCTTTGAAGGAACGAAAGCAGAGGAAATTCGACAGGAAGTGGCAAGAATTCTAAGATCAAGCAAGCCACCTGAACCAAATCTAAATGATTCTAAACAGAGGGTCCCAACAAACCTTCGCAGAAATAAAGACATCACAATTCTTTCAGCAGACAAGGGAAATGCAACTGTAATTAATTAAGAATACCCAAGACTACATGCAAAAAATGCTGGACATCCTACAAGACAATTCTTATAAGCCTGTTTCAAGAGACCCGACGACGTACCTAGAAAAAACAACAAAAAATAAGATAAAAAGTTCACCAATAGACGTAGAAATTCAACAAAAAATCATACCACGAGAAAAGTCCATCAGATGCCCTAAACTCAAGGGTTTACAAAAATATCAATTACACCTATTGTTAGTGCTGTTAATTCGCCTTTACAAAAACTAGAAAAATACATTGCGAATATTATTCAACCGACTAGCGACTGTGGAAAAAGCTGACTCATATGTAAAAAATTCGAGGCATTTTTCCCTAATTATATGAGACGTTGTTCTTGAAAAAGACGATATCATAGCAAGCCTAGATGTTAAATCGTTGTATCCTAGCATTCCCATGGTCGAGGCACTGGACAAGATTGCTATGAACGAGGATTTTTTGGCCCATAAAATACAACTGTCAGAGCATTGTCTTAAAAATACTTATTTCTCATTTAACGGGAAAATATACAGACAAATAGACGGAGCTCCAATGGGATCCTCACTATCACCAGTGGTGACCATTCTATTCATGATATACTTCGAGAAAGAAGCTCTTGAGAAAGCAAAGCCGAAGCCCAAAATTTGGCTCCGTTACATGGATGACATATTTATCATATGGTAACACGGTAATGCAGAACTTAACAACTTTCTAACTCACGTAAATTCAATACATCCTAAAATACAATTTTATTAAGGCTAGAGTTAGACGAAAACAACAAACTCCAATTTTTAGACGTCCTGCTTACAAAACGGGACAATGGATACGTTGAATATACTATTTATAGAAAACCAACAAATACTGACAGATATTGGAATGCTGGATCACACCACCATCCAGCACAAATTCAAGTCGTGGCCATTAGCCTCATATCTAGATCCGTGCGATTAAGTAATATACAAACGAGACATGATGAACTTAATATAATGTCTAGTGCTTTAAAGAAAAACGGTTACACAAAGCATACCATAGATAAAGCCATTAATAAACAGGATTCCCGAACAAACAGCAAAGATTATGAAGCCGGAAGACAACAAGTAGTCCTACTATACCTGTAAAAGGTACCACAGACCGTATTGGCAGGATTATTAGAAAACACAATGTACAAACAATTCATAAGCCACAAACATCCAAATAAAATTAACAAACCACGGAGTATATAGCATCCCGTGCCAGGACTGTAAAAAGTTGTATCATGGGCAAACAGACGAATATCAGCAAGAGTAGAAGAACATAAACTCAGCATCAGAAATAAACAAACAACATCTGCCTTATTTTTACATCGTCAGGAAACAGGCCACAAAATAAACTTCGAAGGGTGTAAGGAGATTGCCAATATAGAGCACTATCGGACCAGAATAATCTGAGAAGCCATAGAAATAGAAAAACAAGGTGATTTAAATAAAAGGGACGAAATATACGTATGCGCCAACATGGTTCCCCTATTTTTCACATTCTATCGATCAATGTTTACGATAAAACAAGAAGTGGAGATTGCCCATGTCCAAGCCGTGACCATTTGTTGACCAATGCCAGTGGCGGCGCGAGTTTTCACTTCCGGCATAAGGAAATATCATTAATTGTGAAAAAAATCATCTTTCCAGGTTTTTACAGATCTTCATGTTTTCCCATTACGGTTGGTCGCTCGGTCTATTCCGGTATAGCTAAAAAATCCACTTACTCGATTAACTTTAATTTTATTTAATTTTCCATAAAAATTACGTCTGATACAAAAAACAAACTGGTCAAATATTGGTATGAATTCAATATGGCGAAACAAAACGACGACCTGTTAAAATATTACATGGACGAAAATGAAGAAATGGACCAGCTTCATTATCATTGACAAAAGGACGGATTCTTACCTATTCCTTAAGGAAGCAAACAGGCATTTTTACAAACATCAAAGAAATAATCGTTCTTTACATCACTATCTAAAATCAAACCAAGGTTAGGCAAGTTTAAAAGGAAATTAGCTATATATAAATTGTAAAACTTTAGTTTTTAGTTATGTTTGCCTTATGTCACTGTGTAATTGTGACATTTAGAAAAATTATTTTTCTCTCATTTTGAATTTTTCTCAACATTTTTATCAGTTCATTCCTATACAATATTTAATTTTTAAGCAAAATTTGAACATAATCGATGCAGTAGTTTTCTGCATTGACTTATAACATTTTATTAGGCCGCCATTTTGGACTTGTAGTAAAACTTATCAGTTGATGGTCATGTCACACCTAATTTTTCTGCAAAATTTGGATAAAATGAACAAGCAGTTTTTTAGTAATAATTTTTTAACATTTCAATAGGCCGCCATTTTGTTATGCCATATTTGATTTGTGCCAAAATGTTGCCACGTCATCATCATATAACTTTTAATTTTTAACCAAAACTTGAAGTAAATAGGACAAGCAGTTCTTGAGCTTTGTCGCGGACAGACCTACAGACTAACCGACGGAACTGAGAAAACATGTTTTTTTGCAACTAGAATTCTTTGCCCTTGCGAGGAAAGTAAAAAAAGCGAGCGTTATAAGATAAAAATAGAATAGCTAATTGTCAAATTGTTATTCTATGATAATAGCTAAATTTAAACCAGTTTAGAACATGTTTACAAACACATTTTTACTTTTAACACAACAACAACAACAACACCATTTAAGTTCCTTCTTTCTCACAACACTTATATAAAAAATTGGCCCAAGTCAAATGAAAATCGAAAAAAAGCCCGAAATCATCCGAAACTTTATTAGTTTCCCAGATTTTACCCAAAATCCAGTGATTTTCGAAATCGCAGTACGTTTTTTTGAGCGTGAGACGCTCTTTGACTATTTTAATATAGTATAGACATAGTCTATAATTGAAGCGTTCGGACGAATAACGGTCTATGTTACATTTTGTAAGTTTGGAGAAAAAGCGATCTAATGTTTTTCATATTATTATTAAGTTTTAATTAGCGGAAATGTAACATAGATCGTTATTCCACAATAATTAAAACTACAACTAGCTCTTTGAAATAATAATTTATTATTATGTAATATTATCCGCTTATAATAATTATTATGCAGCACTGATATGCATATTGATGGAATATACAAAACGATATAAACGAAAACAAATTATCATTGCAAATACTTGAAGTCACTGCTGTGGTAGTGAT
Source organism: Kuschelorhynchus macadamiae (assembly GCA_030620095.1). NCBI lineage: Eukaryota > Metazoa > Arthropoda > Insecta > Coleoptera > Curculionidae > Kuschelorhynchus > Kuschelorhynchus macadamiae. The sequence continues at coordinate 262,976 of JAUTXW010004988.1, read as the reverse complement.
CTATAAAAATCAGCATATTCGCTTTTCATATATGGAATCATTTTCAATAAATCTTTTTTTTTATTTTGTGTGATGGGCAGTAGTTCATTATAAAGTGGTTTCAAGTCTTCAGGCTTTATTTTAACTTCCCAGTTGTCTTTAAAAATTTTAAATGATTTCCAAGGTTTTATGACGTTATGGCTGGCTCGAGCGTTGATAGTGTAGGGATCATCAAGGTCATACTTCATCCAATGGTACTTTGTTACTTGTAATTTCGAGCAACTTTTATTTTTCGGTAGGTGATCTTTAATAGTGGTAAGGTCCTTAAAGTCGCTTTGACACATTTCGATTATTTGAAAAGATTCATTTTGCTTTAGCGTCAGCAATAATATATTTCCAGTCAGAGGGTACATAAACATTTGCGGTTTTTTTTGCCTTCTCAATAACGGCAAAATCTCAATCGCACGGCAAAAAACTGTGACCTGATGAAAGAAACTTTTGATGAATCTCAGTAAAATATCCACATTTTGCAAGATAGCAATATGTGTACAATACTCTCCAGTTATTATTTTGCCCTACACATCGATCGGACCAAACGATTAATTTGCGCTCTTCTCCCTCTGTTAATTTATTGTAATTAAGAGTAACAAATTTAATCAAGCAGGACGCTATTTCAGTAGAGCCTCTTCCCGCAATGCATTCGTACCATAAATGCATTGTGGCTCTGTTATTTCCCATATTATGAATAGCAAAATTATAGCAACTAAGTTGCCTTTGATAAAATATATCTGAGTGGGTCAAAGTGGGGCAAAATAGTACCTGCTGCATATCTACACAAAGAACGACAGTGGATGAATTATTTGCTTTAGATTTAACGATGTCCGCTTTAAGTTCTTGATATCCTAAAGACGCTTTACTTTGATGTAAATCACATTCGATCTGTATTTTCTTCCTATCATCTTCTGATTGTGCAGCACGGAGTTGTACATAGAATTCATCGCATATCTTGCACGTATCGGATCGAGGAGCACCAAAACGCAAATTCATTTCTTTAAACACAGTGTCCTACAAAGTTTTACTCACATTAACATTGGGATATTCAGCTTGGAAACATCAGTACATTTTCGACAAACTAAGATCAGGACTTAAATGTTCTTTCTGTGTCTTGTCTTTTTGTCTTGGAAATTTCTTGATGTGCTCTATTATCAAGTTCCTACTCTCGTACAAAATGGCCGTTGGTCTAGTATGATGCTTCCCTCTCTGATCTATAGGAATTTGTATGCCACCTTTTAGCTTGTCTTGTAAAGTTTGAATTCGTCTATGGGTGATTTTAAAAGTGTCAAGTAAAGTTTTTTTGCACACCTTCTTGTCATTAATGAAGTACGTGAAAGAACACAACTTTAATGAAGTAGCGTCTGTTTTTCCGGCTCTTCGTCTTTTCGGCTCCTCCATTCTGATACATTTAGTTAAAAACATTGACTGCTCATTATACGAATGTGAATAAAAATCTTTGAATAGGTCTTTTCTCGTATCTAGGTTAATTTGTGAGCACATTTGCTTACAGGATTTGCCACATATGCTTCATTGAACAAGAGAAAATAAAATTAATAACGTAGAGTAGATATTATTATAAAAATTCTCATGAAATTTAAAAAAATAAGCTTAAAAAATTACATTTTCCTTATTGCTACTTACATTGCTAGGAGGGGTCTTAGCAGAAACCACTGTTTTTGACTTCCTTGTCGTATATTCGAGACCTGAATCTCTACGAGTTTTGCGTGACACATCCTTCCAACTTCTTATGTTTATCTGCCTGGTTTTTCTTTTTGATTTGTTCAGCCTACTAATATCACTAGCAGACAACCGCAGCGTGGTGTCTCCGTCCATATTTAATACTCTTTACGACGTAAACAAACGATAAAAAGATGTCAACACAACGACGTTCCACACTATAATGTAAAATGCAAAAACAATCCACGCCCGACGCCGACCTTTGTAACATAGACCGGTACGGAGGTACCAAAAGCGGCATACTAGCTACATCTAATGGTATATCAACAAACCAATCTTTCACGTCGATAATAAAGACTAGATAGACCCTTATTCCAATTAAAACTAAATTTTAGAATATTTGTAACATAGACCGTTATTCGGCCGAACGCTTCAATTATTTTAATTCTCTGATAGGAAATACTATTGTAATCGTTAAAAAAATCACCTCAGAGTCTTTCTTGTATCATTTTGCTTCTGAGTATTCTCACATGAGCCACGACGAATTAAACGTTTTATTATACTGAACCGAATTGGTCAATACGTCATGTGATCCAAAATAAGTGAATACGGTATCTTCCGTTAGACATAACAAGTCCCCTGGAAAAGGAAATCTAGCTGTTTACTTAGTGATTAAAATACAATTCTAAACTTAAACGGCCATTTCTTTACAAACTCACATTGCCGCACAATAGTTAGGTCAACTAAAGCTCCTAGTTTCGCAGTGTCCAAGATAAAATAAATAAAACTTATTTATTAAATAGTTAAAAAATCCGCTATTGGTTTTTAAGCCACGTCGGTCACGGGACCCTGTAACAATCTTTACTGTAGACTATTAAACTTTTTTACTATAAGGATCTCTTGTCAATGAAAGTGGGATCGTCTAATACGATGATGGAATGGTCTAATATGTGAAGTTGTCGATCGGGATTGCCATATCTAACTAAAACTCTTGTTATTGGTGTAATTTGAACTAAGGCTTTGAGTATCTTAGCTTGTATTTTACTATTTTGCAATAAAAGAAATTTCTTTATAGTGCTGAAATACTAATACTGGAAAAAGATTACTATTCTTTGTATGAAACATATTCACCGTAATATAAATTGGTATAACCATTGGTGTCCTTGGCTAGGCTTGGCATCGTCCTACCATCGACCTTATACTGTGAGGTAATTTTAGCAGTGGCTAAATATGTAAATAAGGAACTACATATATATATATATATATATATATATATATATATTATATAAAAAAAAAGTAGTTTGCAACCTTAACTCTAAGCTTTAGGAGCTATTTAGTCTAGGGCCGGCCCTGCAGATACGACTCATTAAGATCCATTATTCCCTGTAAAAGTATCTAAAATTATGACGTGAGAATAAAGCTATTTACAAAGATATTTAATCTTTAAATGTCAGCGAAAAGGATGAGTTAGTAGATCCTTGAAATATTGAGAAATATTGTGCATGAAGAAGTGTTTGTGTTTACAAAGAAATTTCCTTTGATTTCGATCGTACTCTAAGGTCGTTCTCAATTAATGGTTCACGTAAGCTTGTTTTATTGACAAATTAATTATTACATTTATTTTGAGAGATAACTATATTTGCCAATTCTCTTACTCAGGATAATTATTAGAAAGTTCATTAGTTTAAAATCGTAAAGGAGACCTGAAAAAGATTTAAAGAAATAATATGACAATCGGTAATATTTTTATAAATCCATGTTAAACAATGCAGGTATAATTTGTATACATTTTTCAGAGAAAGGGAATATAAGCAAAGGGTTTTGTATATTTATCGAAAAAAGTTAATATTTAGATCTTATTAGACTGCGACGAATTAAATTAATTATATAAGTAATCTATAATTAAATGCGAAGAAAAAATGATTTGACTCTAATTGTTGATTGTTCTGTGTGAAAAATGCTTATATTCAAATTTTATTTATGAATTTCTGTTGAAACGAAATACTATAACTTTAGGCTAAATCTTGAAAGTGTTTTATTTAAACCTTTTCTATAATTAGGATGAGTCAGTGTATTTTGACATACAGGTTTTAGGCCACGTAGACGATACAAAAAGTAATAAAAAAGGGGATATCTTATTGTAAAAAAAACATCCTCGTGTTTTTAATGCAACATCATGTAATTCTGAAGTATTTGTTTCTCGAAGATCAAGGTGCTGATGAAGCAAATTGTGGGGAGATATAAGTTTCTGAAAATATGATGTTGAACAATTAGCGACTACAAAATTCCAACTCATTTATAAAACAAATTAAGCTAAGATGAGTTCGATTTTACATACTTGTCAAAGAAAATCATATTTTGTTGTTTGAGATATATCTGGGTCTGATATGTTCCTCTAATTTTTTTTTACTGTCTTTGCAAGGAGGAAGCAATAATCTTCCGATTTGTTTTCAAATCTTCAGTCTCCCTAGGCGACAAAAATATGTTTTTCTATTTTCGTCGATCTATTTGTAATGGAGCATAAATTAAGCGTCATAATATTTTAGTAAAATGGCGGCCTAATATTACTTTTAAAAAAATTGGTTTAAGAAATTACTTTCTCAATTGAGAATTTTTGTCCAAGAATCTAACTATCTAACTAATCTAAATGATAACTGATAAAATTTTTATAGAACTCTAGTATGACGAAGCAAAATGAATAAATAAAATATTTAGAAAATCAGTATAAAAAATATAATTAATCAATTAAAGTATTGAAGAAAAATCAATTTTTTATAGTTAAAAATATGAACTGTCAGTCAAATGTGTCAGCCTTTATCCATAATATTATCTTCACATTAATAAATGTTTTATTTTCGATTAAACAATTACAAGTATCAAAAATTAAAAAAATCACATTATAGAAATTGGTGAACAGGCCTTTACCCGGAACTTCCTTCGTAACCAATTCCTTCACACACAGGCAACGAAATTTGTATATACAACTATTTAGTAGTAACTAAAGACCGGATTATATGCAACATAAAATCACTAAAATATGCCTGCAAATATGCACGATAAAAACCCAAAATACGTAGGAACATCGCAAAATGCAACAATTATTTATAAAATATTTTTTCTAGACTGTTTGGTACCATTCGATTAAATAAAAAGTCATAAACCTATGAACATATTTTATTTATTTACATTTTTAACATTTCTTATAGTTGCCCAAAAAGTAAACTACCATATATAGCCCGAGAGATCAAGACAAAAAACTATACGAATTTTGTAATAGCTCATATTTCAGCATGATGTAGTATTAAAAAAGTAAATGAGTCAGCACCCACTCGCAAGGTCAGGTAGTGGGACACCTGGCGGCGGCGGGTTCGTTCGGAGTGTGTGTGTCCTAATGGCTAAATACTATTGGGTTTGTTTTCTAATCAAGCGTTGATGTCTCCGGAAGTCGATTTTTAACTTTTTACGGTCCGATTTTTTTACAGATCGATAGAGAGGATAATAATAATAATTTTATTTCCAGAGACATTTACAAGCATCTCTGGAATCCGTCAACAGATAATATAACAATATAAAAGCACTACATATATAACATATACATTTAAAAGGAGAAACACAAAAAAAGCAAAAATATAACAGTTAAGGGAAAAGAACAAAATATATAACAATCATCATTTGGCATTAATACAAACATGTGCCCATCACGGTATCCTTAACATATCTATAATAAAACTCTTCCAAACTATAAAATTCGCAATTAACCAGAAAAACGTTCAATTTAATCTTAAATCTACTAAATGTTTTAAAATTTCTAAGATTTTGTGGCAATTTATTAAAAACATTCAAGCCCAGAACTTCGGGCGAGCTTTAACCTAAATTTAGTCTGCTAAATGTAATCCGCAGGCTATCTCTTTGGCGAGTAAAGTGGGGATGTACGTCACCATTTCTTGCTGCATACTAACTTGCTGAATTCATAAATTAAAATACCTGTCAGAGTAAGAATATCCATTTTTTTTAATTTTGACAGGAAGCCTGAGCCATTCCAAGGCTGGTCCTCCAATAGAACCCGATGATTTACACAATCAAATGCCCTACTGAGATCACAAAGCAGGACACTCACTTTACTCCAAACGTTTCATCAATCCTCGATAAAGGCTATGAAATTCACTGATGGTAGATTGTCCCCTCCTAAACCCAAACTGATAAGGGGATATTAATTTATTCTTTCCTAAAACGGATTCAAGACGAACGAAAAAGCAGTATTCAAATATTTTGGAAAATTCGGGTATGACTGCCACTGGACGATAGTTTTCCGCTTGATGTTTATCTCTCTTTTTAAATACTGGCATAACCTTATTTATTTTTAATGTACCCGAAATGTTGCTTTCGTTTAATGACAAATTAATTAAAAATGTAAGAACCCGTTCTAATGGCTAAATGACTCTCTTTAGAAGATATTCTAAAACATCATCGAAACAAGCAAAGCGTTTGTTCTTAATTTTATTTTTATATGTTGACATTAATTCAGACTAACTTGAGTTTGCCCGAATTTTCCTTACTTCTTCCAAAGGAGCATCTCTAAAACAAGTGTTGAATATGTTAGCTATATTTTGTGGATTTGTTTCTACAGTCTGATTGTAATGAAGTGTTATGTTATTTCTCTGAGTTTCATTACCTGTTACCTCGCTTACCACCCTTCAGGCCTCACTTACCGGATTAACGGCATTATGAATTCGTGCCTGAAAAAACATTTTTTTTATGTTTTTAACAATGAATGTTTTTCTTTGCAGCTATATACTGATTATATAGCGCAGGATATTGTGATTTTAATTTATAGAGGTCTTAAACAGCTATACTTGACAGCTTTACATCATGATTAACCCATAATTTGTTACTTTTATTTACTTTCATAGTTTTTAGAAGGAAGTTAAGGTTAAAATAAAACAAAAAAAGTTCGTGGAATGTATTGAAGGTCGCATTTGTATCGCTCGCTGCAAAGACAGCCTACCATCCTTCATCCTCCAAATGTTTAGAAAATGTCTGAATATTTCTTTCAGAGAAAGATCTTTTAAATGTAGAATCTACAGTTGCTTTGCATAAGTTTAGACTGTTAAGTGACACAATGAGTGACCTGTGGTCAGAAAAAAGGCTGTCCTCAACTATACAATTCAAATATGAGCTAGAGTAAATATGATCTAAAATATATTCACCTTTCGTAGGGGCTGAGATAATATTAAATAAATGAAAACTACTTAAAATATGGCTCAAGATTGAGTAATTATAATTATCTCTGTTTGGGTCTATATGAATATCACCATTTAAAATTATTTCGCGATCATGTCTGTACAAAAAGTTAATTATTTCGCTGAGCTTGTAGCAAAAAACCACAAAGTTGCTGCCCGGAGATAGGCAGCACGTCACAATTACCACGTCTTTACAGTTGGACTTGGATTTTAATATTACACCACAAAATTCAAAATCTTTTTCTACACTATTAATTTTCAAGATCCTTCGCTGATCTAAAGGATGAACTGCTACGTCACTAACGTCAAAAAATTATGTCAGGAATTGTGCAACCGATCGTCGCCAAACTGTTTTAAAATGCTTATGACAACATTTTGACTCAGCTCCTGCACAAAAATAACGGCTTGGACAAATAACAGTTGACAGGCGAATTTTTTAAATAGTTAACATTGTCAGACAGCATGTGACACGTGTTAAGTTACCGCTTGTGCAGACCTAAATAATGCCCACGTGGACGAATAACGCAAAAAGTTCTGTAACTCGTTAATGACTTGACTTGGAACAAAACGGATTGCACTTTCCTATCTTAATATTTAGTTATCTGTCTGCTAACATCAATTTCTACTTTGATAGGAGATGTCAAAATGACATTTGCTGTCAAAGTAGAAATTGATATTAGCAGACGGATAACTAAAAATTAAGATGGGAAGTCTAAACCGTCTAAGTGATTTAGGAGTTACAAAGCATCAAAATGTCAAAAAATATCAATTTTCAAATGTCACTTTCTCGAAAATAGTTGAATTTAGGTATAGGAAACCACACCAAAAGTGTTTAAAATGTTGAATACAATAAAGAAATGCTATAATATTAGATATTGCCACCGGTTTAAGATAAAAGCGGCAACACCGCACAATTTGAAATATTTTAAAAAGAGTTTATGTTCGTCTATAGCCCGAGCCAAAATTTCAAAATAATCTATTTATTGGTTTTCCAGATCCTTCTAATAGGCCACTCCCCGTGAAAACCATGTTTAAAGAGCTAACTCTTTCGAACAATTACGTAAAGGATAAACATAAGTTTAAAAAAATTAAGTGGCAAAAAAAGTTAAGAAATTACATACTATTTAGTAACGTAATGCTTATTACTTATTTACGCATCTGAGCCGTAATAATATAATTGCATTTTCTTTCTTTAATAAACTTTTGTACCAAAAGATCATCCAGCTGACGAGCAGTCTAACAAATGGCAAATAACAAATAATACATTATTAGATTTTAGAAAATAAAAGGATTACGTTAGCTATTTTAGTGTATTATGTAATGCCACAGGTCGACGTCTTGACGAAAATAATGCCAAGGTAACATCCTAGTTAACTTACCACGTTGGCTTATATCAAAATAGTACCAGGTCATCTTCAAATGACCCTTAATTATTGGCCAAAATTTAAAGTCAGTCGGGTAAGTAGTTTTTAAGCTATGGCGTGAACTGATTGTTGAAACGTGATTTTATCACGATTACAAGACTTATCTTTTATGCGAAAAGTAATAAAACTATTGTCAAAAAATCGGTAACTTTCTTTTAGGTCTTTAGTTTTTTTACTGGATTCTAACCCCAAATAATACACCACTCTAACATAACAACAAGACGAACGTTAACGAAAACCATAGAAACTTTATATCTGGGAAATATCTGTGGACCAACGGAGTAGGTAAAAACTGATAATATGGGGTTCATAAAGTTTTGAATTGATTTGAATCTATATGTACCCTGAGGATGCTATAATAAAGTTGCGAAACGTGGACTATTAAAAAATAGACTTCTGATTTTTTTGAATGGATCCTAATCCCAAATAATAGACCACTCTTACACAAAAACAAAAACGAAACCATTTAGAAACGTATTGAAACCATTTAGAAAAGTATTATCTAGGAAATATATAAAGTCGAACTAAGTAGGTAAAGACGGATAATATGGGTTTCATGCAGGATATAGGATCTTTGTGTCCTGTTGATGCAACAACTAAGTTGTGAAACGTCGGCAATTTCAAAAAGGATTTATTTTTTACTGGACCTTAACCTTAAATTAAACACCACTCTAACAAAATGCTTTTAACATTGTTCCTCCATATTTGATTTTTACCAAAATATTACCAGGTTACCCCCATATGGCCCTTAATTTTGGATCAAAACTTGAAGTCAATCCGGTAAGTAATATTTAAGCTATATCGCGAACTGTCAGAGAGACCGACAGCCGGACCGACTACGGAATTGATTTTGGCATCTAGGGGCGCTAAAACGCAAAGATATCTAAAACCTGAGACGGTGATTTTTTCACGATTACAAAAATTTTATTCGGCCGCAATTTTGTTCTGCCATCTTAAATTAGTACCACAATTTTACTAGTTTTATATTTTACTATTTTACTATCCCTATACCACAATTAGTTATGATACACAATTTGAAATCAAACCATCAAGCAGTTTTTCAAGCTCAATTTTTAAATATTTTACTAAGCCGCCATTTTGTTCCGTCATCTTGGAATCAAACCAAAATGTTACCAGTTGATTCCAACATAATATAATGTTTTTGGCAAAATTTAAGATAAATTGGATGTTTTTTAATAATATTTTTTAACAATTTACTAGACCGCCATTTTGTTTCGCCGTAGTCGATTTTTACCTACATATTAAAATGGTCATCCCCATATGATCCTTAATTTTTGACCAAAATTTGAGTCTAATCAGGTAAGTAGTCTTTCAGCTATGCTGCAAGTTGACAAACAGACAGACCAACGGAATTGATAAAACATATTTTTTGGCATCTAGGGACGTAAAAATATGTAAAACCTAAGAGGGTGATTTTTTCACGACAAGCATTACACCATTTTGTTCTGCTATCTTTAGAAGAATTAATACCACTATCCTATCAGTTGACTCCTAGACCACAATTATAGTCAAAAGCAGTGTTATCGTGCGGGTCATATAATTTATCAACGACAAACTTTTTAAGTTTGTTTTTCTTTTATTACGTGTAATCATATCCTCCGCATAAAATCCGGAATATCAATTAGATAGACCTATGATATTTTCATATGAAAAAAGAGGATAAACATATAAATACCAGCAGTTGCAAAAATATTTGAGTGATGTCACTTCAAAGTCAGAGACAAAATGAGTAATAGAAAACAATTTTCGGGTTTTTGGCATCCACAGGCGAAAAAAATGGTATTAAATCTAATAAAATATACCTGGGACGGGAAAATGAAAATTCACCGGCCAATAACCAGGAGACAGTAGCAAAAGCTCTGTGAATCCGTATAAGGACTGTGCAGAAAATTGTGCATGAAATAAAGCATAATTTACTACCGAAGAAGATTAAGAAATGTACACAAAAAAAGCCAAAGACAGAAGACTTAAGTGACAATGTAAAAATGGATGTTCGTAATGCAATTTAAGATTTATACACATGAAAAATAATATAAAACTATTTTAAAAAAAGCTTTAAAAAATCGAGGCATATTGGAAATTGGACTAAAATGGTTGTCAAAATTAATCACAATGTTGGGTTTTCGATATAAAAAGGACTATAATCGAAGATTTTTATGCGAGTTGCCACATATAGCAAGTCAGCCTATCCAGTTTTTAAAGAAATACACGAAAAATGTTAATTCAAAATTTAGAAAAGTGTTAAGAGAAAAAAGGGATGTGGGACGGGAAAACTGTTCATCATTTTGCATGCAGGTTCTTCAACAGGATTTCTCCCAGGTGCAAGTTCACTGTTTTCTTCAACATCCAAAAGTATGGACTACCATGATAATATGAACTGTGAACTGTTTGAAAAGTGGTTAAAAGAACAACTGATTCCAAATTTAGATGCTCCATCTTTAATCATTCTGGACAAAGCATCTTATCATTCAAGAATCTTAAATAAACAACCAACTTCATCCTGGAAGAAAAGTGATATTTATGCCTGGCTAATAAAACAAAAACAAAATCCTTTACCCAATATGCTGAAACTAGAACTTATTTTAATGGGAAAATCTATTACAAAACCAACAATATATGCCGTAGATGAAATATTACGGGAAAATGGACATGAGGTTTTACGACTGCCGTCATACCATTGCCAGTTTAACGCAATAGAATTAATATGGGCTGGGGCAAAAGCATATTACGAAAAACACGTAAACGATGGTCTTACACCAGATGAAGTGCAAATTGTTTGGCAAGATTCGTTAAATTGTATAACGCCGGAGTACTGGAAGAAATCTGTGGAACATACGGAGAAATTAATATGGGATTGGTGGAATCGAGAACGAGTTCTAGATGTCGAATTTTTTGGACGACTCAAAAGATTAGGACTTTTTAAGTAATGATGATATTTTTTAGTCTACAATATTAAAATATTTCTGAAGGATTATATTAGTCTTTGACGTGTATAAATCATAAATTGCATTATGAATATCAATTTTTGCATTGTAACTTAAGCCTTTTGCCTTTCGATTTTTTCGTGTACATTTCTTAATCTTCTTCGGAAGTAAATTATATTTTTTTTAATGGAAAAGTTTCTGTACACCCATTATACCGATTCTCAGAGCTTTTGCCACTGGCTCCTGCGTATTAGCCAGATGATTTTAATTTAAAAATTTTTTTATTAGATTTGACACCATTTTTTTGCTTACTTTTTTAGTAAATTTGTAATTTTGTAGGCAATAAATAAATACTTATAGAATACTTGTTCCAATTTTAAAGCGTATTTAAAATAAGTAAATTTTTTTATTTATTAATATATTTATATTTTAATTTTAGACTGTAATTTGAAGAAATCGCATAAGTAGTTTTTTAGCTATGCCGCGAACAGACAGACTGACGGACAGACATACATCCAGACCGATGGAATTGAGAAAACATGTTTTCCGGTATCTAGGGACCTTAAACGTAAAGATCTAAAAAAATCTCACGAGGGAAGTAATAACTAATTATCTTGTGTTTTTAACAAAAGTGTATAATATTTTTGCAAAATAAATTTTTTTTGTTATCACAATACACAAAAAAAACAAGTTTTCTTTGCACAGGGGTGACCCGCATTTAAATAAATGACACTGTATAAGTGGTTAGATTTTTAGATCAAGCGGGGCTCATAATTTTTGGTGATTGATAAAAAAATCTCACTTTCATTAAGTGGCTGTATAAACAGAACATATTCTGATTGTTCCACTGGTTCGAACCGCCTTCCGACTTTATTATGGCGCTTGCCATTTTGTGTATTTTTGTTTTTGCCAACCAAAAAATTTTAACCAAATACATATTTAGCGAATTTTCTTATTTAATCCCTCGGCATTTAATATATAAAATAATATTAAGTGGCTATCTTAATAATATTGTGTAATATAATAAAAAAACTATTTTCTTTCTCTCTCTATATTTGTAAATAGCCCATCGAGATTTAATAGCTCGATAAAAGAATCACTCAACATTTTGGTATTTACTGTGTTTTCTGATTTGGTTTATAATGTTGGTGTCCTTTGGATCCGCACGATAAGATCGCATTCGACTACACAAAACTTTCTACCGCCAGCTTTGCCATTGTTTCAAAAAAACTGGACGTGTCTTCTGCCAGACTTATTTATTTCTCTCTATTCGAACCCTATCTCCGCTATGGCCTTGCCTTTTGGGGCTGCTATACCACCGAGCAATTTTTCAGTATTTTTAGGCTTCAAAGAGCAATTCGCTATTTGTTTGGTCTAAATAATAGAGCGTACTGCCAATACTATTTCAAAAAACATGAAATATTAACACTTTCTGCATTATTTATTTTAAAAACCGTCTGTTTGATGAGAAAACATATAAATACTATTCTGGACACATCACGTATATCCTACCCGAAACTTTAGGCATGACATATACCTGCCCATTCCTTCCACTGAATTAATAAGAAAAATAATTATTTAAGCCGCCCTAAAACTTTACAATCATCTTTCAGAACATTTAAAAACTATCCCTATGTTTACACTCTTTCGAGAAAAAGCCAAAGCGTACCTCATTAAAAGACTCTTTTAATGCGTTAATGATTTTTATAATGAATAAGTCTCATTAAAATGTTTTTTTATTTCTTTGTTTACTTAAATGTTTTTGGGTGTCATGTTCCAGCTGCTAGCATTGAATTTTTAAATCATTTTATAGGAGAATGAACTGTCCGTTAAAATTAATTATTTTTGTTACGTATTAGATTAAAGTTATACATTTTCTTTTTTTTAATACATTTTAGTTACTATATTAGTTCAGAACACTTTTTGTTTAACTTCACTTATTTTGCTTGCATAACGATAACAAAATATGGGTTAATGTGGCGTAATTTTAATTTCAATGTCATCGAAATTATTTACCTCGCATATGTATTGTTTATTTCCTTTTTGTCAATGTCACCTAGATACATTAACCGCTTTACGACAATATTATATACTAACCAATGTTATATTTACAATTTATGTATTTGCGTTGATCTATCGAAAAATATGATTTTTTTTCAAATAATATTTCGTTTTTTCATTGTTTTTTTAAAAGGTAAATCTCGCTTTGTCCATAAAATTGTAACAATTTTCCTGAGGAAATAAAGCATACTTTTGTTTGTTTGTTTGAACTGGTAACATTTTGATATATTTCCAAGTTGGCAGCCTGAAAAAAATATTTCAAAAATCAGCCGGAAAAAACTACCTATTATATTAAATGTAAACTTATACAAGCATTAAGAGATATATATAGAGGTAAACTAGTAAAATTTTGGTATTAATTCAAAATGGCGGAACAAAATAGCGACCAAATAAAATGCCTTAAAAATCATCCAAAAACATTTTCTTTTGTGAATTGACTTTTTTTTTCTTAAAGGTGATATAGGAATAAACTGGTAGAAATACATGACGGAACAAATACATGCTGTTTTTATTTGTCCGTTTTAAATTGTGTTTTTATCGTTTTGTGGCATAGTTGCCCTTTGCGGCACTGTTTGTCCTGTACTTGAGGTTCTGAGGAATGTGTGTGATACTTTGTTTTGTTGGAATACAACCCGAAAATATCAATTTTTCAGTGCCGTAAGTGTGCCGTTAACAAAATAACTTAACTTAAAAATCAATCAGTTGTTTCTGTTTTGATTTCCATCCATCTTCTGTTGACGTTTGGAATTCTGGCCAGCCAGTACTTTCCCATTCACCGTAATACCTGGCACTTACAACACTAGTAGAGCTGAAAGCAGAAAGACTATCGATAAATTGTCGATCCATTCCAATTGAGGAATTAAATATCAATAATGAATTGCTTCAAGTGTGGGGCTCTCATCTTCTGAGGTTAACCCTAACCCTGGAGCTAAAAGGCAAGCGAATTTTAAAGTATCTCTAAAAGGCTCTTAGAAGCTATTGAGGACTTGCCAGCCGAAGTTAAGGCGTTCCCTAATTTTCAGGATCCCCTTGCAAATACCCCTTCTTCTGTGGAAGACAATACTCTCGCTGAACTGCATGAATATCAGAAGCGGCAAAGTAACCCGATAATTTTCAACCATCTTGAGCAATACAAGGACGAGAAGGATGTATCCACTATATTTAACTCGCTCACCAATAATTTAATTAAAATTAAAAGTGGGACGAGAATTGGAAGACTAAACAAGATCGTAGGACTTTAAAAGTTGTCCTTTCAAGTTTACAAGATGTGCTAACTACAATGAAAAACCGATCCAAACTTAAAGGTACAAACACATTTCTTAATAATGATCTAACTCTAATACAGAGAATCCATGAGAAATCAGTCGGTAATAAACTACGTGCGACGTGCTGATGACGAGTCCAATCTGGGGTTAAGATGTGTGTACCAAAGATTATTCCAGAAAACTAGCTCCTTTGACGCATTCTTGGTGCCTCCATTTCCAGAAAGACCGTGGTCTTCGAACGAAACTTCATCATCTCCTGGAAAATACCTTGTTTTCATCACATCAAATTATACTCTTCAACAATACCTGGTTAACACAAGACCTATTTATTCCATCAAGGATCAGATAAGGCCTTATCTTTTGAGGAAATTCAGTTGATGTCGATAGAATCTTTGTTTTACAAAAAAGTGTCATTGTTCTATTTTTAAATTAAAACAGCAGGATAGTTGTAGAAAAGTATTTATTGATCATAAATTTTAACTCTTACTAGTGGGTATATTTTAGACTGTGTTATGTTTGTTTTAAATAATGGAGATCTTTTTAATAACTATACCATTAGAAATGTGACAGACCTTCTTCTTGATAAATATAACTTCACATATTTACAAAAAAATGTAGAATTTTCAATTAAAAAGATATTTAATGCAGTACCGATAAATGTACGTACACTTCCTAAACAATAATCAAAAGCTATATTACCGAAATTCTTATCTAAAAAGGCCTTTTACACATTGGAGAAATACTATACTACAAAAATGTAATAATATAATGAATGTTTTTCTCCCCCTGATATATTAGTGTTGCCACACTAGACATGTAGGTATTTCAATCTGTAAATGTATGTGTTTTAATCTGCAAATGTATTTCGATCTGTAATTGTAGAAATTGCAGTACAAATTTTAAAACTGAGTATTTTTATCTTACGGTTTATGTAGTATGTTTTCTTTTTTGAATACGAAAATTATTTTCAGTGCGATTTCACAGGTAGTTTAACTCATGAATATATTTGCAATGTATTTTATATTTGCCTCTATTTAGTTATTTGTAATGCTACTTGCTGGCATTGTTCCACACCCAATGGGTTTTTTTGTATAACTATTTGTTATATTTTGGAATAAATAAACGTTTCTCTTCTTTCTATCTATATATATGATTCTGAATTACACATGTATGATTTTAATAGATACAGGAAAGATCGTTCAGCAGTTACCAGTGTTCACTTCAGGGATGGGTGTTGATTGCTGTATATAAAAGCATCACCAGTAAAGTGTTACCTGCCAATGTTGACATGGAGCATCTCATTGCCCTGATGGGAACTAATGTCAACCAGTTCATAATAGACACTGCCTACTTTCCCCCACGAAGTCCCGTTTTGTTTTATCAGGTGTTCGTTAAGAGCCTCGAGAGGCTAACCCATAAATACTCTGAGGCTCGATTGTCTTTTGTTAGGTGACCTTCATCAGCCACACGTGCAATGTTCAAACGTGAAAATCAATTTTATTTAAATTTTATTATGTTATATTATGCCATTGTTTTGTTTTATTGTTTTGTTTTATTGCCTTGTAAATTAAATTAATAACTAATATTGCGCACTGTTCATTCCCACATGTTATGTTTTATGTATATATGTAACCTTCATTTTTTGTAACATTATGTTATTATAATGGGCAATTATTATTATCCGTTAATAAATAGTTTGTCAGATATTGTTCGACATATTTTTTATTAATGCATATGCCTTATATAACTAGAAGAACAGCTTTTTGTGCTAAATTCACCCTGGAATGTTGTGTTACAACATACTGAAAACCCATTCAAATCCGTTCAGTAGTTTCAGAGAAAACCGCGGACATATACATATACAGATAGACAACAAAACCTCCTTTTTTAGGAGTCGCTTAAAAAAGTAACCGAAGAAAATATAATTAGATTAGCGAATATATAAGGAAAATTATTTAAATGTAAAAAGAATTACGTAAATGTTAAAGGTAAACTATAGGACACATTAAACATAAACCATACATTTCGAAAAAAGTTTAGAAGCAAAAAACCTTAGAAATCATATAGGCACTCTTTAGTGATTTTGCTTATTTACGCATCTGAGCTCTAACAATATAATTACATTTCTTAGTATACTTTTGTTCCATAAGATCTTCTTGCAGATGCAGCCCAGCAAATGGCAAGCAAAAAATAATAGCTTATTAGTTGTTCAGAAAAAAAGGATTACGTTAGTTTTTTGTCCGCATTGTATAATGCCACAGGTCGACGAATAGACGAAAGTAATTCCAAGGTCACATCCTAGTTACCTTGATTCGGAGACTCATCTTCACTTTCGTTTTCGTTCGCCGGTACTCCTGACCGGTATGCTAATGAGCCCAAACAAGGTACCACCGTTTGTAGATATCATCTCGATTGGTAAATACAAGGAGCTGCCGTTTTCGTACCTGATCGAAAATAAATAGAAGAGCACGAATCGCCAAGAAGTTTGCGTAACGTCAAAAATCAGTGGCATTGTTTAGATTTTTTTAATCTTTTAACAGGCCACGGAGCCGAAAGCTTAAGTACTAGGTACTGTGGTTGTTTTAAGTAAAGAGAGGTAGAGTTTATTGATGCGCATTAAATACTTGCAGATTAGTGGAAGAGGTAACACATTACAAAATCGGACCCTCTGGGCATAAAGGAGCGTCCTTAGTCTTTGCAGTTCGACGATGAAGAGATGCATGTAAGTTAATGATCGCGTCTCCTTGCAAAATATATGGTAATTCGTCCAAAATAATATCGATGACAGTATCTGTAAAACGAGGACAGATCGCCCACAATTCGTCGATATCTTAGTGAGGCAGACTTCCTAATGTTTGAATCATTAATCAGGTGAATAGCTCTTCCTTAGACAGAGTCAAGAATGCTAAGGATTAAAGGAGGGGTTACTTCCCATATATGCGAACATTATACTCAACGCTGTGTCTAACTTCCGACTTATTGGAGGAAGAAAAGTAATTTCGGGTTCAAAAAAGGAAACACAATTCCTCAGCGCCTGTCCTGATCATGTCAGCAAAGATTCTTCCGAAATGCGAACCCAAATAGGCTAAAAGAATCTTGGACTTCAACAATTTGGTTATTTATTTGAATGGTGAATGAAAATAATAATTTCTTGGACAAATTTTATAAACTTTTATTACAATGCCAAAGTTTCGGCACCAATTTGTGCCATCATCAGGGCGAGTTAATTCAAATGCAGTAGGTACCCCACAAATAAATTATATTTTCGCAGGTTTTTCGTTTGTTTTTTGGGTTGATTGTCAACACCACTCATGTTAATGTGAAGTACCTACCGAGTTTGAAATTACTTGCCTTGATGATGGCATAAATTGGTGCCGAAACGTTGACTTTGTAATGAAAGTTTATAACATCTGTCCAAGAAAGCTGTTATTGTTTCATTTGACGAATCATTTGTGATGTAGTATATATTAGAGCGTCTTAGTGAGTTAAACTGAACCAAATTATTTGCATAATATTCTACGTCATCTATTTCATGCTTGGAAATAGAGTTTGGGAATTGTTCGTTGGAGCAGAGTGTCAGTACAGCTAAGATTAGGATTGCTGGTAGAAGAAAGCAGATCTTTAACATGCGGTAAGAATTCAATAGGTTCCAGCAATAAATCTTGTGGAAGGCCTACGTTGATTTTGTGAAAGTCAGTTAAATAAAAATCAGCCACTGAAGAAATGCTTGTGTTGGAAGGAAAATTGTCAGTTAAAGTACAAAGATTTGAAAGGGGGCCATTGGCAGAAAGTTTGTTCAGCAGTGCGTCATTCTATCAATCGAATCTTCTCAATATGGGGATATGTCCCCATACAATTCCACTTCGTCCAGTTGTGAGCTACGAAGGTAAGATTTGCTGTAGAATTTTGGTGGCAGGAGCCATATTGCCTGACATAGATAAGTCAGGGATATAACTTTCAAGTTAAAAGATCAAAACTGATATAGTTCTACATTGCCTTACCAATAAATTCGCCTTACCCAGTTTTTTTTTTGGAAAAGGGGAACGTTATAAGCATATTTAAACAATCATTGCATTTCCGTTACTTAAATAGACAGGGTTTTCGGTTTTCACTATACTGGACTACTTTTTTTTTATAAAGAGATGCTGTAAATAAAATGTTCATTTCTCTCCGTTTGTGTGGTTAGATGTTTGAGTTACTTGGCTAAAAATCCAACAGAAACGGGCAGCACATAAAATTCACCGCCATAATATGAAAAGATTCCTCTCTGTTCATAAGGGCGATTCTTCTAGATAGTAATTAACTTCTCGAAGTTGAAATCAAAACAAAATGAATTGGAGGAGTAAAGATTAGATTTTTAATCGTAATACAAAAACAACTCATAGATGGTCAATTCTACTACTATTCGGTTCCTCCGTTAGTAGCTACTATCTCGATTGGCAAATACAAGAAGCTGCTGTTTTCAGTTTCTTAGCGGTGGCTATTGCAATTAACGTGGTGTAATAATGACAGCAAAAATCCTGCTGAGAAACGATACCAACTAGGCTAAAGAAATATTTGGGAGATAATCTGTGAGGTTATTGGTTAAAGACAAAGCCACTACTCTACGTTTATCATTCATTTCAGCCTTGGAGACAGGTTTGGGAAGATATTTGTGATAGAAGAAAGCAGATCTTTGGGGTGCACTAAGAATTTAGTATGTACCAACACAAACCCTGTGGTTAGATTAATGACCATCAAACACTACAAAAATACTTTGGTTGGAAAGCAAACTATCAATCCAAGTAGAAAGTTCTGGAGGGCTACAGGCAGTAGGTTTATTAAAAACTGCATCTTGCCAGACTTGATCAGATCCATTGGATACTACAAGAGAAAAAATTCTTCATAAAATTTGATGGACTTTTCCAGTTGTGCGTTTCGAAGATAAGAAGACCTTCTATGGACCTTTGGTGGCACAAACCGTATTGCCTGTCATGGATAAGTGTATCCCTTGCAAATGAATTTAAAATATATCGATATACTTCTACGCTTTCTTACTCATAAGTTCGCTTTTAAACAGTTTTTTTTTTGAAAAGGGAACCGTTATAATTTTGAACATATTTGAACTTTCTATATTTTTTCGGAAAAAGTGTCCAAGAAGTTTTGACTGCGTATATGTTTCGCGTATAGATGGTTGTCGCTGTACAGACCAAATTTTTAATGAATGTCTATGAAACATTTAGAGTACTAAGAAAAGTATAAATTATAAAAAAAAACAAAAAACCCGTCTACTTGGAACCAATAGCCACAAAACATTTAACATAAGCAACACTTTACTTTATATAGGTCCAGAGTATTCTGTATAAAGAAAACAATAAAAATATTACTACATATAGTATTTCAAAGAGAGCAACAGTTTTCTTTCGCAAAATGTGTGCATATTTTTTTCCAAACTCGATGTTACACAATTGGGCAGAATTTTGTAGCAGTCTCTAGGAGGAAAATAGACATTTCGTCGGTGTTTAAAGACTGAACCTGAAAAACCAGAAATAGTTGAACCTGAAATAGAAAATCCATGTTTGTTTTATGAAACATGTAACCTATTCTTAATTACCAGGTCGCTTTGAGATAATATTGAGATAATATGGACATTTTCTTCACTTTTAGGCTTTAGTTGACAACAAACAAAGGATACATATATATATATACACACTTATATGCAGTGTGGAAAAAAGTATGGACTACCCGTAATAATTTGGTAGTCTGTAGCTTTTATGAAAAATGCTCGAACACGTTAATTTAGTTTTTAAGTTTCCCACATTCTGATAAAATTAATTTGTTTTTTATTGATATCTGTCAAAAATATGACGTAATCGACATTTTTTTTAAATAGCAACATACGGCATGTGAAACGTCATTTGAAAGCTCTTGTTTCTCTTAGATTTTGGTGCGATTTGGTTGTGCCATTTCAAAATGGCGACCGTTCAATTGTGAGTGGAAAAAAAATATGGATTACCCCTAATAATTTGGTAGACTTCAGGTTTTATGGAAAATGCTCGAACACGACAATTTAGTTTTTAAGTTTCTCACATTCTGATAAAATGTATTTGTTTTTTTATTGAAATCTGAAAAATATGAAAAATGTCAAATAATTGAGCAAGCGCCATTTTTAAACAGCGCGACCGAATGGGACTAAAATCTAGGAACATAGTGAGTGAAACCAGAGCTTTCAAATGATGCATCACATGACATATGTTGCAATTAAAAAAATGCCGATTACGTCATATTTTTGACTGATGTCAATGAAAAAAAACCAATAAATTTTATCAGAATGTGGGAAACTAAAAAACTAAATTACTGTGTTTGAGCATTTTCCATAAAACCTGAAGACTACCAAATTAATAGGAGTAGTCCATACTTTTGTTCTACGCACAATTGAACGGTCGCCATTTTGAAATGGCACAGTAGTATCGCACTAAAATCTAGAAACATACTGAGTGAAACAAGAGCTTTCAAATGATGTTTCACATGCCATATGTTACCATTTAAAAAAAATTTCTATTACGTCATATTTTTGACAGATGTTAATAAAAAAAAACTAATAAATTTTATCAGAATGTGGGAAACTAAAAAACTGAATTATCGTGTTCGGACATTTTCCATGAAACCTGAAGACTTCCAAAGTATTAGGGGTAGTCCATACTTATGTTCCACGCACAATTAAACGGTCGCCATTTTGAAATGGCACAGTAGAATTGCAGTAAATTCTAGGAACATACTGAGTGAAACAAGAACTTTCAAATGATGTATCACATGCCATATGTTACCATTTTAAAAAAATGTCGATTACGTCATATTTTTGACAGATGTCAATAAAAAACAAATAAATGTTATCAAAATGTGACAAACTAAAATACTAAATTAACGTGTTCGAGCATTTTCCATAAAACCTACAGACTACCAAATTGTTAGGGGTAGTCCATCCTTTTTTTCCAAACTGTACATAACTGTTACATGCGCAGTTGTGTAAAAAGAATTGCTCGATACTCTCCAAATTTGTTTGCATAAAACAGTTCCCCATTGAAAAGTCCCTCAAAACACCCCTCGTTGTCCAAAATGTCTCCATGTCCCATTGTCGTCTGAAGTCTCCGTTTTCTAGTTAAAACCAAAGATCATTAGCAAAAATATTACCCAATGAATTTCTCTAGTCATCAGTTTTAATCCATTAATTTTATTATTGTCTGACATTGACTCCTCAGAAATCTAGATTTATTGTTACAAATGTTATTGTCCCGGATTGGCTTCTTAGAAATCTAGTCACTTTATATTAACATAAAAATGTACGAGAACTAAATGACGGTTTTGAGCGGAGATTACAGTTTAAATTCTTCGACGTAAATATAATTTCCAAAAGAGTTTTTGCATAAGTAATAGTAACCTTCTCTTTTTAAAGGGCAAATGAGAAGGTACCAAAGAGTTTTTCTGACTTCTGACTAACGTTAGGGGCTTTCAGAACTGGATAAAAGGGTGGATATTAAGAATAATAAATAAAGCAAAAAGAACATTCACAAAAACTTTATATTTTTATGCTGGATTTTTATTAAGGGACTACTAAGGAGATACCAAAAAGTCTCTTTCTCCAATATTACTGCTGTCAGGAACACATAAGGGCTTGGAACTAAGAATACTATTATGTTAAAAAAGTCATTTAAAGAAACTTTAAATTTTATTCCAGATTTTGGATGTCGTTACACCTTTATCTTTTAAAAGATACTAAAGGGTACTTCGGGGAACTGCCAGTGCCGTACAAATGGATGAAACCTGAGCGGGGATAAATGTAGTGGTAAAGTGCGGGACACGAAAGAAAACCGGGCGGTCCTTAAAATAAAGATTAATAGACTTAAGCAAGCGGAAAAGTAAAATTTGTGTACGCAAATAAATTTTATGTTATTTTATTGTTGTAATAGTTTGCCGCTTCACCCTAAAAAGTGCGGCATCTAAGCGGTAGGGAAAATTAATAGAGGATTTAGTAAATTTCGCACTGGTCTACTTGTAATTGGGATATGCCTAGAGTTTCCATGCATTTGCCTC
Source organism: Kuschelorhynchus macadamiae (assembly GCA_030620095.1). NCBI lineage: Eukaryota > Metazoa > Arthropoda > Insecta > Coleoptera > Curculionidae > Kuschelorhynchus > Kuschelorhynchus macadamiae. The sequence continues at coordinate 240,261 of JAUTXW010004988.1, read as the reverse complement.
TAGAAGGTTCTAACTATTTCCAGTGGCCCCTATACATTTCGAGCATTTGTTTTCATTTCTATATAAATGCGTTGCGTTTTTTGAATTATTATTTCGAAGTAACGATGGCGAGCAAAAGAGGAAAAAACAATTCGAAGCAATGCACGTGAACTTATTGCGAGCGTTATAGAGTCCTGTACTAGAGAAGCTGAAAATAATAGTTTGACTATTCCAATTCAAAATCGAAAAGAACGCGGTGCATTTTACACTGGTGTTTCGGAAAGTAGGGTTAGAAAAATTCAAAGAGGACATAATGATCGCTCATTTTTTACTTCACCTTTAAAATCTCCTGGTAAAAAAAGACCCCAATTATCATACAAAGATAAAATTGATGATGGTGATTTTCAAGTAATTCGACGAACAAGAGAGGATTTTTATATAAACTTGAAGAAAGTTCCTGGAAGCAAACCCCTGCTTCGTGCTGTAAAGAACAAAATAGATTTTCCGTACGGGTATAAAACCTTAAATCGCCTTTTACGATCAAATGGTTTTGTTTGGCGCAAGTGCCAAAATAAACGAATATTGCTCATTAAGAGATGGAATATTTTTCACTGGCGGGTGAAATATCTATCAACTGTCAGGCAATATAGGCCTATTAGGTGTATTTAGACGAAACCTGGGTAGATAATGATATGACAGTGAATAAATGCTGGCAAAGTGAAAGTGTTACGGGTGTTGTTCAGGGAATCCGCTCCAGTAGTCGCTTTAGTACGCGCTTTATTATAGTTCAGGCTGGTTCAGAAGCCGGATTTGTTCCAGGTGCTGCTTTAATTTTTCGCTCGGGACTAACAACTGGAGACTATCATAGGCAGATGAATAGAAACAATTTTGAAAAGTGGTTGCTCGAGAAGCTTCTACCTAACATTCCTCCCAAATCAATCGTGGTAATGGATAATGTGTCTTATCATTCTCACGTAGAAGATAAAGTGCCAACTAAATACTCTACGAAAGCTCATATGATATCGTGGCTTAAATCGAACAATCTTGAATGTGATCCAACATGGAGAAAATATCAATTATATGAAGTAATATCAGCCAACAAGCCTAGATAAAAAAAATATAAAATTGACGGTCTTTTACGTAACCTCGGTCATACACCTTTAAGACTGCCTCCATACACCGGTGAAGTTTCAATTAAAGATTTAATTAAAATAACATTAGAAACGATTGACTCAATATCGGCTGAAAATTGGAAATCGTATGTTAAACATGTTCGTTCTATTGAAGATAAATACTGGGAAGAAGATGGCAAAATTGAAACGGTTATTGATGATTTAGTTATTACACTGGGATCTACAAGTAGTGACGACGAAACCTCATCATTTTCAGAGGAAGACAACGATTTAGAAGGAATCCAAACATTAGAATCACAGCCGTCAACCTCAAAAATGGCTTAGTTTTTTTTCATATATTTTGTAAAATTGTTCATTAAGTAGCTGTCAATAAACTGCTTCAAAATAATTAATTTTCTGATTTATAACGGGTGTCAAAAAATATCTAATAATGTAATTAATATTTGAAAAACTACAGAACTCATATTTTTCCAAAATTAACACATCAATGCAGTTATAGTAGAGTAGCCAGCACTGATTCCAGTGAACAAGATTTATCAAAATTTTAACTTATGCAGTTCGACTTTGGGCTATTCGGGCATGCCAAAAGTGACCGTTTGTCTCCGTCTGTCATATTACTTTATACAGGAGGCGTCATTGTAAAGTACTATACAGGGCGTTTCCTAATTTCGTGCCAATGTTACGGGGGGGTGATTCTTGGACCTTTTTAAGAAAAAAGTTTAATCTGAACCTAAAAGTTTAAACTTTGGGTTTAAAAAAACTTTTTCTTTTTAAATCCTAATTGTTATGCTATTATAGAAAAATAACTGGGTGAAATTTGATTTTTATGCATAAAAGGGCATTTTTTATTAACAATCAATTTTTGAAATTTCTACCAGAGGCGTGCATATGTAATTAACCTGGATAAATCCGTATGCTCCTTAGTGCGTAGAAGACGTGTATCAAATTTCATGCAGTTATCTACAATAGCATCAAAATTGGGATGAAAAAAAATGTTTTCTTTTTAAAATTTATCTCAAAAGTTAAGACTTTTAGGACATAAAAACACCCCCTTTAACATCAGCACGCAATTAGGAAACGCCCTGTATAGTACTTCACAATGACGGCCCCTGTATAAAGTAATATGACAAATGGAGACAGACGGCCACTTTTGGCATACCCGAGTAGCCTAAAGTCGAACTGCATAAATTAAAATTTTGATAAATCTCGTTTACTGGATCTGATGCTGGCTGCCCTTGTAAAATCTGAACTTGTAAATCGTTTATCACTATACTGATATAATAATACAATATTAGTGGACGTAGGCAGTAGCCCGGGAGCCGTTAATGACAGAACTCAATAAAAAATATATTTATAGGTAAATCGATCAAGAAAAATCAAAACTAAATCATTTTAAAATTCGAAAGTCCGCCGTTTTTGCAACACAAAAGAGTAATAGAAGTGCGGTACACGAAAGAAAACAGAAAAATATATTTTTTAATTATCTGAAGTGAGTATAGTCAAAAAGGAGTGCCATATTATTTAAAGAACAACGGGACAACACTGGTTTAAAAAAATTTCTTGGCCGACCTTCCTAAACCGATTGACTCCGGCCGGTTTTGTTTCATGTCCCGCACTTTACTTAGGAGTACATACAATTCGGGAATAATATATAATGTAAAAAGTCATTAAACTGTACTTTATATTTTCATTCAAGTTAAGGCTAAGGATTAGGATAAACTAAGGGGATATTGGAAAGTTTATTCAAGATTCTCGAATATATTCGTAGAGTTCGTTAACAATGCCCATACATAATCAATTTTCAAATTAAGGGGCATGTCTTGCGTCTTCGCACAATAAAGATTCAATAGCCAAGCTGTAGTTGTACCCTAATAAAATAGTACCAAATTGGATAATATTTCAAAGGCTATACAGTGTGTCCCATTTTGAGTACTTTTGCGGGGTATCTCCGTTTTTTTTATTTGTTTCGCCATATGGTCCTTAATTTTTGATCAAAATTTGAAGTCAATCGGGTAAGCAGTATTTATGCTATGTCGCGAACTGACAGACAGATCGACAGACGAAATTAATAAAACATGTTTTTTAGCATCTACGGACGCTAAAATGTGAAAATATATAAAACCTTAGAGAGTGATTTTTTTGGTCTCCATTTTGTTCGGCCATTTTGAATTAGTACTACTATTTTACTAGATGATCCCTATACCACAATTAGTTATGGCACACAATTTGAAATTTTTGTTCCGCCGTCTTTGATTCAAACCAAAATGTTACCAGTTGATTCCAACATAATACTTGATATTTTTTCCAAAATTTGAGATAAATTGGATGAGTAGTTTTTTAATAATAATTTTTTTAACATTTTACTATGCCGCCATTTTATTTCGCCCTATTGGATTTTTACCAAAATGTTGCTAGGTCGTCCCCACATAACCCTTAATTTTTATTCAAAAGTTGAAGTCAATCGGGTAAGTATTTTTTTAGCTACGCCGCGAACAGACATACAGACAGACAGGCAGACAGACAGACAGACACACCGACGGAATTGAGAAAACATGTTTTTCGTCATGTAGGGACCCTGAATCGTGAAGATCTGAAAAAATCTCGGAGACTGATTTTTTCACGATTACAATACTTCTGTTTTGCGAGGGAAGTAAAAAGATACAGTTATATTTAAAAGAAATCTATATTTATCCAATTTAATTTTCTAAAAATATCCAAATTTCTTATGCTTTCATCACAGGCCAAAATTTTTTTCATTGATTTAATATGAAAAGTTTTTTTATTAACAGAATGTTTAGACATGTAGTACCACAAAAAGTAAAATCTCATTATTCATATCTGCAACTAACTTTAAGAAATCACTTTGAGCTAAATAAATTATTGTATCATGAAAAGCAGCAAAAAATTAAAACTCCCATTTTTAAAAAATATTTGACAAGTTAAATGATAGTTATATATAGTAAACAATAAACAATTCAGGAACACCTAAATTAATTAGTTTTTTTTTTGATAAGAAATTTTTAACTCTACTGTTAATTCTATATACATTCTATCTATAATCAATCAAAGTTGCATTACATTTTCTTTCTATAAACTGTTTCCATTTTGCCTAAAACCAGACAATAAATTTGATTGAAACCTATAAAATTTTAAAAATAATAAAAATTATTTGGAATTACATTGATAAATGGTACTGTAGAAAGTAAGATACATTTAATTTTATGAAAAAAAAACTAGAATGTTCTTACTGTGTATGTAGATCAACAATCATCGAGCATTTTAAAAATGTTTGAAAAAAAATGTTTTTTTTGTTAAATGAAATATAGCAACATATACCTTAAATAAGTTGCACCGCTAGTTGAAACAAATTTCATCATAAAACCACTCAAGAAACCACCTACTTAAATATTTTAGATTACTGAGGAATCACCCGTAACTAAACCTTTCAACTTTTGCATATATCATTATAACAAATTAATGTCCAATAAAAGTTCTTTGACTTATTTACGTAACTGAAACCTAAAATGTCCATTAGATTAACAAAACTCATTTAACATAATATTGTTTGTGCATTTGCATAAGGCAATAAAGAATTACATAAAGGACTTTGCATAAACGATGTTACTGAACCGAGATTTAAAACGGGGATTTAAATATTTATCTTTTAATGTCACGAGAAGGCGCATCTTCAGAGAGATCGCTCCCACATTTTTCTTAAATTTATAGTTTATGGAATAGTTTCTTAAGGAATTCGTCCTTTAAATTCGTGACAGGGTGTTCGCTGCATCGATGTTATCGGTTTTATTAAACTTCTCTAAACATTTACACAAAGAACTGTCCAGAGGAGCCTTAAAGATAAATTATATTCACTGGGGAACAAATTTCAACTTTTTTTTTATTTCTTGAACAGAACGTATTTTTTTGTATTCAACTACATCCAAGTAACTAAAAAATATTTATTAAAGAATCTAGATGGCTCGCAAAAAAAATCTGATTTATTTGTTACAAAATTTGTATTTATGGGCATATACAATGAACAAATAAAATACAGATAATAATATACTGTTGGTTCAACAAAAGTATTTAAATAGCTCTGCCTTTTGAAAGCAGCCTCTGGGGCAACTCTCGTAATAGTCCAGCAGTAGACGGCTAAAATTTCACAGCTCCATTTTTCCTGATACCTTCTTTCCATGTTTGAAATATCCTGGTGGAAACTCTCACCGTACTGGTCAGTTACAGCACCCCAATTTTCTGGAAAGTAATCCAGACGAGAATCCAGAAAATGAATTTTCAACGACATATTACACCCTAGGTTTTGGTAACACAAAGGAAGTTGGGTAATCAGGTTTTTATAGTTTCCTGCTTGTATGTTTCCCATAAAAAATATTGAAACACTTTTAAAGGCATTCCAAGCGTCTTTTCCCTTGCCTTCGAGTATGGAATCGAACTTCGCATCTTCAAAAAGTTTCCTAATCTGGGTATCCACAAATATTCCCTCTTTAATCTAAGCGTCTCTGATTTTAGGGAACTTTTCTTTCAAATAACTGAAAGCTCTTTGTCCATTGCCTTCACAAAGCCCCAATTTTATATGAAGCGGGGGTAGTAAAATCATTTCAGAGGGAACTAATGGCCCCCTGGTTACATTTTCCTTTCCTGACTCAAAAGACTCTCTCGGTGGCCAAATTTTCTTTTCGTAATAATCCGATCGTGCTCGACTGTCCCAAAAAAAGTGGTTCTTATGAATACTCTATGAATCTAACGAAACATTTGCTGCATAAGTCCTCTCACAATGAGCTTCATCGAGATTATATATTAGCGAAAAAAACCCAATACTCACTTGGTTCAGCATCTTTTATATATGCAGAATCAGGGGCGTGTAGTCCATGGAAGCAAGGGCAGCAGTGCTTCCCCAAAAAAAATTACAAAACATCTTCTAAAATGTAATTTTTGAAATAGAAAACCACTAATTTAGTTTATATTCAAAATGCTAAAATATTATCTTAATTATCAAGCCCATAATAAATGCGGCCTTGACTCCGACCGAGCGACAATAGAAAATTGAATAGAACCTATGCGGGCCGCTAGCTTCTCTGCAGCCAAGTCCTGTATGCTTGATTTCATGTGAATCGAGCCAGAGGTTATTGAACTTTCCACCAGCTGTTTGCAATTTTTGCGTTTCAATCGCGTGGTTTAAGTGGGGGCGGAAGCTATCGTTGGAGTAGGTTCTTTGTTTGAACGGCTATCCGTGTGTTGTGTGAGAAGACAATAATACGGACTTGGATATGCAAATACCGTCAGCTTCGGCTGTCGGTAATAACGTTGAAAATGTTGGAGAATTTAGTAAGAAGAGTGTGTGTGAATGTGTGGTGTGTGTCTTAATAATAAAGGGACTTTCAACATTAAACTTTGCTGATAAGCTTCTAATAATTTCCAAAGGAAGGGCAAAACCGCCTATGAAAAATTTAACGACAAAAATGAAAAACTGTATTAGACATTTTTATCCGGAAAAACAATACGAATGATTTAAATGGCTAACAGTGTGAGGAAATATAAGTAAATTATTTTGATGACTATGTTTACTTTTTGAAAATGAAAAAGGTCTCTCGAATAAAATTGGTTTTCCGATTTAAACAATTTCCATGAAGCTGTAAAAAGACACATTATATTCAAAGCGCATTTGCAGGCCGTCATAAAAGAAAAAGTCTTCGGCAAGACTAGAATTGAACACGCCCTTAATAAACAGTTGGAAATTAGTCACCGGCAACACAATGAACTAGTCGATAAAAATAGGCAAATATTAAGAAGACTTATCGATGTTGTTTGTTTTCTCGGACAGCATGAATTGGGATTTAGAGGTCATGACGAAACAAGGGTTTCTTCAAATAGAAAAAATTTTCGAGATTTATTTAGTTTAATGGGTAAATATGATGATTGCTTAAAAAATCATTTAAAGCAGTCTAGCGTTTTTCGCGGAACGTTGAATCGAATCCAGAATGATTTAATTTCCGCTACTGCAACCATTATTCTAAAAAGAATTAAGCAGGAGATTGGCGAGGCGCGGTTCATTGCTATTGTTCTGGACGAAACAACTGATATTACTAATTTTAAACAGACGGAAGTATTCAAGAGCGATTTTTAGATTTTAAGAATGTGTTCGAAAATCGTGCAGCAGATGCATTATATACTCTAGTTTAAAACGTTACTAAATAAATTAACGAAGAGAAAAAATTAGTTGCTCAAAGCTATCTATGATGGAGCTGCCGTGATAGCAGGACAATTAGGTGGTCTGCAAGCTAAAGTTCGAAAAACTTTCCCAAGTGCTGTGTTTGTCCATTGTTTTGCTCATAAATTTCATAAATTAAATTTAGTTTTATCCCAGTCGATCAATCACATTAAAGAATGTAAAGTATTTTTCGTTACTTTAAGTGGCATGGCTGCTTTTTTTCCAAGTCAACAAAACGTACACAAACTTTGGACTCCATTGTCCACAAACGATTGCCTAAAGTAGCTCCTACTAGGTGGAACTATAATGGAAGATTTGTGTTAACAGTATCTGAAAATCGTGAATCACTGATTGAACTAATAATGAAATGTGGGACTCAGGGGTTTTTGGACTGTTTGAAACGAGATTTTATTTTAATTATTTGTTGAACATATTTTCAGAAATATTTCCATTCTCGGACAATGTTTTTAATATATTACAAACTAAAACAAATGATATTGCTTTTTGCCTAAAAAAAAGTAGATGATTTTAAGTCCATGTTAAGCGAAAAAATTACTTTGACCTATTTTAGGAGAAAACGATGACGTTAATTGTAGAGCCACAAGCCAAGCGTCTTCGAACAGACAAGGTGGGAGATGTTCAAGCATCATACAGAGGCCTCTTTTATGAAATAATCGATCAAATTCAGCAACAAATAAACTATAGATTTAACGGTTTAAATGATTTTAAATTCCTCGAGCTCTGCAACTTTGATGTATTTAAAGGAAAAACTTTTCTAGAAGATCCGTTTAAATCTCTTCTTCTTCATTATGGCCAGTTCTTCGACTGAGTGTTACTTCGATCGGAACTAAAAGTGATTTATGAAACTGATGACATTAGCGCAAAAAATAACGCTAGGGAACTAACGCAATTTTTAAAAGACAACGAACTGGAAGATGCCTACACCGAAGTGTCGAAATTGTGTGAATGAGTATTGATAATACCTGCCACAAGTTCATCAGTAGAACGCAATTTTTTAACACTTAAACATACAAAAAATTTCGTGAGGAATTCAACGGGGCAAGTGAGACTTTCGCATACATCGCTGTTGTCCATTAAAAATAAACTTCTCCAAAATATGTCAGAGCATCGATGTTTTTGTGATGACGTTATTGACGAATTTGCAAAAAATTATCGAAGAATCGAATTAGATTACAAATAGGTAAGTTTCTAAAAATTGCTTCTCCTTCTTAAAATTTCACCGCACGCCCCTGTGCAGAATCCATTTACACTCAAATCGTAGCCGATCCCTTTTTAAAATGAACTAATTTTTTTCTAATTTACACAAATTTCAACACAATAATTTTATTTTCAACCGAGATTATCATTACCACATATTTTCCGCCCCAACGTATCACCTTCCCAGTGTATGAAAAAAAGTTATAATTTTAAACATGTTCGAATTTAGCTAATATAAAAATAATATGATCCTTTCATTGCTCAAAAGATTCTCTCGGTGGCCAAATTTTCTTTCTTTAGTAATCCGATCGTGCTATTCCATTCGCAGAGCAGCATTTGGTATTCCCTAGCTGCATTCCCAGCAAAATCACCACAACTTTTAAATCCCCACCAATTTGAAATCGCTACACGTTTCTTTCATGAGGACTACATGATCAATTGGGACTCAAGCCAGCTTGTTTTCATTATGGAGTGAGACAGTTTTAGGACTTACTTTTGAGGAATCAATGAAAAGTCTGCAGTCTTTTGGATCATAGTCCAGATTTAAAGCTGCCATTAGTGTTAAAAAACAGTGGTAGGTTTTTCTGACGTCTTGGGTACAGAGAAACAATTAATTTATCTTGAAGTAAATTCCATTGGTGCAGTCGAGAAGCCAATAGTTTTGCTTTTCTCTTGGGCAATTCTAAATCCCTTATAAGGTCACTTAATTTACTTTGACTTATTTTGTGAGGCTTTTTACTGGGAAGTTCACAGAATCTTACGAGGTTAATGGGCCGGCGTTAATTCCCGGTACACTAACGTTTGAATCCGTTAGATCAACATTAGAATCAAGAGTATATTCCTGGGATGGGTTAGGTAGAGGCAATTCGTCACTATGAGGCACCGGTCGTATTACAAATTGTAAATTTGGATACAGACCTTTTTTTCCGAACAGCCTTTTTTGATGAGAGGTGTCAAGCAAAAGAAGCAGTCAGTAACGTGGTCTTTCGGTTCTCGCCAGATCATAGTAATCGCGAAGAAGATCTAACGCTTTTTTCCAGTTAGTCAGCCGCGAATGTTAGACGCATATTTGTTGCAGCATTTATGGGAAATCCAATATTTATCCTGGTCTCCAATTTTGCAGCCAAAATGCAAGTGGTAAGCCTTTTTTATTATAGGGCTAAGGTACGTTTTTGTTTCACAAAAGTCACTTCACCACATAATATATAACAAAAATGATCCGGCTTATTGACACAAAACTCGCGACATGTTGCTCAAAATTCTCTAATTTCTTAACACGAACAGCTCTCGATCAATTGGTGGTTGAAATAAAACTAACTAAAAATTTTGAATTTATGTTATATATATTTAAACCCCTTATAAAGAACATGGCGGGACAAAATATTTAAAAATTCAGCTGGAAAACTAATTAATGAATTGATTTTAAATTGTATGCAATAACTAATTGGGGTATATACATGAACTAGAAGAATTGTGATTTTAATTCAAGATGGTTGACGAAAATGGAGGCCAAATAGATTGTTTGTAATCATGAAAAAATCACCCTCTCAGGTTTCACATATATTCACGTTTTAGCGTCCTTAGTGCCAAAAAATATTGATTGGTCCAAACGTGCATTTCGGGCGGAGACCGTGGATCGCTAAAAAACCATGGCGCTTTTTGGTCAGAATTTAGTAAGTTCAAGTCATTCGTAAAATCAACGTGTATAGCACCGAAGCCATCGATAAGGAATATCTGAAATTTTGCATGGCACTTAGCTTTAAAGTAGGATTTTTTGCTCGTGTGATTCGCCAAAGGGTCGTACGTCATACTAACCATGTATGCGTACAGGCTGCTGCCTGGGGTAATCGGAACAACACAAGATAAACTGGTGCTCTAAATTATCGCGTAAAACAAACTACAGGTAAGCAGCCTTTCAACGCAAAGTCAATAATTTTAAAAATAGAGCTCTTATTCTATCACATCCAAACTGTCACAATAAAAATTAAATGATATAAAAACTTGCCTACTAAAAAATAAATACCCTTATAAGTTAATTAATAAAATTTCATAGGAGCCAATAATTACCAAAACACAAAACAGACAAAACGAACAAAAAACACGGGTTAAAATATTATATATTAAAAACTTTTCGGAGAAGATTAAAAGAGGACTAAGGAGTGATAAAATTACGATAGCATTTAAAAACGAAATTCACTAAAATAACTTTTTTATAAACAAAATCAAAAGAATTAGCAAGTAAAATTATTTATAAAATTCCATTCTAAACTGTAAATGCGTATATATAGGCCAAACCAGTAGATAGTTATAAACACGCATATTAGAACATATAAGAAGCCTAAGACCTATAAACCTTTTTAACGATAAATCAAAAACAGCTTTAGCAAAACATTTTCAAAGTTTTTAACACTATTTTAACTTTAAGGAAATTGTTGACAGACAGATTAATTACAAAAAAATATTAAGTGAAATGGCTCAAATTAAAAAACACAATACTAGCATAAATAAAAAGCAAGACGTTGAAAAATTAAGTATGCTCTGTTTCAATCTATCAAAATCTAAATAACTTCTGTATATTAATTTGGATAATAATATTTAATACCTACTTTTCGACTAGTACCGAATAATAAATATAGTAATTTTTTATTTCCATTTTATAAAATCAGAATTTTTAATAAAAAACAGGCATTTAATACCATAAAAAACTTGCAATGCAATTTGTTCATCTGAGATAATTCCTCTCTTGTCCAATAATGTTCTATATTTTTAAAATTAATTTAACACACAGGATCTCACTTGTTTTGTAAAAAGTAATAATTTAAGCTTATTTTAACTAGTGTTTTATTATTGTTAAAATTTTATACAAGTTTTGTTTTTTGTGTATACGTACATATATTAAAGAAAATGTATTTATTTATATATTATCCGCTGTAAGTGTAGTATCGTGAGGATCGTCTAAAATAGACCGAAACGTAGAGAATAAAACAGATTTAGGGCTTCAAAGTTTATAACTTTGTTATTGACCTAACCCAACCAAACCTACCACTCTTCATTTAGAATATATGCTTTACCGATGAATGTACATATTTCCTTAATGGAAAGGTAAACGATTACGACTGTCTATATTGGTCAGATAAAATCAATGCAAGACTTACAAGAATAATTATTAAAAACAATGAACATTATTAAATAATGTAACATTTCCTGGTCGTTGCATTGGGAGGAGGCATATTTAGTGGCCGGTACGATCAAAGGATTTGCTTTCCATAAAGATATCGCAAAAATAAATTTGTGATACTTAATTCATTTCACTATGCATGTTATTAACACGAATTGCCATAGATGTAGCAAGACCATTTCCAGTTAGTAAGTCCGGGAATCGTTTTGTGTTAGTAGCGATGGATTATTTCAGCAAATGGCCAGAAGTCTACGCAATACCCTATCAAGAAGATACCACTGTCGCAGACGTACTATTTCATGAATGGGTTTGACGATATGGAATTCCAAGAGAAATACACTTCGACCAAGGCAGGAACTTTGAATCCGATGTATTCAAAAGCCTGTGCAGCCTATTAGGAATTCATAAGACAAGAACAACACCTGTTCATCCGCAGTCAGATGGAATGGTTGAAAGATTTAATAGAACTTTGGAGAACTACCTGAAAATCCAAGTTAATGAGCAACAAAGTGACTGGGATAAATGCATTCAGCCATTTTTACTGGCCTATCGCTCTGCAGTTCATGAATCCACTGGAAAAACATCTGCCAGTGTAATATTTGAATCTGATTTACGGCTTCCATTCGACTTCTTGACTGGACGACCTCCTGACGATAAGATAACTACTACGGATTATGCCAGCCAGGTTAGTAAAGAAGAGGTCCGTCATAAAATACAGATAGAAAGCAAGAGAATGAAGTCACGTTATGATCTACGAGCCAATCACACAGGATTTACAGTCGGTGAAAAAATTTGGTTATACAAAAACAGAGTCTTAATTATTTTAAGAAAGCTTGGGGTGATCAATTTTAACTTTTAGTACATTAATACCGGTTAGTATAGTATTTTATTTATTTTATCTGAAATACATTCTCTTAGTAAATAATATACCAAATTTATTAAACTTAATGTTGTTGAGAAGATAACAGATTGGTCGATTTAAGGAAGGACAAACCTCATATTATTTTATGTAAAGTTTGGCACACGCATCTTTGGCCTACGAAAAGAATGCGAGTAAATATGGAAACGGTGCATTATTCATTCGGAGTCAGGGGCGTGCGGTGAAATTTTAAAAAAGGGAAGCAATTTTTAGAAACTTACCTATTTGTAATGTAATTCGATTATTCGATCAATTTTTGCAAATTCGTCAATGACGTCATCATAAAAACGTCGATGCTCCGACATATTTTGGAGAAGTTTATTTTCAATAGACAACAGCGATGTATGCGAAAGTCTCTCCTGCCCCGTTGAATTCCTCACGAAATTTTTTATACGTTTAAGTGTTAAAAAATTGTTTTCTAGTGATGAACTTGTAGCAAGTATTGTCAATACTAATTCCCACAATTTCGACACTTGGATGTAGGCATCTTCCAGCTCCTTGTCTTTTAAAAATTGCATTAGTACCTTAGCGATATTTTTTGCGCTAATGTCATCAGTTTCGTAAATCACTTTTAGTTCAGATCACTGTAACACTCGGTCGAAGAACTGGCCATAATGAAGAAGAAGAGATTTAAACGCATCTTCTGGGAAAGTTTTTCCTTTAAATGCATCAAAATTACAGAGCTCGAGGAATTTAAAATCATTTAATTCGTTAAATCTATAGTTTATTTTTTGCTGAATTTAATCAATTATTTCATAAAAGAGGCGTCTGTATGATGCTTGAACATCTCCCACCTTGTCTCTTCGAAGACGCTTGGCTTGTGGCTCTACATTTAACGTCATCGTTTTCTCCCAAAATAGGTCAAAGTCATTTTTTGGCTTAACATGGACTTAAAATCATTTACTTTTTTTAGGCAAAAAGCAATATCATTTGTTTTAGTTTGTAATATAATATGTTCAACAAATAACTAAAATTGAAATCTCGTTTCAAACAGTCCAAAAACCAACTCGAACTATTTATTGCTTCTGAGTCCCACGTTTCATTATTTTCTATTATATTCTCAAATAGTTCAATCAGTGATTCATGATTTTCAGAGACTGTTAACACAAGTCTTCCATTATAGTTCTACCTAGTAGGAGCTACTTTGGGCAATCATTTGAGGACAATGGAATCCAAAGCTTGTGTACGTTTTGTTGACTTGGAAAAAAAAGCAGCCATGCCACTTAAAGTAACGAAAAATACTATACATTCTTTAATGTGATTGATGGACTGAGATAAAACTAAATTTAATTTATGAGCAAAACAATGTACAAACACAGCACTTGGGAAAGTTTCTCGAACTTTAGTTTGCAGATCCCCTAATTGTCCTGCCATCACTGCAGCTCCATCATAGCTTTGAGCAACTAATTTTTTCTCTCTATTAATTTCTTTAGTAACGTTATAACCTATAGTATATAATGCATCTGCTGTACGATTTTGCGGACACATTCTTAAAACCTAAAAATCGCTCTTGGATACTTCCGTCTGTTTTAACGTAGCGTATTACTATAGATAATTGGCTAAAAGTAGTGATATCAGTTGTTTCGTTCAGAACAATAGCAATGACCCGCGCCTCGCCAATCTCCTGCTTAATTATTTCTAGAATAATGGTTGCAACAGCGGAAATTAAATCGTTCTGGATTCGATTCGACGTTCCGCGAAAAACGCTAAACTGTCCTAAATGATTTTTTAAGCAATCATCAGATTCAGCCATTAAACTAAGTAAATCTTGAAATTTTCCTCTATTTGAAGAAACCCTTGTTTCGTCATGACCTCTAAATCACAATTCGTGCTGTCCGAAAAAACAAACAACGTTGATAAGTCTTCTTAATATTGGCCTATTTTTATCGACTGGCGGTGACTAATTTCCAACTGTTTATTACGGACATGTTCAATTTTGGTTTTGCCGAAGACTTTTTCTTTTATCACGGCCTGCAAATGCGCTTTGGACATAATGTGTCTTTTTACAGCATTATGGAAATTGTTTCAATCGGAAAAACCAGTTTTATTCCAGAGACCTTTTTCATTTTCAAATAGTAAACATGGCCAACAAAATAATTTACTTATATTTTCACACCCTGTTAGCCATTTAAATTGTTCTTATTGTTTTTCCGAACAAAAATGTCTAATATAGCTTTTTATTTTTGTGGTTAAATTTTTCATGGGCGGTTTTGCACTACCTTTGGAAATTATTTGAAGCTTATCAGCAAAGTTTAGTGTTGAAAATCCCTTTATTATTAAGACACACATCACACATTCACACACACTCTTCTTACTAAATTCTCCAACATTTTCAACGTTATTACTGACAGTTGAAGTTGACGGTATTTGCGTATCCAAGTCCGTATTATTATCTTCCATATCACACCATGCACGACGCGACGTACGTATCATACAACATACGGATAGCCGTTCAAAAAAAGGAACTACTCCAACGATAGCTTCTGCCCCCACTTAAAGCACGCGACTGAAATGCAAAAAAATTGCAAACAGCTGGTGGAAAGTTCAATAACCTCTGGCTCGATTGACATGAAATTAAGCATACAGGACTTGGCTGCAGAGCAGCTAGCGAGCCGCATAGGTTCTATTTTATTTTCTTTTGTCGCTCGGTCTGATTCAAGGTAGCATTTATTATGGGCTTGATAATTAAGATAATATTTTAGCATTTTTTAATAAATTACATTTTAGAAGATGTTTCGTATTTTTTTTGGGGAAGCATTGCTTTCCTTGCTTCCATGGACTGCACGCCCCTGTTCGGAGTAGACTACTACTCTACATATCCATGGGAACAGCCTGCTTTTTACGCGACTAGATTCGTGTGGTGTACTATAATATTATATATATATATATATATATATATATATATATATATATATATATATATATATATATATATATATATATATATATATATATATATATATATATATATATATATATATATATATATTTACTATGTAAATAGCTTTTGATAAAAGAAATTTATTTTAAAAAATATTTTTTAAAATAAATTAAAAAAAAATTTAAAAAATGTTTTGAGAAAGATACGCCTCCTTGTTTTTGTGTATTATTATAAATGCATGAGTTACGCCTACTTGTCTAGTGTCCACAAAGCGATGTATTGTTAACAAAAATCCAATTTCATAAAAATGTTTATTGAACAAAACAGTAATTAACTAATTTTACAAAATATTAAAGTGAATTAAATAATTTCAAGAAATACGTCTCTTTGTTTTTTTTTATATTTTTGTCTACTAATATAGGTAATTTCATGACATACACCTACTTGACAAACAAAAATCTTTTTTGGCCTTTTCGCAACTGAATAAAAATATTTAACTTTAAATTAATTGAAGCAAATATTTAATATAATTATTACATACCTCAACATGTAGACTTGTGTGTCTACGGAATGTTTCGATACATAATATAAACAATATTATTTAAGCAAGCATAAGAAATTATATCATTTATCTTTAGTTTTTGTAGACAATAAAAATCAATCTAAACGCAACAAATAATCTGAACACATTTAAAAATACACCTACTTGTCAAGTAGTCACGGCAAGGCGTATTATTAACAAAAACTCATTACATCAACTAACAAAATATTAAGCTGGCTAAAATAATTTTAATCCCAAAAAATAAGCTGTTTTATCAACTAAATAAAAACATTAAACAAAATTGATCATAAAACGCATTAACTTTAATGGGGAAGGGATTTGTAAAAAAAATGGAGTTCTGGCAGCCTAATCAGAGGTGCATCACCTGCACATAAGGCCATTAGATCATTGAAGTGCTCTTAGGATACTTAGGGGGGCTCTTTGTTAAAGTTTCGTATAGGCGTATCACGACCAAAATTTTTTGATCACTGGTTTAATGTTACTACACGGTAAGTCTCAAGCAAATGGGTGCCTTTAAAATATAATTTGTTTGGAGTGCTTTTTTTCACCATAAATTCACACATTTTCGCCCAGTCTAATTTATTCCCATTGTCATCTACCGTACTGAAAGAATACGCAGATCCACAGCTATCAATTTAAAATCTAAAAAATCTTCAAATATAAGGGCAGGGACTAAGTACGGGTTTTTATTTCTATCTAACCTGCAACCTGGTATCACTACAACTTTGTGCTATTACACTATTTAGCATCAAGCGTTATCATTAATATCGATTTGCACTGTTTTTCTTTATGGGGAATCTAATAATATTCAAAATATAATACTAAATAAAAAGAGGACTCCATCACTGTTTTTCCTTACAAGGTAAATAGACCAATCTATTAATTATCTTCTCCACGACATTAAATTTAATAAATTTGGTTAATTAAGATCGTCTTCTCTTACCAGGTAAGTCGACCGATTTATTAACTATCCTTGGCTCATATTCGAAACATTCTTGCTTGTATACCATACAGATGTTTACATAGAATTACGATCTATTAACAACAAATAATAGTATGTAACTCTCGTGTGAAATTGCAATAACGAAGAATTGGGTATATATATATATATATATATATCTTTTAATAAAAAGTAAATGTAAGATTCTGCGATGGATGTAGACTTCCAGACCCAGCCCAAAATATTTTGAGGTTATATCTTCACCGGCATCTGACAATCAGTGCTGCCAACCTTAAATTTCGGATTGTACCCCTTCACCATACGGATAAAAAAGAAAACCCACGTGAGATTTGTAAAAATGCACCCAGTTGTACCAGCTTTCAGCAAATAACCTTTTTACACTAGTTTTATTCTAGAAATTGTAAACAGGGGCGTCCATAGATCTTTGGCCAAGCCCCACATGACTAAAAAAAGGGCATGCACGTAGTTATTTCCGTATAGATAGTGGATATTCGTTCTGCTTGTTTTGTATATAGATAGATATATCTCGTAATTTGCCAACTAATAGCCAACTCAACCACAACTTAGCCAACTATTCAACATATTGTGGGAGGGGGCGTTTACTATTCGCCTCACGGTGGTTTACAACCCATGATATGACATTATTAAAAAGTCTACTATAATTCCTAAATAATAGATGGGATGCGTGTTATTCTTTACTATAATAGCCTCGTTGGATGGTCAAAAGACATGAATTGTTAATGAATTAAAAAATAATTGATTTAAAATTTAAAACAAATATGATATGCCAAGAACCATAAACCACACTTGGGTATAAACCTTACACTATCCAATCTCATCTAATTAGGTCCAAAATGCAAAATGTATTTATGTACCAAAACAGCAGTTAGGTATAAATGTACCTATCGAAACAGCAGCACAACATAAAATTTGTATTATTTAAGTAGGTACAGTTTAGGGTTTCCGATCTTGAATCGATCTTTTTTGAGCTCGATTATTAGGTCTAAAAAAATCGATTTTTTGAATCGCTTTTTTGCTAAGCGATTTAATCGAGAATCGATTCTTATTTTACCAAATTTGCATTACAAAATAATAAAATAAAGTATGATTTTTATTATCAATTGAGTTTAGGAATAATTACAAATTAATTTATCCGAAATTAACATTAGTGCATTGGAACACTTTTCGATAGTATCCACATCTGTGTCATCAAAGAATGGAAATATACTAGACCACTCTCCACTCTAGTAATCGGTTAGCTAGTAAAAGACTTTAAAAATTGTTTTTTTTTTAACTCTTTAGATTTTTCAAATTGGAACTTATATTGTTTTAGTTTTCATTTTGACGACCCACTAAGAGTCATAATTCTAAAAAATAGAATAAATCTTTAAACATGAAGTTTGAGGGATTTCTCCATACTTACTACGTACCTTTCGGACTTTGGTAAAACTAGGAAACGAAATCACTTTCTCTATTTTTAAATGGTATCCCCTATCTCATTTATGGTCATAAATAAGCTCTTGTTTATCTGATTATAAATAAGATTTTCTCTGTCTTATTAATAACCCTCTAGGTGGGCGCCACAATATAAATGAAAACCTTGTACAAACAAATATTTTTTCTCTCTAATTACACATAAAACAAATGTATTTTTATTTTGTTATTTAAAGAATATGTTTGATGTTTTGTCAGTCTTCCTTATGCTCTGTATTTGCGTCAGTAGTAGTCTCTAAAGTGTAATATTTAGTTATTATATTTTTTTGCCTTTTATGTTTTTGGTTTTACTTCCCTTATGGAGATTAAAATACGTTTTTATTTTTATCATGTTCTCTGCATATTTATTGTCTTTTCAAACATAAAATATAAAGGAAAACTCTGTTTAACTTAAAAAAGTGCAATTCTATTTAGAACTCTGACTAAGATGTGCAACTGCTTATGTAATATGTATACTATTTTAAAAATTTTGTATACAATAATAATAATAATAATAAGTCCCAAAAACTTATCAACAGCAAAAGATCGATTTTTTGAGAATCGACTCTTTCGCAACCGATCTAATCGAAGATCGATTATTTTAGTTCCGATCTAGATCGATCCCGAAAATCGATTCTTTTTAGAAAGATCGGCATTCCTAGTAATGTTTTGTGTTAATGTTATCGACATAATAATGTTTTATATTCTGCTTAGATTGTTTTTTATGCAAAACTTTAAAAATTATTTTAAAACCAATGTTAGTTTGAAAGTAGGTTTTTGACAAGTCAGATTTGTACTGATTGCGCAGTTTTGAAGAAACAAATTATAAACCAGCTTAAAGCTTATGTCATAAATAGTATTTTGTATTAAATTAAGCCGAATATAAAAGTTGAAAGAGATCAAAAACATTTATATTTTACCACCTTAGTAAAAAAGTACGGAAACATTGTGTGGATGTCATACTACGGTCTACGACACCCAGGGTTTAACATTATCTTACCAAACTGACGGAGGTTTAATATAAAATACAACGCTACTAGTGTCCTCATCTTTTATTAATAATAGAAAACAGTAAAATGAATCAAGAGATCGCGCACTTTCGACTGCTGCATTCCGTGCTCAAAGTAATGCTTGTGGTGTATAGATGGGGCCACCAAGATCAAAAGTAACATCATTTTAAGAGCAATATGAAATGGAAATATCACAGAAAGTTTTATTAGTGGTTTAAGCAGATTGGGGTTTTCTACTCTGTACATTAAACAAAAAATTGTAGTTTATTTAATGAATTGAATTTTGCCATAACCAAAATTTGTTATAAGTATTTATTATTTTTTTATTTAAATTTGCCAGTACGTAAAAACCATTTCCCATTAGTTTTGCAATCGCCATTCTGTCAAAATTTTAATGAAAATATGATATCAATAATTTTTATTTTTATTTGTTGTTTCCGGGTTTGAGCAATCTACATGACGCATCCCTGAGTAATGGATAGGGGATGATATGATGTTCTGTCAAATGCCATGGCTAAAGTTTTCAAATGCAGTCCTCCAGACTTAAACCCGATACACTAAGCTTTAACGAAAATATTTGTTAACAAAATTGGCGAAAGGAACTCACTATACATCTTTCATATACATTCAAAATCCACTTACATAACGAATCAAAGCTAACCATTTTTGTAAATTTAACCCATTTTTTTGAATTCATATTCTAGAAAAATGTGTTATTCCAAAAAATACAAATTTCAATATACCTTCAGTTGGGTGTGCATAATTTGAAAGTCAAAATATAAAACATGCTGCCACCGCTAATTTTTATTAAAATTTATTAATGAATGAAGTAATTCGAAAACCAGCTTCAAATATCAAGTTTAAATAAATTTGAAAAAATACTAGCGGTGGCAGGATATGTTTTCCTTAAACATACACGTGGGGTGTATGTTTAAGGGTGATTTAGGGGCCTCACAGAAGAAATTTGTTTAGGACAGCATAAAGTAACCTTAAAACCAGCTCCAAATATGAAGTTTTAAAACATTTGAATAAAAATTAGCGGTGGCAGCATGTTTTTCCCTTAAACGTAGAAGAGTAAAGTGTGTCCAAGGGAGCCAAGGGGTGGCAAATATGAAGTTTTAATACATTTTTATATTCTGACCATCAAATTATTTCATCACCGTTTAATTCAATTTTATTTTCGAGAAGGATTACCATTACCATATTTTTTTTCCATCCTGGCGTATCAACAGGGGGTGGTTCATGGGTCTGGACCCCTCCCCTCGTCCGAAATTCTGAAAATATTTTTGGCTTTTAGTTTTACATAATTTAATTTATGAAAGTAAAATTCCAAATATTGTGATTAACTGTTCAAACTCAGGAAAATTAGGAAACAGGCCATTTTTGGTAAATTTTAGCTTTTTAAGAGCTCATTTAACCAATATCTGGCAAAAAGAGGATTTACATAAATGTAAAAAACGAAAATAATATCTTAAGCAAAAAATGGCTCTGACAATTTTCCTCCTAAATACGGTATTTTTTCAGCACAACACGGTTCATTTCCTTCAAAATCTGAAAATTGTCCCGGGGATCAAATTTATAACAATTTCAACAAAAATTGGGTTTTTTTTGATATATTTTGTGAGTTCGAAAGAGAAAATCCGTGGCAAAAATATATTATTATATTAATTAGTTTTAACCGACTTTAAAGGAGGAGGTTATCAATTTTACCCTATTTATTCTCTTTTTCTATATATTTAGTTCAATTTGGACCATATTTTTAGGAGATATTCAGGATATTGCCGAGGTAAGCATATTGAAAAAATGTTAAACATGCCAGAATGCCGCCATTTTGAATTGCATACGCGGCGCGACATTTAACAGTATAGTATATGCGTTCACCATAACATCAGGAAAAAAATTATATGTTACTGTATAAAAAGATATTTTATTATACAATCATGTTACATAGCAATAGACCCAATGGATATTTGTTAAATCTGGGTTTTACAATAAAACTAGTATTATTAAAACTAAAAACTGAAAAAAATATATAATAAAAATCAAACATCTAAAAAAGTCAAAAACAATATTTTATTCCATCTTGAAACATTTAATTTGTAAAGTCGGCGGCAAACGAAGACAGTAAAGCATTATACTCGTGGAATTAGATATCAAAACACTTATAAATATATGTTTGTAGTTAAGTAATTAAAGATACATTTAAAGGACCACGCACAAACCTTATGTAAAATTGGTTTCGGTGAAATAGCCCGATTTTTTTATATGTTGTAGTTTTTGATCTCCTGAGCAACAGACATCATGGGTACAATCTAATCCTATGGCTAGTTTTTAATATACAATGTGTAAAACTTTGCTCAAAGCTGATATAAAATACATAGGGAACAGAGACATCAAATTAGTTTTTCAATATATTTAGCATATAGGGGAGATAGAGGTAAGATGACGAAAGGGGTAAGATGACAAACTTGCATATTTAAATAACCGAATTAATTTTTACAGTGCTATTACTGGCGCCATCTAGGTACCAATGTCTCGTCTTAAAATAAATGCCCACTCATCCGGCAGAGTCGCTACCGTATCAGTAATACGTAAACAGCTGTTTTGATAGTATCGTTTGTAATATTTTCGTGAATTTAATAGCGATTTGTGCATTCATCAGGTAAGTCAGTAAACCTAATTTGTTACAAGAAATTCTTTAATACCAATAGTTATTGTCAGTAGTAAAATCGTTGATGTTTTTGTTTGTGTTTACTTTTAACCTTAAAATTGGATAAATTTATACAACGGGTGTAAGATGACGGAGGTAAGATGACGAATTCGTCATCTTGCCCCAAGCAAACAATATATTGAAGTAACTTCTTTTACAGAATGCCGCGAGTATACAAGCGTAAATCTAATCGTATGGAGTGGAATGAAGACTCTCTTATGGCAGCTATGAAAGAAGTACGAGAGAGATCGTTATCTTGTAACGCAGCCGCAATAACTTACGGAATACCGGAACCCACGTTGACAAGATACATAAAAAGAGACGCTCAAAATAAAGAGTTCCCGGAGGGTGGGGGCCGCTTCAAAAACACCTTCAATGCTAAGCAGACGAAAGAATTTGTTAGCTACCTAACAGAATGTAATCAACGAGGTCTTGGGTTAACTTGCATGCAAGTTCGAAAACTTGCATATCAATATGCAGAAGCAAATCATATAGAACACAGGTTCAACAGAGAAACAAAAGCAGCCGGGACTGATTGGTTCAAAACTTTTAATACACGTAACAGCCTGAGTCTGAGGAATCCTGAAGCCACTTCAATTGCACGGCTACGCGGATTCAACAAGATCGCTGTCGAATTTTTTTTTTCAATTTTGAAAGAAGTTAAAGTCAAATACAATTTTAAAGCAGACCGTATCTATAATGCTGACGAATCCGGACTTTCAACTGTACCAACGAAGTTACCCAAAGTTATCACTCCAAAAGGCCAGCGACGAGTTGCTAAAATAGTGACAGCCAAGAGAGGTCAAAATACAACTTTGGTTTGTGCAATGAATGCTGCCGGGTCATATATACCCCCATTTCTGATATTTGGCCGAATTAGAATGAAACCTGAACTGTTAAATGGTTGTCCTCCCGGTTCTGATGGTAGGGCCCAACCTTCAGGTTGGATGACGGCTGAAACTTTTCTTGCCTACCTAAAACACTTTGCCCATTATGCAAGACCATCTATTAATGATCCTGTATTATTACTGGTTGATAACCACAGTTCCCACATTTCCCGCCCAGGAATAAACTTTTGCCGAGATAATGGAATTGTGCTGGTGGGATTTCCACCCCACACGACCCACCGACTACAACCTCTCGACGTCGCTTTTTTCGGCCCTTTCAAATCATTTTACAGTCAAATGTGTGATTCTTTCTTAATCAATCATCCAGGAATTTCAATAACTGATAAAAATATCGGACCTTTGTTTGGGGAAGCTTAATGCAGGGCAGCCAATGTAAACAATGCTGTAAACGGCTTCAGAGCTTGTGGCGTTGAGCCATTTAACCCGCTAATTTTTGACGACAGTGATTTCGCAGCTTCTAAAACAACTGAACGTATTGAACAATCTGGGGATAACAGTGCTCTTTCAATGGTTAACAATACCAGGTCGACAGTAGGAAGCGCAGATTCGTCGTCAACTGATGAAGAGGACCAAATACCTTTGAGTGTGTTGGCTCAAAATATAAAATCGGTTACTACATGAGAGCTGAACACATCAAAAGAAACATTTGATGCTCCAAAGAAACTTCAAATAAAGTCTCATAAACGTCAACTATTTACAGACGAGGGCACTTCCAGTGATTGCCTTCTTTCTATCTGGGATATTAGACTAGAATTGCAATGGCTGAACGGTCCTCAAACCCTAGAAAGAAAATGTCATCTTCTGTTATAAGCAGCACGCCAATCAAATTGCGACTAGAACAAAAACAAAGAGAGAATGAAGAAAAAGAAAAACAAAAACAACTAAAACAAGAAAAGAAACAATTAAACATACAAAAAAAATCAACAATTTCAGAAAATAGAGCACAAAAATATCGAAAAACGCCGTTGCCTAATGCTGCTGATATTGCAGGTTCTAGTAGTGACATTCAATATTTATGCCCTGGATGTGAGGAGGAATATAGTGACCCACCATCTGAAAATTGGTTGCAATGTTGTCAGTGTCTATCATGGTGGCATGAAGCATGCAGCAACTATGAGGGTTTTGGCAGTTTTAATTGTGATCTTTGTGGATAGTTATCTTACCCCAATAGGTTAGTCAACTTACCCAGAGCATGGGGTAAGTTGACGAAAATTACCTGTTGTTTGTAGGAAACCCATTTATATTTTTATACTTTTGGTAAGATTAATATGACACTAAATCATAAACATGTTTGTACTGATATGTATTTAACCCTCAAATAAATGTATTTGCTTTATACTTTCATTTTCCCTTAGCTTCGTCATCTTACCCCGATCTCCCCTAGTCCTTTTCAAAATAAGAAAAAGTTTTATATGAACATAGGTCTGCAAATGCTTTATTCTCGATATACAGGGTCTTATATTGTTCCTACATATCGCATTTAGAGGGTTTTCAAATGAATATTTATATAAGACTTTTTTATTATTTTAGGAAGATATGTTGAAAAACTAATTTGGTATCGTCTTGTTTTCCCCATGTATTTTATATGGGATTTAGACCATTAACACTCTGTATATTAAAAATTAGCCATAACATTAGATTGTGCTCCAGGTATTTTTTGCTCAAGACGTCAAGAACTACAACATATAAACAATTCAGCCAATTTCACCGAAACCGGTCTTCCATAAGGTGTGTGCGTGGTCCTTCTCAAAATGTAATATAATATTCTTTTCCAATTTTTAGGGCATTTTTTTTTAATTATTTTTATTATCTGTAAGTACGCTAGTTTGCAGGTAAAAGCAACGGCGGCTGCTGAAGCGATCTCCACATACACAAAAGGCAAAGCTGAATATCATGACTAGGAAAATAATGAATTAATCTTTGATTTAATATGACCTTAAAAACTAACGTCATAAAAAGAGAAACAAGTGGTTTAAAGATGAAAGCCAAGTACCACAAGGCTTTGTCCTTGGACCCCTATTATAGAATTTAATGTACTTTGGGGTGCTTAAGGAGAAAATGCCAGAAGGTACTTTAACAATATGCTTTGCCGACGCTCTGGCTCTAGTAGCGACAGCGGATGAATCAGAAGAATTAGTAAATAAGTCAGAAGATGCACTGCAAATCATAGACCTGTGGATGAAGAAGCATCTCTTGCAACTTGCTCCTGAAAAAACCGAAGCGGTAGTTTTTAAGACAAATATAGGAAGAAGAGAAATAAAATTCAGACTCTGTAAAGCCCAAATTGAACCAAGGAAATATGTTAAGTACCTAGGAATAACAATAGACGATAAAGGGACCTTTAGCACACACGTAAAAGAAACTGTCAAAAATATAAAAGGTCTGGGAAATAGAAAGAGTGAAGCATTGTTTAACGTAATTCAATCTATACTGACATATGGAGCACCCATCTGGCACTCAGTACTCACTAAAAGAAAATACAGGGACCTATTGATATCGACACAAAGGAAGGCATTATTAAGAGTTATAAGCGGGTATAGAACCATCTCATCAGCACGTGCTGCACAAGTAGTAGCGGGAATACTCCCTATAGACATACTAATCGAAGAAAGGAAAAGATTGTGTAACAGAGAAGATGGAAATACGCAACAAGCTAAAAGCAAGGAGAGAGAGGCTAGTTTGGAAAGTTGGCAAGAAAGATGGGCGAACACTACAGAAGTAGCCCAGTGGACGAAAACCCTCATCACGTACGTGAGAATATGGACTAAATGTAAACATAGAATAACTGACTGACTATTACTTAACTCAAGTTTTGACTGGGCACGGGTCTTTTAAAACATACACTGTTCGACAGGGTAAAGAAGATGACATATGCATTTATTATTATGTGAGAGACAGGGTAACACATATAGTATTCGAACGCGGGAGATGGGAAAATGACAGACAGAGAATAAACATGCAACTGGGAGATAAAAAATCAAAATAATATGATTGACATGATGACAGGAATTGAAGGTAAATGGCAGACAGTTAGGAAATACATAAGGAAAAGACAGCCCCGTGTACCGATGCCAGGTCGGCGATACCAGTACACATGGGAGGTTCGGGAGGGCCACTTGTTCTGTGCTTGCACAGACTACGTCCCCCAGAAAAAAAAGTAGTTGTTTTTAAAACGCCAAATTGGAAAAGAGATTAATATAGATGAGAGACTTCTCCGGTTTACAGATGACATAACGCTAACTGCTGATGATCTGGGGGAAGATAGGTCGATGATATACGAACTTTGAACAGTGACAAAAGAAGGTTTAGAAACAAATTTTTAAAAATAAAAATGTTATACATCGGGCAAGAAATCAGAACCACTAGAGACAACCAAACATGCGAACTGATGAGAAGAATTCCAATAAATTTGAAAAAAAGAGCTTTCAATCAGTACGTTTTCTTATTCTAACATAGGATACCGATACACTAACTCTCCTAAAAACATTGGCAAGGATTACACCTACTCGGTGTGCAGGCTACATTAAGAGCAATGGATTATCCAGTCTTATTGATAATGGTGTCTGCCTTCTTGCTTTTTAATAAAACACAGGTTTTACTAATTTTTTTGTTTATTCCGCTAAAACCAAAGTTTTGCCAAAAGATGCAATCTGATCATTTCAAACTTTTTTTCAAAAGTGTTCATTTTTAAGATTAATGTGAAATGAAGCGGTGATTTCGATGATATTCTTAAGCAGGCGGTGTAATCTTACTAAGCTATTGTAATTTAAAGTAACATTTCTTTTGCCAATAATGTTCTTAATATTTGTTTTACTCATGAAATATTCGCGCGTGATATATCAAATTAGAGATAACTCGCAAACTGAGGACTCTATTGAAAAAACTCTACCACTAAAAATGTATGCGGGCTCAAAATATATGGCGTATATAAGGATATAGGGATACAGTGGTCGGTTTGTCAATTACAGTCCAAAAACTAGAATTTCGGCTATATCTCCGAGATAACTCAAAAACCGTACTCTCTATCGAAAAAAGTCATACCGCTAAAAATGTAGAGGGAGTCTAAATGCATATGATAACGTATAAAGATTGAGTGTACGGTTTAGGAATTATAGCCAAAATACTTATACGGAAAATGCTCCCAAGTTTTAAATTCCAACAAAAAATCGATTCAATTAAAAAAAAAACCCAAATTTTGTACATTTTAATAGTTAAGAAAAAAGCAGAATTAACAACAATTTGTAACTATCTATTTATTTAAAACATAAAAATAAAAATAAGACAACAAAAATTATAAATAAGCATAAGAAATAAAATAATTTATTTAATAAATAATAATATGCGGGAATAATAAATATAAAAAAAATTAAAAATAATAAAAAATTTAGTATTTTTTAAAAAATAAAATCGAATTCAAAAAAGCACTAAAAAAATAAATAAACTTTAAAAATTTGACTTACAAGGTTGTAGTCACAAAACTATTTGATTACCAGGTTCCAAGAAAAAGGATATATTATGAACATAATATTATGGTCTAATACCTCAACAAATATGTATTTTTTTGTTTATTAATTTGGATCAAATTTTATAAGTTATTTTAAATGTTAATATTTATTTTCCAGTGCTTTTTTGAAATCGGTTATTTTTTCCTTAATCTTTGTGGATGATTTTGTAACCTTTCACTCTGTATACCAGTTTATTTTTCGCATGACGTAGACCCAAGTTATCACAAAAACCTAACATTTTATCACTTACACACGCTTTCTCCGGAGAAGTTAGAATTTTCTATATATTATTTATAATCTTCATACATAACCAAGAAAAAAAATGTATTGTTAATTCTTTTTTTAATTGAAAGCGCCTGGACTATAAATAAAAACTAAAGAGAGAAAATCTTTTCTAAAAGCAGAGCTTCATTCTTGACCGTATATCAACGTAAGCTGCACGGTAATTACCAGAAGGTCTTCATATGCATTTTTTATAGACCATGACATTACCTTACAGCAAATTGATGGTTTTACATGAAGCGCATAATATTTTTACTGCGAGATAGTATATTAAAACCGTGATTGTACATTGATATATTGATACAAGTACAAGTTAATGACGTAAGGGTGTTATCTCAACAAATCTACATATGTGTACGCGATGAAATGTATATTGTTTAGAATGATAAAGTACTTTTGTTTAATAATATGAGTAACTTCCGCTGGTGGAAGGTGATAGTTTCCGTCACAAATAGTTTTTCTTTTAAATTTTGAGAAGTAACCAAAAATAGCTTTTTAATAAGATGTTCTCGAATCAAACAGAAAAATATGATAAATTAATAACGTACAGGGTGTCTGGTTATTGTTTAAACGGGGTCTACAAGCTTAACTTTTAGAGATATCAAAAAATATTGTATACAAAAGTTTTATGGTTTTTTCTGAACCGTTCGGATTTAGTAAGATAAACCCGTGACAGGAAACTAAAAAAGACGGTAAATTTCTTTTACCCGGAATTTCCTGCTTTATGATTTTTTTCTGTTTTTTAGGAATAGTGAAGTGTGACCCAATTTATTTCAGTACATAGTCACAGTATATTGTAAGAAATTATAATAATTGTTTTTTTATATAATGTTTTCGCCTGACTCACCAGGCCTTTTAATCCGAGAATCTGTTATCACTGGGTCGTCAATTGATAATCGCTTGACCGGCAGCGGCTTACGTAATAAATATTGAAAATAACATAACTTAACAAATCAATAACTTTAAATTTTTGCTAGCTGATCTCTAACACGGCCATACTGCAGTGGCGACGCTCTCGACGCTTCACTCTTTATCAGTCCAATCTGCAACAAATATAATCATGCAGGTCACTGACAAAATTCTGTCATTTTACATCTCGGGAAGTCCGCAGTCTTCCACCAGGCTTTGCTACGATTGAGACAAAGACCAAAAAAAAAGTTTGATTTAGAACACTATGTGTAGACCGCAACCCTACACCTGGCTTTGCTGCTATCGAGACAAAGACCAAAAAGGTTAATTCAGAACAAATTAGTGTAGACCGCAGCCTTACACCTGGCTTTGCTCCTATCGAGACAAAGACCAAAAAAAAGTTTGATTTAGAACACTATGTGTAGACCGCAACCCTACACCTGGCTTTGCTGCTATCGAGACAAAGACCACAAAGGTTAATTCAGAACAAATTAGTGTAGACCGCAGCCTTACACCTGGCTTTGCTCCTATCGAGACAAAGACCAACTAGAAAATTTAAATTAGAAGAAATTTGTGTAGACCGCAGCCCTACACCTGGCTTTGCTGCTAACCAGACAAAGACCAAAAAGTTAAATCAAAACAAATTTGTGTAGACCGCAGCCTTACACCTGGCTTTGCTCCTATCGAGACAAAGACCAACTAGAAAATTTAAATTAGAAGAAATTTGTGTAGACCGCAGCCTTACACCTGGCTTTGCTGCTAACCAGACAAAGACCAAAAAGTTAATTCAAAACAAATTTGTGTAGACCGCAGCCTTACACCTGGCTTTGCTCCTATCGAGACAAAGACCAACTAGAAAATTTAAATTAGAAGAAATTTGTGTAGACCGCAGCCTTACACCTGGCTTTGCTGCTAACCAGACAAAGACCAAAAAGTTAATTCAAAACAAATTTGTGTAGACCGCAGCCTTACACCTGGCTTTGCTGCTACCGAGACAAAGACCAAAAAGTTAAACTTTAATTAACTGACCTTCATTGGAATCATTTTCGTTATCCGCTTCCATGAATTCCAGTATCCCTTGCATATCACAAGACTGTGTCCATTGTAGGGGCCATGCTCTAAGTTGCTCCTTTGCAGCCTTGGTTATAATATTTGTGCCAACCTTCTTAATTTCGTATCGTCCATTTTCTAGACACTGCAAAATTTCATAGGGTCCCAAAAACTCATAATCACTCTTACTGATATGCATCTGCGAGTCCCTGTGCATTAGAACGAAGTCACCTGGGAAATAGGTAATATTATCTCTACGTTTTTGGTTCCTGGTACCCAAAACTGAAGCTGAAGCAAGCTTCTCAGCTACACGCTGTCTATCCAAATTTCGATTGCGAACTGGTGTCAAGTCTTTTGACAGATTATTCAATAAGGCTTGAATCAATGGTGTCGAACGTTGGATTCCTAACAAAAGTTGCAATGGAGTCATATTTGTTGATTTTTGTGTTGTATTTAAAACTAGCTGTATTTTCCATAGCCCGTTCGACCATTCTGACTTAATCTGTGTTTCGATTCTAAGTAGGTTTCTGATGGTTCTCATGTAACGCTCTGCCTGACCATTTCCCCTATGAACATCAGGTGTTATGAAGTGGTGTTCAATGTTCCATTGTTCCAAGTACTTTGGAAACGTTGTATTCTTGAACGAAGTGCCACAATCCATTATGATTTTCATGGGTGTTCCGAATAATGCTATGATACTTTGTAATTTCTCACGCGTTTCAGATGTTGTAACCGTTTTTAGGGGTAACAAGATGCAGTATTTAGTAAATGAATCAACAACAACGAGTATATGCTTAAAAGCATCCGTGGATACAGGTAATGGTCCTAGGCAATCCATATGCAAAGTATGGAACGGTTTTTTTGGTTTTTCCACTGGATTTATGAAGCCTTGGAGTGGTCCGGTCCTTGTTTTCTTGACTGCACATACAACACAATGCTTAGTGTATCGTTTGACAAACATTCGCATGCGTGGAAACCAAAAGTGTTCAGCGATCGAGTCATAAGTCTTCTGATAACCAACATGACATTGTTCATCGTGGAAAATTCGGAGGAGACCCAAACGACTCTGCCTAGGAACGTACCACTGTATGTTTGTCGTTCCGTCAGGGTTGGCGTGTTTGTGATAAAGCATACTGTCCTTCTCAACATACTGGTTTGAGTCAATGTCGCCATTTCTAAGCTGCTCTATCAGGTTTTGGATTTCTTCGCTACCCTTTTGTTCCATATATGCCCAATCCTGATTTGTGATTCTCCGAATAATGGGATTTCTACTAAGGTAATCAATATGAAGTAGGCTGCTGCCTTTACGGTAGACTATTTCAAAATTGAAGTCCTGTAAATACACCCACCATCGAGCGATTCGGGGTAGTAAGTCTTTCTTGGTCATCGTTGCCCTGATAGAATTACAATCCGTAACTATCACAAATTTTACGCCAAGCAAATACGTGCGAAAATGTTTAACAGCTTGAACTATTGCCAAGGTTTCCAGCTCATAGGAATGATAGTTGGATTCACATTCGGTAGTTCTTTTGCTAAAATAAGAAACCACCCTAGGCTGGCCTACATGTTTCTGGATAAGAATTGCGCCAAAACGCAAACTGCTTGCATCCGTATGTAATTCTGTGGGCAACTCCGGGTTATAAATTGCTAGCAACGGCCTTGACGTCAGATGTCCGATGACGTACTGCCGCGCAATCTCCTGTTCTTCCTTCCACTGGAATGACGTATTCTTTTTGGTTAGCTTCGTTATGCATGCTGTTTTTCTAGCAAAATCAGGCACAAACTTTCTGAAGTATCCCGCAAGTCCCATGAACTGACGAACCTGTTTAGCGTTTTCTGGTATGGGCGATTCGAACAGTGCTTGTATCTTTGATCTTCCGGGTCTTATGCCGTCACCAGAAATTTCTCTTCCGAGATATTCCAAAGTAGGCTGAAGGAATCGACATTTCTGGATGTTTAATGAAAACCCAGCAATTCTAAGTGCATCCAGGACAAGGCGCAAATGGGGTGTGACTAGGTATCAAAATGTCATCCATGTAGACCAAAGCTACAGAATCTTTCAATTTGCCGAGGGCCAGGTTAACTGCTCTTTGAAATACGGCTGGGGCATTGGCGAGGCCAAAAGGCATTCTTAAATATTCGAAATTCCCTTCAGGGGTAATAAAAGCTGTTTTCTGGATTGATTCTTCATGGATCGGTATCTGATGGAACCCTGAAGCCATGTCTAAAGATGTAAAGTAACGGCCTCGTCCTAACCTGTCCAACTGGTCCTCGATAAGTGGCAATGGATACCTGTCTTTAATAGTTACTTGATTGAGCGCGCGAAAATCTACACACATACGGTAAGCGCCATTCTTTTTTTTTCTCACTAGTAGTATGGGACTAGCAAATGGGGATTCACTAGGTCGTATAATATTATTTTTCAACAAATCATCAATTATTCCGCGAACAATCTCTTTCTCACTGGCTGACAATCGATATGGAGGGCGATTAATAACAACATCTTTTTCTAAACGAATCTTTAAAGTAACATTGTTAACTGCGCCTACTCTGTTTCCACTTGTAATCATGCCACCAAAGTCATCTAGTACTTTTTCCAGTTTATCCCGGAATTCTGAAGGAGCAATAACATCAAATTTATCAGAACCAAATGTGTCCAAAATTCTATTTATTCCTGGCAATCGTCGACGTTCTATTCGAGAACCTTGGTGATCGGTGATAGTAACCAAACTTTGATCTTCAAGGATATCACGTCCAATCAAAACATCATAATCCAGACACTCGTCAGAAACAAAAAAATATGTTATGGGGATTTCGATTTCACAGACTTTTGTAAGATCTGTGAACTTTTTAGTGGCAGTAATAGTGGCATTAGCAATGCCTTTAAGCACCATGTTACAGTTACAAGTCTGCACCTGTATCTACAAGTGCCCAGAATCGATGACCATTCACAACTATTTCAATAGCGCCAAAAGATTTTCCCGTAGAGCAAAAATTAATACTGCGACGCTTATCCATTGCGGCTTTCAGAAAACAACTGGAAACATTGTGTCCACGCTTAGCACAAAAACCACAAACTTCGTCATTGCTTTGGGAGGTTGAGGGTAAAACATGACTAGAAAGTGTAGTGTTATTTTCAACTGATGTTTTAGCCCTCTTACTTCGACAATTAGCCTTAACATGTCCTGTCTTGCCACACTGAAAACATTGTTTGTTTATTTTCCGAGATGTAGTGCTATGGTAGTCAGTCGTAGAAAATTTCCTTTTTGAATAAAAACGTTCACTAATATTCGATTTTTGTGGTCCATTATTATCACTGCTTGATGGTTTAGAAAATGACGACAAAAATACGAGTAACTCAGAAATAGTTTGACAGTTGCTGTACGTGGCTGCATTTCGCACATCTAACTCAGAAATACCATAAATAACTAATTCTACCAGATCAACCTCAGACCAATTTGCACGTAAATTTTTTAACATGTTTGATTTTTCGTGAACATAAGTTTCATAAGTGTTAACGTTGGAACTAGAGAACTTAACCGCGTCTTCTAATAACCTCCCTAGTTTTTTTTTGATGGAAAGGCTTCCACAAATTCTTTTTGAGACGTATTCCAATCCCTGCTATCTGGATCCCATCGTTCAAACCATTTTTTAGAATCGTTTAATAAAAACCGACCTATTTTTGCCAAAATTTGTACATCAGACAATCCAAATTCCTTCTTAATCTGTTCAACATGACTTACCCATTTGCGGGAATCGTTGTTTTCAGGCCTAAAATACGGTAAATCTACCTGCTCACTAGATTTCTGCGACTGCAGAGCCTTTACTAATTCCAGTAAAATTTCGTTAGTTGCACCACCACTATCACTAGAAGCCGTTGTCAATGATTTTTATTTGAACCTTTCCGGTTTAAGCACACACAAAAAGTTTTCAGCACTTAAATGTCAGTCAATAGTCCACTAACGGCGTTAAGGCACAATCCCACTTTTGATGTAAGAAATTATAATAATTAAACACATTTTAAGCGAACAACATTTACTTTTCTTCACAATTACAACTCAAAGCAAAAGCAGCCTCTTAACCCGAGCACCGAGAATATCAATGACTGACTCACCAGGCCTTTTAATCCGAGAATCTGTTATCACTGGATCGTCAATTGATAATCCCTGTTATTTTAAATATTTATTAGTAAGCCGCTGCCGGTTACGTAATAAATATTTAAAATAACATAACTTAACAAATCAATAACTTTAAATTTTTGCTAGCTGATCTCTAACAATATATGTGTACATATACTTTATTTTTAAACATTTTTATTAGGCGCCATGTTGTTCCATCATATTGGATTTCTACCAATATTTCACAGGTTTCTTTCTACCTATGCCACATTTGACTTTTGGGCATAATTTAAAATAAATTCAAGTAGTTTTTGCATTGATACATACCGCCATTCTGTTACGTCATGTTGAATTCGTACCAGTTTATCCCATTTCCACATTTAATTTCTCTGCAAAATTTAAAGCCAGCCGAACAAGATCTTTTTACGTTGATTTTTTACAAATTTCATGTGGCCGCCATTTTGCCCTCTTAAATTCGTACCACAACTTTACCAGTTTATCTATATATCACACTTAATTCTTGCACAAAAACTGAAATTAATTTAATAAGAAGTATTTTTAGACTGATTTTCTTAAATATTTTATTAGGCAGTTGTTTTGTTTTGCTATCTTGTATTCATACCTATGTAACACTTGATTTTTGTGCAAAATTTGAGGTAAATTGGATGATTAGTTTTTTTAGTAATAATTTTTTTAAGATTGTTCCGCGATATTGAATTTTTATCAAAATATTACCAGGTCATCCCCATATGACCCTTAATTTTTGACTAAAATTTGAAGAGAATATGGTAAGTAGTTTTTAAGTTATGTCTAGAACTGGCAGACAGACGACAGACAGACAGACCGATAAACAGTCCGACGGAATTAATAAAATTTATCTTTTGGCATCTAGGGGCGCTAAAACCTGAAAATATGTAAAACCTGAGAGGGTTATTTTTTTTACGATTACAAACATTTTATTTGGTTGTCATTTTCTTCCGCCATCTTGAATTAGTAACACAGTTTTACTGTTGATCCTTATTCCACAATTAGTTATAATACATAATCTCAAATCAACCCATTAAATACTTTTACAGGCTGAATTTTTATATATTTTATTATACCATTTTGTTCCGCCGTCTTGGATTCGAACCAAAATTTTACCAATTGGTTCCAACATAATATTTAATATTTATGAAAAATTTTAGATACATTGGAGAAGTAGTTTTTTAATAATAATTTCTTTAACATTTCACTAGTAAGTAGTCTTTAAGCTATGCCCCGAACTGACAGGCAGACAGACGGTCCGACGGAATTGATAAAACATATGTTTTGGCATCTAGAGACGCTAAAAGCTGAAGGTATATGAAACCTCAGAGAGAAATTTTTTCACGATTACGAACGATTTATTTGGCCTTCATTTTTTCGGTCATCTAGAATTAGTACCACAATTTAACTTTAACTAGTTGATTCCTATACCAAACAATTTGAAATCAATCCATTAAGAAGTTTTTCAGGCTGAATTTTTAAATACTTTATTAATCCGCCATTTTGTTCCACCATTTTGGAATCGTACCAAAATATTGTCAGTCGATTCCAACATAATACTTGATGTTTGTGCAAAATTTCACATAAATTGAATTTTTTTTATAATAATTTTTTTAATATTTCACTAGGCAGCCATTTTGTTGCCATATTGGATTTTTATCAAAATGTCTCCAGATAATTACCATATGACCCTTGATTTTCGACTATTGGAAGTTAATCTGGTAAGTAATCTTTTAGCTATACCGCGAACAGATAGACCGACAGACAGAGCGACGGAATTGAGAAAACATGTTTTTCGGCATCTAGGGGCCCTGGAACGAGAAAACCTGAATAAATCTCGAAGGGTGATATGTGTAAAACGTCAAGTTTAATCCAATTACTTGTATACCATTTCTTGCCAACAACTTAGTTATAGTTTAAATTTGAACCTTTAAATTTGAAAAGGGTGAGGTTGAAAAGCAAGGAATGTTGCCCCTACGGATTATGAAAGATTTAATTGCCTCTTTCTTTACTGACAGCAAATGGTGAATTCATTAAAAAACGGCATAGATAATAACTTTATAATTTATAATGAAATAAAAAAAAAAGAAAAACAAGTTTTATTTAACAAGTTGGCGACCTTGCGGTACTCAAAAATGAAATGAAAATATTTGGTAGGTGTAAAATTACTGCCAATTGCCTACAATTTCTTATACAGAAAACTGGCCAATTTATTGTCCAAAAACTTGGCCCGTGTCAAACCAGCTTTAGAAATAAATATTCATGGCAAGGTATGTTATCAATTTTATCGGTTGTTTCTAACTGGTAATACTGAGTTAGATACTGTATTTTTATAATCAGCAAAAAGATAATCATTTATTCAAATTCCATTTGTCGTTTATGTCGAAAATTAAGCTTGTAGACCGTGTTTAAAATACAACCAGACAACCTGGACTGTTTTATATCCTGCCTTTCTATAGGATGTATTGCCTTCCGAGTTTTAGAATTTGCATTAATGGGTTTTAAAGAAGGGGAGAGAAGAACTTCCCAATGGATGATTACTCCTCTAGAATTTAAAAGGGAAATCTGCCTATTTTCAGATGACTCCAAAACCAGTAATGACACACAGCAGGAATCCGGCCGGAGTAAGGCCAAAGTTTGCTCTTTCGGTGAGGTTAGGCAAAAGTTGTTATTATCGAATTGTGTGCAAAGGCGTTACAAGAACTTCAGATGATACAAAACAATAATCATAATCTTGGATTTTGATATTTTTTTATATTTCTCATATTCATTGATACCTATATATTTTAGCTAATACTTTTATGCCATTTCCAATACAAGTCTAAAATAGAAATCATCTTAAATATCTTAATTGAAGAGATCATACTTAATTGTATTAGATGGTGACAGAGGAGAAGAATCAATCTTGAAATATTTAAAATAAATCAGTTTTGAAATTTTATTAACATTGAAGTTACAGCAAATTATATTTCACATGTAGTTGGAAAAATTAGAACCACCAGTTGGAATGGTATGAAAATTTCACCCAGTTATCAAGAAATGCAAATGTGTGTTAAATAATCATCTTCAATGCTACCTGTACACAAGGAACTAACTTTCTCCTGGAACATTCTAATAAAGAGATTTGTAAAAAACAAAAGTTAAATCTGAAGTATAGAAATATAAAAACCGTGTATAGAAATATGCTAATCATAGAGAATTTTAATATTTTCTTTAAGATTTCCACATAAGATTTTTTTTTATTAATTAGAAAAATTTTAGTAACTAAACCTAACCTTGTATAGTTGGCGCATTACCTTTCTGGAATGACGTCACGCTGGTTTCAAATAACGTATTTCTTATATTATTTATATTTCAGCGATGATTCCTAACCTAAACGTATGCAGTGATGTAGATAGGAGGGGTGCGTTCAGCACTGGCTAAAGCGAATTTAAAATTGGCATTTTCTGTACAGAAAGCGCTGCAACTTGTCGAAAATGGCTGGCAAAAAATTAACACTCTCATTGCCATAAAAAAATCCTCATTTTGCACACTTAATACAAAAATAACTATTATAACTTCAAAAACTAAAATTATTTTGCTAATAAGACTTTACTAATATAAATTCTTTCATCTTAGTCTTATTCTTTGTTTGCAATGTAATAAATTGACGCCAGTTACCCATTTTCATCAAAATTATTTTAATTCTCAATTACAGACAACACTGAAAAAATATTAAGAAAAGGGGAATAACGAACGATGAATCCTTTACCTCCAGAATGTTTCAAAAACAAAAAGAGGTAAAAACAAAAATCACAGATTACTTAAAGAACAAAATAAGAGATATGATCTATTGCGTGTATGCTAAAAATGAATATGTTACAATGCAGACTTTGCTTTAAAAACTAAAAGAGAGAAATTAATGTATAACTAACTAACTTTAAAAATAAAAACTACTCCCCTTCACTGTCTTCAGAATCAGAACTAAATTCTTCATCGTCACTGCTGTCTTCGTCGGTACTAATTACAAGTGGCGCAATGTCTGAAGCATCACATTTCTGTATTGTCTTCCAAGCTTCTTGGATTACCCTTTCTGTGTGGCTGACATAATTTTTCCAATGCTCTGAAGATACTTCATTTATCGCTTTTTCCCACATGGCCAAAACTTCCGATGGTGTCCCCTTCAGACTAGCAATGTATTGGTCGTATTTCCTCTTACACTCAGACCATACCATTTCAATAGCATTAAATTGACAATGGTATGGAGGAAGTCTTAGTATTTTGTGGCCCAAAGGTTTCACATATTCGTCAAGGTAGAATGTTTTTTCAATGTTACAATTTTTTTCTACAATGCTCCATATTTCATCCTTCATGGCCCTCTCTGGGAAGTCAATGTTCTTTTCTTTTAACCATCCAATCAATCTCTGCTTTGTCCATGATTTTCTTGGAATATCCTCTAAAAGGCCGGAATGATAGCTTGCGTTGTCCATCACTATCAAACTTTTTGGAGGAAGATTTGGTACCAGCTGATTTTTAAACCAATTTTCAAAATTTTGCTTGTTCATATTGTCATGATAATCTCCGCTTTTTAGTCCACTTTTAAATATTAAACTGGCCCCCTTAATAAATCCTTCTTTGATCCAGCGTGAACTACAATATATCGATGACCTTCACTAGCTTTTTTAGAACTTGTAGACATAGTGTTATCCTGCCAGCTGTTTCTAAACGAACCTTTACTAAAAATCCAAGTCTCATCAATAAATACGGTGGTATAAGCATCTTGCCCTAGATTTTGATTTTTGACATATTCCCTCAAGAAATTTATTCTCTTGTGGACGATGTGGGGCAAATCCATCAGGTATTTTCTATTATTTGATTTCTTCCACTTAAAACCAATACTTTTTACGTATTTTCTTAGCGAGGTGATGGAAAAATTAAAATATTCATTTATCTCTTTTAGTTTTTTAAGCAAAGTCTGCATTGTAACATATTCATTTTTCGCATACATGCAGTAGATCGTATCTCTTATTTTGTTCTTTAAGTAATCTGTAATTTTTGTTTTTACCTCTTTTTGCTTTTGAGACATTCTGGAGGTAAAGGATTCATCGCTCGTTATTCCTCTTTTCTTAATATTTATGATTGTTGTATGGCTAAGTTTTGTTGCATTTGAAGCTCGTTCAATTATATTATCAGTTTGCGGAAGGATTCCATTTTTAGCTTGCTCTTTTTCCAATTGAAAAAAAGCCAAGATATTCAAAACTATTAGCTGTGATTGCTGATTATATCTTCGCGGCATCTTGCAAAAGTTTAAAAAGAATCACAACAAATCAATGTCAATTTTGACGAATATATTCTGAAAGACACATAACCAAAACCGGCATTGACTGTTGTAAAGAAACGACAATGAGTTTTTTCAAAATGTTTTTGTCACTGTCAGTTAACATAAATCAAACAAAAATAACCAAAAATGACGTCATTCCAGAAAGGTAATGCGCCAACTATATGTTTTAGATATTACGTATAAACTGAAATTTAAAAATAATTTTAAAAATTTAAATATAAATATATAAAAATGCCAAATTATGTCATATGTTTGCAAATTTTCAATGTATGGTTACTATGTTTCCATACTTCTGATTTAACTTTGTTTTTTTTATTAGCTTAATTAAATTTTAACCTTGTTACGAATATTTTTATCGGAATTTTATAAGAGAAAGTTATTTCCTGGCTTTCAGGTAGCACTGAAGAAGGCGAAAGTCGAAAGCGCTTTGCTATGATTTTTATGAAATAAACATTTGCATGAAATGCAAAGTCTCTGTTATACTATTTCCATTTAACATCTATGTACACAGAGCCACTTTTCTCATGTTCATTTAAGCTATTTTTGTAGCTGCAGTTGGCTCCGATGCTATTGAGATATTAATTAATAATCTTGGTTGAGCTAATGCAGAAAAGTGCGATATCCAGGTAATTTGAAAAAACTTGAACGGTATTTTCTCCCTAAAGTGAATGTTTTTTCCAAAGACATCTGTTTTTACTTCCCTCGTAAATAGTCGTGAAAAAATCTCTGTCGTCTGAAATGTTTGCTGATCTTTGCGATTAAGGTCCTTTTTTCGCCAGTTCATCGGTCTATCGACCGTATGAGGATGAAAAGGAAACATGCAACATACGGTAAACAGTCAAACAATTAGCGTTCAATTCGAGCAACGTGTTTAGCACAAGGCTAATTTCGTTAATTAAGAAAATACCGTTCTGGCAGGCATCCCGCGATAGCGTCATCATCCTTTACATTTTTGAAAATGTTAAAGAAATACTAAAAAAAAAGTTTTTTCAAGGCTGACATTTTAATATGTCCAATTGTAGAAAAAAATGGAGTTACTGGAGTAACGTGAATCTACATATATTTCAAGACACTCATACATAAAATCCTGAAAAGGTAAATGTGCGTGAACGTATATTGGGGAACCACATTGTAGGCCCCCTTTTTTACATGAAAATTTGACAAGAAACCTGCATTTAAACATATCTGAAAATATAGTTGAGTCTCTCATTCTCAAAGTGCTGGAAGAAAAACCTAAGTTTGACATGGAACCAGTTTCCCAGATTCCCGGGAAAGTACGTCACAACAGTTTACTGGAAGCGTAAGGCAATACGAGGTCCAACCAAACAACCAGCTAGGTCGTCCGACTTAACGCCTTCAGATTTCTTTTTATGGAGTCACATAAATGATACCTAGCCTAACCATGCTCTATTTTGGAGTAACAGCAAAAAATAACTGCTGCTTGTCATAATATTCATGTCGGTACATTTCAAAATAACAGTGAGGAGTTTTCAAACAGACTTTTTACTATCTGGAAGTAAACCGGGAATATTTTCAACACCTTGTCCAACAGAAATTTTTATAAGTTACATTTTGACACGCTGCTATTTCCTTGATAATGCGTGTAACCTTCTAACATTTTTATACGAAAATCTATTCTTTCCAAGTTTTTGTAACATGCCGCACAGCTGCCCTTTTGAATATTACAAGTATGAAATATTCATAAAAAAGTATTTCAAAGAAATCAGTCAAACCCTAATTACTAAAAATACAAATAGGTTTGACGTTATTTTAAAACTAAACAGCCAATATATGTTAAACTTACAGATCAAATGGAACTAACTAAACATTTGTTTTGTTCATGTGTTTTGACAAAAGACTGGGTTTTACACTTTTAATATTTGTAGATCAGTGTTATTCTATATGTATACGTAGGCATGAAATTATGCCGGATCCAATGGCCAATCCAATTCTGTATTGCCGCCAAGTTTACCTTTTTCCGTTATAAAAGGAAAATAATTGGTTTTTAATGGAAGACCCTATATTATATTCCTTTTTTAAAACTTGTGTAAAATTCTCAATACTTTTTATTAAGTGCACTTTTTACGAAATTCAACAGTTTTTGCAAAAATAAGAGTCTAATATCCACAATTTAATGTATTAACTTTTTTTTAAATACTTTCACACAAAAGGTTACCTGATATGTTTTACAATGTCCGTTTTGTTGAATTATTGATCGTTTAATTGACACCTAAAAATTGAAATTTTAATTATACTGGGTTATGGGGACAGAATGAGAAACCTGCAAGATATTTTTAACGACAAATGTCCTAATAGAAATTCAATAAATAAATCTACCGTAGGTAAAACTAAGAAAAAAATGTTGTGAAACTGGAAAGATAAAAAATGCTATACGTTCTGGCAAATGGAAAGAACAATAATTGCTCATCTTGCTACCAAAACACTAGCAAGAGAAAACAGCGTTTCAACTTAAAAAGTAGGTTGTCAAAACAACGAAAACAGTACAATATAAAAAGAAATACCTAAGACAGACTATAAATTAGTGAAACTAAGTAAGACGTTTATCCATTTGCTTCCTGGCAGTAGACCAAAAACTGTGGGAAGATTTAATACATTAAAAAGAATACCAGCCTCCTCGATGCATCTACATTTGATTTCTATTCGCTCCTTTAATACCTAGAGGTCATTGGGCTACAGCAGGTAAAGTAAGGATTTTACGCTTATTCGAAAATAGTTCTGCAATAGCTGAGACAATTTCGGTCCTTAAAATATTTAAATATCTTTCACCCGTTAATGCGTCTTCCATTATTTTTATACAACAAAAAACATTTATCTTTTGGGGAAATTAGGCATGATTTTCGGATATCCAATGTGGATTTTCCCTAGCCCAATATTGATAATCATGACTGTTAACTTTTTCATTCAAAAAACGTTGCTTCATCAAAAAAAATTAATTTGATTGACAAAATTTAGATTGGTATTTCATCGTTCTAACATGATTTCACAAAATTCCAAACGCCTATGGTGATCATTCTCAGA
The DNA here is from genome assembly GCA_030620095.1 of Kuschelorhynchus macadamiae. Classification (NCBI taxonomy): domain Eukaryota; kingdom Metazoa; phylum Arthropoda; class Insecta; order Coleoptera; family Curculionidae; genus Kuschelorhynchus; species Kuschelorhynchus macadamiae. The sequence goes on along the minus strand of JAUTXW010004988.1, from coordinate 197,856 downwards.
AAGTTCTTGCACGAAAGTTATTTTGTATGGATGAAACTTTTCGGTTTTTAGAAGTCGGTCTACGGATATGTGTGAGATGTCATTTTTCCTTCCTAGTGTCCTGATAGAAAGATGCGGATTGTCTTCTAAACTGATTAAAGCATTCAGAGCCTAATCACCATCTGTTGCGCTTTTAGGTCTGCCAAAACGTATAGCATCTTTCACCTTTCCAGTTTGATGAATTTTTTTTGTTAATTATACTTACGTTAGATTTAGTTGTTGGATTTCTGTTATGATATTTGTCTTTAAAAAGGTTAGAAACATCTTGTAGGTTTCGCATTCTATCTCCATAACCCAGTATAATTAAAATTTCAATTCTTTGGGTTTCAGATAAACGATCCTTTTTTGAAAATCAATAAAATTGACATTGTCAAATATATCAGGTAACCTTTTGTATGCAGGTAATTTAACAAAAGGTAATACGGTAAATTATGGATATAGACTCTTATTCTCGCAAAAACTGCCGACTTTCATAAAAAGTGCTCTTAATAAAAAGTAAAAGTAAAAGATTTTAATAATGTAATATAATAAAGGATGTCCCAATAAAAAAAAAATTTCCTTTATAACAGAACAACGGGAAACTTGGAGGCAATGCGGAACTCGCCATTGGATCCGGCATAATTTTGTACCTAGGTGTGCATATTTTCGTTAAAATTAGGTAAGCGGTACCTGTAATATTTCGCCGTTTCCTTACTTTTATTATACGCTGTATGTAAAATGTGCAGTTAGTTATATTGATAATGCAATTTTTCAGCTTATTTAATTGCCTGCTTCTCTGAATTTATCCTTTTCTTTTTGGATTACCTCAATCTACACCTAAATGTACCCATTAATCCATTCATCTCTATATAACTGTATAATATTGGTTGATTTTATTGCGCAGATGATTGGAAACATTGTGTCCACCATTATATCCTGCAGAGAACTATTAAATTTCATTCAAATATATTAACAAGGTAAGTTTATTTTTAGCATACGTATTTCCTCTTCCCAAACCAAGCCTTCGATGACCTTTGCATGTTATTATTAATAACTAATTATGAATACCGTTTATTACAAAAATCGGATTTTTATAAGCATTACATTGTGTATCTTCGTTTAAATTAGACATTCTTATTCATAATTGTTTATGCCCAAGGGCATAAACAATCTCGCGTTCCCCTGCTAGTCATTTTAAGGAAAATAAAGAAAATCTTGCGCTGTCTGTTTTCATAATTTAGGATATTTGACCTTGTAACAAATAAAATTACTTAACTTGTTTACAGTATATAGTATAAATTATTAATAAACTTCTTTCTCTAAAATTTTACAAACATTGATATGGGTAACCGTGTAGGTGATACCAACTGAACCCGGTTAAGCTGGTTAAACCAAAACTCCGAATAGGCAAATCAGCATCCAATGTAAAAATTTATGACCCCCTAAATGGTTCATGACTTTGTATTGTATTTCGTACATAGTCGGTTTAGACGTAAAAATCTCTATGTACCTTTTTGTTAAAAAATGTATTATTAAGTGCAGTTAAAGGTCTTTTAAGTGGCATCATGCCCTTAATGATTTCTTTCGGTAATAAAATTATTTCTGAAAAACACTTAAGTACTTTTAAGTCATTTTCCATTAACATGGTACTTAGTGTTTTTTACCTTTAAACCAACGAATGTTGCCAATATCAGGGTCGAAGCTAGCCTATTTACCGCCCTGTGCAACTTTTTTTCTTCTTTTCTCCATTTTTCCGCGTAATTGCACCCTTTATGATTTAATTTAAAACAATTTAACATTTAGAAAGTTTTTTTAGAATTCACAAATTATTGGAATGGAATATATGTATAAACGACCAGAAAAAAATTAAATTGAATGTTGTTGATTTTGAAAACACGGAAAAATCAACTAAGAACACAAAATACAACAGGTTAAACCAGCTGTCCACCAAACAGACATTAATCACACAAAACAAAAACAATGTGCGCTTGAATGCATATTTCATTAGAGGTCGATACTTGTTTCAGTTTTTTCCAATTAAACAAACACAAAGTCCATCATTCATGATTATATTATTTTGGATAAAATACCGAATAAATCGACTTTCTTGTTTACATTATAGTATTTCATTTTGCCACGAGTTTGGATCTGAATGTCTTGTTCACCAGTAAACCCTTTTTTGAACTTTTTTTTGTAAGGTTTTTAAAATTTTCAGAATTCCCTTTGAGAAGAACTAAAACAAAATAGTGTGATTTCTGTTCTAACAGTCTGTAATTTAATTACAAAAGAATCACAATCACACAAAGCCTAGTATGTAACTAGGTCTTTGTTAGTCTCGTTTTATTATTTCATTTTATGATACCAAAACCCAAGTCTCCTTGATAATTTTTGGATTTTTGACTACTGAATTTGGCATTCTTATATTATAATTGCTTTCTAAATTTTGCATAGTCCGTTCTTTGTCTATAGATGTATTTCTGAAAATGCTCACATCACAAAAGACAGTAGTTCTTTTTTTTGTCACAAAATAGTTATGTTTAAACTGAACAATGCCCCTGTTTATACCGAATAAATCGACTTTCTTGTTTACGTTATAGTATTTCATTTTGCCACGAGTTTGGATCTGAATGTCTTGTTCACCAGTAAACCCTTTTTTGAACATTTTTTTGTAAGGTTTTTAAAATTTTCAGAATTCTCTTTGAGAAGAACTAAAACAAAATAGTCTGATTTCTGTTCTAACAGTCTGTAATTTAATTACCAAAGAATCACAATAACACAAAGCCTAGTATGTAACTAGGTCTTTGTTAGTCTCGTTTTATTATTTCATTTTATGATACCAAAACCCAAGTCTCCTTGATAATTTTTGGATTTTTGACTACTGAATTTGGCATTCTTATATTATAATTGCTTTCTAAATTTTGCATAGTTCGTTCTTTGTCTATAGATGAATTTCTGAAAATGCTCACATCACAAAAGACAGTAGTTCTTTTTTTTGTCACAAAATAGTTATGTTTAAACTGAACAATGCCCCTGTTTCTACTAAAAAAACTGAAGTCCTAGACAGGTCAGAACCTATTATTTTTGGACACGAGTTTCTGATTTGTTGTTTTGTGTGTTTACGGCATGGCGGTTAGGCTGGCATCTTTTTCGACTCGTACAGACAGAATTTCTTAGGTACAATGTTAAAAAATATTTGTTGACTGTGGCTATGAAAACAGAGGTAGCTAAATTACTCAATATCAAGATGACGTGATTTTTATTTAATGAAATGGAGGCAAATTACTGCCCCTTACGGTACTACTGTTTGCACTTAGGGTAACGCCTAACCGATGCTTTATCTTTAACATATACTTGTTTTCTCAATATTTCAAATAGCAAAAAAGTTAATAAGCAAATTAAGTACCTTGCCTACCCTCAGGTACGTAGCCAATGGGGGGGGGTCCTGGGATCTGGCAATTGGTTTGTACCCCCCCCCGAACCGAATTTCTGGCTAAGTGCCTGCACACTGAATTTAGTTTGCTTCTCTCTCTTTTACTCGTCTCTTGTTTCTATAGCTTGTTTAAGATGTATGACTATATAACAAAACTAGCATTTTCTATTTAAATAAACTAAATAAACAGCAAATGTTTATTTTAATAAAAATATTTTAAGTGATGCAATACGTCGGTTAAAAATTATCTATAGGGAAAAAACACTTTCTATGGAGCATATTTTTTTTTTAATTTTTACTACTCTGTTAAGAAGAAAGCATTGAATTGTGAAAATTTTATCCTTCCAGGTATTTGCAGATCTTCACGATTTAGGGTCTCTAAATGAAAATACGTTTTGTCATTTTCGACGTTTTGTCTCTGTCTCTACCTGTCTCTACCTGTTCTCTTAGCCAAATACTAATCATTTGTACAAAAACTAAAGGTTATATGGATGGCACTGCAGTAACAATATAGTGGTCTAATAAAATATTTAAAAAACAAGTGTAACAAAGATATTCAATTAATCTAACATTTCGCATATTCAGGAAAATACCGTTTGCTTTCAAAGCACATCATTTCTATAAACATTAAAGGCTTATAATAACTGCATACTTATATAAACTTAAACAGAAATTATTTTTCTCGGATATTTAAAATTGTGGGCTTTTCCTCCCGAAGAACGGCAGTGGTATATATTTAGGATCTAACGAGGTCCATGGATACACCGTGAATATCTTTAAAAAATACTGTGGTAGTTGTTAATTTATATTGAAGGTTTCGAGATAGTAATTTTTCAATACAGCTTATAGACATTTGTATAAAAATGTGGAGAAAAAAACTAAGTTGCTACTTTTTTTCTTAACTTGCCGTTTTAAATCTCCTTAAATTTTTGACGATTCATTCAAAACATCACAACTTCCATATTTAAAGTTTGTCCATATATAATATAGAAAGCGCCATAGGCATGCCACTAAATACATCTGAAGACCCTGTATAATTATTGTTAAATGTGTAAAAACCAATATAGAAATATTGATTTAGTCGAGATTGGTAACTATCCTGACGTGATTAAGGGGATGTACATTAGGGCGGGTCGAAAACGGTCCAAAAAAATTTTGTTTTGATGATAGATTTGGCTTAGCAAAAAGAAGTTGTGAAATACCTTAAAAAATATTCTGTATTTTTATGAAAAATATGACATGAAATTTAGCCGCGCCCCGGTGACCTTGAAATTATATTTTTGTAAAAATAATATTCTAAATCACCATTAAAATCTCATAATTTTATTTTAATTTTTAGCCGCGCCCCAGCCTAAAAACATTTGTTACGCTTCATTCAAACACGACTACGAGTTATGTGTCTATACTGTCGATGTGATACAATAGCAAGTGTGTGTACCGTGTTTACTCAGTTTTACGTTTATGACCAGGAATGTAGGCCGATATTGTGAATTGGATAAGTTTTATTTTGTGACTGTGGTAGATTACTACAATGTACAATAATTGTGTATTTTGTGCCATAATCTTTATGTAGCGTAAAAAAGACACGAAAAACGTTTAGTTTAATATTACCTAGTTCTTAATATTCAGTGTAATTACTCAATTAAAATGGAAGAAAAAGTTAAAACAAGGGATAAGCAAGTGCATCCAATATTTAGTAGTGCTCTGGATATTGAAATGACTGAACTTCCAACTTATGAATATGTAATGAAGTGTGAAGAATGGCAAATTATGAATATTCTGGGAAATAATATTGAACTAGTTTGGCAACATGCTTCTTTGCCCACTGTTGGAAACGAATATTTGCTATGCTCTCAGCGTATCACAAAAAGTATAGGAATTTGATAAAGCAAATAAAGAGTAGAAAAGCAGCATATTTTCAAGAAAAGCTAAAGAACTTTAAATTAGAAGTACAAAAACTTTTTGATATTTCTTCATGTAAATGTCTTGATTTTGACTCATGCATGTGTGAAAAAATAAAAAAAGTACCTAAGCTAGAGCAAGCATTTCTTGAAGATCCGAGAGGCCCTCGAAAAACGAAAAGTGGCGGTGTAGATAAATTTTTAGCAATAGGATTCAAAAAAGACAAGAACGGCAGAGACAACTATCGCCAGAACCAGGACCTTCAGAAATCAAGAAATCTCTAGTTTGAATGACATAGCTCTAAGAGAATATTTAGACGATAGTTCTTTCAGCGAAGAAAACAACAAATTCGAAGATAAAGATTTTAAGTGTCTTATTACTCTCTGAAAAAACATTCAGCATCAAGGGGAGAAAAACAAAATAAAACCCAAATGCGAGTTTTCTTATCCAGTGTTGCAAAAATGGTAGATATGACTGGTGCCTCGCATAGAACTGTAGCTAAAATTGCCATTGCTACCCTTGAAGATAACAAACATAGAAAAAGACTCCAAGTCTCGGTCTCATTAAATTATAATTTTACAATTCACAACAAACATGACACGTGTTTCGCCCTTTCGATCATCATCAGACCTACAAACAACAGAGAGAACCTTAGTAAATAATCACACTCACAAATCCTAAAACAATAACTTACAAATATAATAAAACACACTAAAGCACAACAAAACAAACAACTACTTATACATATTTGATGGACATTAAAATGAGGTTAAGTCTCACGTGAATAAACAAAACAAAATATTAAAAAAGTATTAAAAAAGATTCATGTCTCTAGACGGGATCGAACCCAGACCACCCGAGTGAGACACCGAAGAGGCCACTGGACTAGTCGAAGAAAAGAACCAAAAACTCTTACTCTATGAATTAGTGAATGAAATGAAGGTTGCCTACAATTTATTATTACATTAAATTGTTAAATATTAGGGTTGGTTCAAAATTAAAAACATCGTTAACGCAAGTGAGAATGGGACTTTTTATAGCTTTGGTTATTTCCATTTTTTTTCTAGAAGGTCAAGCTTTTTCCCCTTCGGACATTCATGCAAAACATCAACGTCAGAAATGGAAAATTCATGTCCTGACTCCAACAAATGATTGGCAAAGGCCGAAACAGTCTCAGTTACATCCGTATTTCTGAATTTGTTGACAAGGCTTAAATGTTCTCTCACCCTTGTGCAAATTTTTCGACCTGTTTGTCCCACATAGGTCGTGGAACATTCGCTACAATTTAGTGCATAGACCCCAGATCTGGACAATTTATCGGTTGTGTCCTTTGTCCTTACTAAATGTCTCTTGAGAGTATTTACTGTTTTGAATGAAATATTGACATTTTTAATATTTTTAGAAAATTTTGCCAATTGGAGAGAAATACTACCGAAAAAAGTAATGCACTTGAAAAAATTTGTCTCATCGCTAAGTTTTGAATTTATGACAGTATAGGACATTTTGTACTTGTTTATAAATTTGTAATATAATTTGGTGATGGACTCCAAAGGAAAACCGTTATTCATAGCAATTTGCATTATAATATCACGCTCTTTAGTAAACGCTTCCCTTGAAAATGGTAAATTACACAACCGATAGAAAAAGGAGTTGAACGCGGCAAATTTATGTGTGTAAGGAGAGTTTGAAGCATACTGAACAACATTATCCGTGGACGATGTTTTCCGGTAAACCTCAAACTCTATCCTACTGTGTTTCCGAGATAGTAAAAGGTCAAGGAAGGGTAGCTTTCCCTCATCTTCCATTTCCAATGTAAACTCAATTTTAGGATGCAAGGAGTTAACGAATTGTAAAAACTCTTCCAACTGATTTCTGTTGCCATTCCACACAATGCAAATATCATCCACGTATCTTTTATATGCTGTTAGAAGGAAGGCAAAATACCTATTCATTATTCTGTTTTCCAAATTGTTCATGAAAACCTGACTCAGAAATGGCGACAAACAAGAACCCATAAAAAATATATTACGGGCTAAAAAAAAAAAAATATATTACGGGCTAAAATAATATATTTTCTGAACTCTAATTTTACGAGCGACACGGGCTGTAACTACAACAGAGCTCACCTAAAATCTCTGGCACATAAAATCAAATCCAACGATCTGATTTGCACCAAGGCCAATAAAGGTTCTTGTTTAGTAGTTATGGAAAGAACTGATTATGTTGACAAGGTTATTGGTTTCTTGAACTCTGATGATTTTGAAAGAATAAACAGAGACCCAACAAACTCATTTTTTACGAGGTTAAAAAGTAGTCTGGACACATTTCCAACAACCTTAGAATATTTTAACATGATAAAAGATAAATTATATCCTATGAACCCTAAAACACCCTTACTTTATGGCTTGCCAAAGATTCATAAAGATGGCACGCCCATGAGGCCAGTGGTTTCATTTATTGATTCCCCATGCTACAAACTTTCAGCTTGGCTAAATAGAGTTCTTAGGGACGTAACGGGTTTTCATAGCACGTATTCTACCAGGAATTCCATCGACTTTGCCAATCACCTGAAAAACGTTGATATTCCGCACAATGCATTATTAGTTTCATTGGATGTTAAGAATTTGTTTCCTAGTGTGCCTCCCGCAGACTATATTCAGTTGGTAAGGGATTTATTGGCGATATCTTCTTTGCCACAGTTACTCGTTGATGACCTCACTTCTCTTCTTACCTTAGTTTTAGACCAAAATTTTTTCAAATTTAATGGACAGTTATATAGGCAAAGGTCTGGGCTGGCTATGGGTTCTTTTTTGTCGCCATTTCTGAGTGAGGTTTTCATGAACAATTTGGAAAACAGGATAATGAATAGTTATTTTGCCTCCTTTCTAACAGCATGTAAAAGATACGTGGATGATATTTGCATTGTGTGGAATGGCAACAGAAATCAGTTGGAAGAGTTTTTACAATTCGTTAACTCCTTGCATCCTAAAATTGAGTTTACATTGGAAATGGAAGATGAGGGAAAACTACCATTTCTTGACCTTTTACTATCTCGGAAACACAGTAGGATAGAGTTTGAGCTTTACCGGAAAACATCGTCCACGGATAATGTTGTTCAGTATGCTTCAAACTCTCCTTACACACATAAATTTGCCGCGTTCAACTCCTTTTTCTATCGGTTGTGTAATTTACCATTGTCAAGGGAAGCGTTTACTAAAGAGCGTGATATTATAATGCAGATTGCTATGAATAACGGTTTTCCTTTGGAGTCCATCACCAAATTATATTACAAATTTATAAACAAGTACAAAATGTCCTATACTGTCATAAATTCAAAACTTAGCTATGAGACAAATTTTTTCAAGTGCATTACTTTTTTCGGTAGTATTTCTCTCCAATTGGCAAAATTTTTTAAAAATATTAAAAATGTCAATATTTCATTCAAAACAGTAAATACTCTCAAGAGACATTTAGTAAGGACAAAGGACACAACCGATAAATTGTCCAGATCTGGGGTTTATGCACTAAATTGTAGCGAATGTTCCACGACCTATGTGGGACAAACAGGTCGAAAAATTTCCACAAGGGTGAGAGAACATTTAAGCCTTGTCAACAAATTCAGAAATACGGATGTAACTGAGACTGTTTCGGCCTTTGCCAATCATTTGTTGGAGTCAGGACATGAATTTTCCATTTCTGACGTTGATGTTTTGCATGAATGTCCGAAGGGGAAAAAGCTTGACCTTCTAGAAAAAAAATGGAAATAACCAAAGCTATAAAAAATCCCATTCTCACTTGCGTTAACGATGTTTTTAATTTTGAACCAACCCTAATATTTAACAATTTAATATAATAATAATTATAGGCAACCTTCATTTCATTCACTAATTCATAGAGTGAGAGTTTTTGGTTCTTTTCTTCGACTAGTCCAGTGGCCTGTGGGTGGTTGCTTCGGTGTCTCACTCGGGTGGTCTGGGTTCGATCCCGTCTAGAGACATGAATCTTTTTTAATACTTTTTTAATATTTTGTTTTGTTTATTCACGTGAGACTTAACCTCATTTTAATGTCCATCAAATATGTATAAGTAATTGTTTGTTTTGTTGTGCTTTAGTGTGTTTTATTCTATTTGTAAGTTATTGTTTTAGGATTTGTGAGTGTAGGTCTGATGATGCTCGAAAGGGCGAAACACGTGTCATGTTTGTTGTGAATTGTAAAATTATAATTTAATGAGACCGAGACTTGGAGTCTTTTTCTATGTTTGTTATTAAAACTAGGTCTCTTTGAGCAATATGGATAATTTCTTCGACCCTTGAAGATTTTAACTTAGTTTCTTTAGAAAATCCAGTTCATGTAATTGACAAAAATAAGATTAGAAGGGAAGTACATAAAAAAAGGAAAATTTTACAAACAAGTTGTGATCCAAAAAGTGAAATACAAGGACTTTATTTTGGCGGAAGAAAAGATCAAACTACGTTAATCAGAGAAGGAAGGCGTATTATTAGACAAAAAGGGCGTATAGCCCTTATAGAGGAGCCGGAAAGCAAGTATTTTGACCACTTAACTATTAAAGGACCTGGAACAGCTGCTAATTTTGTCAAAAATATAATTTTTTGCTTAGAAGCTAAATCAGTAGACCCAAAATCTATTAAGGCAATTGGTTGTGATGGAACCAATGTAAACACGGGAACTAAGGGACCACATTTATTTTCAGGGCCCATTGAATGTATTTTGCCAACATGAGAAGGAAGACCTGTAAAGCAATTTCAAGCAATGGAAACTGATTTACCAGAAGTTGATGAACAAGATCTAAGTGCAGATCAACAGTACTTATACCAAATAAGCTGTGCCATAAGAAACGGAACTTGTCCTGACGAGCTGAGCGAAAAAAATCCAGGAAAACTAAGTCATGCGCGATGGTTGACATTGGCTAACAGAGTACTGCGTCTGTATATTTCAACAAGTGCGCCTTCTGAAACCTTGGTTGTACTGACAAATTTTATAATGAGAGTCTACTCGCCAATGTGGTTTAACATAAAAACAAAACCAATATGTCAGTATGGAGCGCAGCATTTACGGAAAATGATAAGTCTCTCCAGAGGATTTCCCACTGAAATAAAGAAGATTATTGATAATGTTATTTCTCAACTGGGATGCTGATGACTATATCGATTTAATTCATTGGGATAAATGTACTGTAACCGAACCGCCTCTGAACGATGAATATTTCTACTGAAAATTTAATGGCAGCACTTCAGAGCAAATCTGTCATCACCATAAAAAAATTTCCATGCCACACTCAAGCGGCCGAGCGATGCATAAAGATCATTACTGAGGCATCAAGCAAAGTTTGTGGTCATGAATCTAGAGACGGGTACATTCGAGTAAAATTTGATGCAAGGAGTGATTTGCCATCATTTGAAAACAAAAGACAATTCTATAGATTCAAAAAAAGCAAAACTGAATAAGCGTAATTTTGGATCTATGATCAGAGTAGGAATAAGTTAGAGAGGTAGGGGCAAAGTCGGTGGGCGGAACTCTGTAAACAGCTACCTCCTTGTGGTGAGTTCTGGGTTGAGTAATTGATAAGATGGATTTTAATTATTATAATAAATAAAGACAATCATTGCGATGATAATAGTTACTCAAGGGAAGAGCTGGTTTATATATTTTATGGAACCTTGGGCGCGGTTAAAAATTATTTTATTTTCTCCATCTTTTTTTTGGTTACTGTATACATTGATTTCTAACTTTCTGACGCTATACCCCAAACGAAACATGACCTTGAAAAACTTGCCTTTTTAAGACCTATGTGGCGAGGCTAAAAATAAAGCAAAAATTAAAAAAAAAATTGCGAATATTTCTTTATACTCTACAACTTTTTATGACTATACCAAATCGATTTTCAAAAGAAAAATTTTAGGCCCGCCCTAATGTTCATATTATATCAAATTATATTTTTTTAAGAGTGTCTGAATTTTTTTATTTTTCACTTTTGTTACTAATACAGCCAGTTGAAACGGCTTATTCACTTGCTTCATTTCTTGATGTTTTAAAATTAAAATGAAATAACAATTTGGTCTGCTTTTTACTCATTATTAATAAGGACAAATGTTCATAAGAACTTTTCTTATTAGCTTTATATGTAGAATAGCTTCTATTACAAATATACAAAAGCTATATTACCTGGATTTACAGCATTTTCTTTTGATGGTTTTTAACACTTTTTTAAAATAGTTTGAACCTCATAATATCCGCAAAAAAGTTTAGAATCAGTGAGAAATGTCAGCTTGTCTTATGTCTGTCTCTTTTAAATTTTATACTTCCCAGACACAATTACAATTCCGTGATGCTGCCCAAGATTCTTTTCATGTTTATTAAATTGTGCGGAAAGTGATACTTCCCCCACGCAACTGCCGTTAACCTGAACGATGCGAAGCTGAGTTGGGGCAATCCGTCGAGTGCAAGGGCTTTCCTCAAGAGTTAGGAATAATTTTTTTCTAGAAAACTTCCGATTACATCCAAAATGAAAATTTAATACACAAACCTACATAAGATCATTGCATGTCAAATTTGCTAATCTAATACGATATGGGTAACATTAAAAAAAATTTGTTGTTGGGAAAAAAATTCTACTAGTCGCTTGATTTTGGTGATTTATTCATCAACGTTGGGCAAAAAGGTGGCAGAGGTGCGCCGAAAACTATGCTCTATATAACATGCGGGGTCCGGAAGGTGTAAATAGGCGGAAGGTATTTTTCCGAAGAAAAACGGCGGTATGGAAAGGATGGTAGTCGCATCTTTGCAGACTGTTTTATAGCTTGAATAACGCGCCATTATTTACTCCTTCGGAGATAACACATGCCTTTGAAGAATGATTTTTCGTATCAAATATTTATACGATAACGAAAAGGCATCTGCGATTCTAAATATTGTGACTTCCTTTATCAAAAGATAAATTTCGTCTAACGCTTGCAACAAAATTTTTGAGATGTCATCTTTCAAAAATACTTTTGCATCTTTTGGTCGGAAACCCACACTTTTTTCAAAAATGTGACGAGTTTATAATACTATATCAATGTTCTGTCTGAATCTCATAAAGACTTAATCATCATTATTTCAGAAATTTGCTTAGTTCTAAGAAGTATGCCTAAAAAACTTGTTTTTTTAAAGAATTTAACCCTTTGTTTGGTTCCACTTAAGAAAATGGTCCTACTGTTTTTCGTACCTATGATGTGAAATTGCTGTCAGCAATTTTAAGTTTGCAGCAGCTGCAACTTCTAAAATTGCATCTAGTAACTCCTCATCGGACGATTCCATTTCGAATAAGTAATTCTCTTACCAAAAGGAAGTCGTACAATGCAAACGTATGGCAAATACCTGAATACTTGATAAATACTTGAATTGAATATAAATCTTTTAAAATAGAATATAAACAAATTGTTATGATATTAACACATAACGTTGTAAAAAATAAATTGTTGTCCTAAGATATTGTGAAAAACCTGCACTCAAGGCTTCAAACGAATGGTCCTATTGTTATTTAACATTATTTGTCATACAAAATTATATCAGCTGTGTTACTATTAGTAACAATTTTTTAAAATAATCAGAATACTTGACTGATAATTAACAATTGAACGGTACAGGAAAAGAACAAGCTTAGTCACATTTTCACATTAGAAAACACGTTTTAAAGAATTTAAGGCATCATCAAATTTTAGCACCAGATTAAATTAAGTAATTTTTTTGTTAAAAAGCTTCACCATTTTAGTATCATCTATATATGGTTTTGGTCAATACATAAATCTACTTTAGATAAAATGAGATTTTCTTTATAAACTACATAAACAACCCGCAAAAGACGAGCTGAGCCTAGGACTAAACCGCTTCTTTTCCTGATAAATATAAAACGATAATTAAACAAAAAGTTTCGAAACTTATTTATTAATTTTAATGAGAAAACATGTAATATAAAAAATAACTGCTAAAATGAACTATATAAATATCTAATTTAAAATGTTATTTCTCAGAATGAGGTAACTTGGAAAAATGTTATAAATTTTTACTTTTTAAAGGAAATTGGGAGTTGCCCTAAAAAAGTGAACTTTAGGACTTTAGAACCAACTATACCAAACAAAAACCAAACCTGCCCGAATTATTATTATGCGTTTACATGACATGAAAATCAAAAAGAATAGCTTACCCTCATAAGACAAATCAGGAATCAGTCCTTTCATTTCAGATGTCTCCCAATTGTCATTAACTGATGAGAGAAAATAAGTTATTCACGAATAATTCGAAATTCTCTAATAGGTCTTGATGGAAATGAAGCTTTTTTCTTGTAAAAAGTATCAAAATGTTCCTGTCACTTACGAAACATATTTTGATTAAATTAAACTACTCTAAACTGTGATGGTTTCACTTGTGCGTCTTGAAAAACCTGTGTCCAGGCTGAAAGAGAGAACCTTTAATCGTGTATGTTATTCAATTAATTTGAACCCTCTTTACTTTTGAACCAAACTGTGCATAAGTCTAAAGAAGTTAAAATCTTTGTTTTGTCTTCCACAGGAGTCACAAAATATTTTTAGTTCTTGTACATCAGCACTGAGACTAGTGTAGACGAAAACATGGAACATACATCATTACTACTCGTTTCAGTCGCAGTTTCGGGATACGTATAGAATACGCTTTTTGAAGTATATCATATATGAACATTGAAGATAAAGATTTACAGCTGACTTTTATAATAAACAGCCGGTTTTGGATCCTAGTAAAGGCTTAGAGCTTGCCGCGCGGAGCTCTATTTTCGGCATTAAATTAAAATTATTAATAATAGAGATACAGTTCCGGAAGTCGAGACTTTTTATTGGAAATATCTAACTCTACAAGAACCCTTTTTTTAGAATTCCTTAATACTAATAGTTTTCGAGTTATTAGCTGTTTTTTCACTTGTTTAAATATTGTGATTATTAGTACACTTAATTATCTACTGGTGGCAGCATATCGCCAAAATTTAAAATTTGGAGATAAGCTGGTTCTTTTCCTTTACCCTTCAATTATTTGTTTCTATTGCTAATCTATATGAATGTACGATAAGTATGATAGCCAAATAGATGTGGACAAAATTCATTGTAAGGCATACTGAAGCAAAACTATACCATCGAGCGGGAAAATTTCTAAACAATAAAGCGTTCGGTTAACACTCATAAGTCCGTCGTCACAAAAGGCCAAGTGGAGTGCAAATGCATATATTTTAGGCGGTTGAAGTTATATTTTCTGTGTTTATTTTTTATTGATGTAAAAAATAAAATTTAATGTTTGGAATTTTATTTATTACTAAAATATATATGTACGTAATAAATAATACATTTTTTATTGTTTACATTTTTTACATATTATGTTTTTTGCTGAGTGGCCTGGACAAACAAACTGACTACATTTGATACATTTAACACGAGATTTTCGGTCCCTGCTTCTATCACATAAATGCCAACGTCCTTGACCTCGTTCTGGAACGTTTTGACAACCCCTTTCAGCTAATGCAGGAAATACTTTCTTCATTTGTTCTTTTATAGAGGAATGCAAGCTGGTAGATTTCTCAAAGCGATTGTACACATGTTTCTTCATAAGTTCTTTACCTAGTTCTAGTAAAACTTTCTTTCTTCTCGCATCTAGACAACCTTTCATATATTCTGGATGCAACAACTTCCAGATTTTATAAGCATTTATTTCCGCTATGTCAAGCATACGATAAAAAACAACTACTGGCCATCTATTACTTTTTCTTCGAGAAGTGTATTGACCAGCCAGTTTATCGACTACATCTACAGCTACTTTTGTTTTATTATAATGTAAAATTATATCAGGCCTGAAAGCATCTTCTTCACCACTAACTTTATCGTCATAATGTTCACTGGACAACAGAAAAACTGCTAGATTTTTTTTCGGTACATATGAAACAAGTGTCCTGTCTTTTCTAAACCCAAAAAAAGAAAAAAATACCGGTTTATCTTGTGAGGGAAGAAGTTCTTGTGGTATGAGTGTTTTATTTTTTCGAAGTGTTCCACAAATCGTAAGCTTCTTTTCCCATAATTTGTCTCCCAGTTGCAGACTTGTAAAGAAGTTATCAACAGTTATTCCATAACCTGGGCCTAATTGAGATACCATATCCAAAACTTTTGTTGTTTTGTTTGCCTGCAACAAACGTAGAAGTTTAGATATCTAATAATAGGATCTATATGAGAAAGTACTTACCTAAATAAATTTGCATGTTGAATTTATAAAAGAAGTTGCAATCTGCCAAAGCTCAAACTTTGATTCCATATTTGGCCGGCTTGCTCTTCATATAGACACGGAAAGGTGCTCGCCCCCTAAATGGAACAAGCTGTTCATCTATGCAAAGGTGACTACCAGGGTTCATAGCTTTTATAAAATTATTAACCATTTTGCCAAATATTTCCCTAACTGGA
Organism: Kuschelorhynchus macadamiae; assembly: GCA_030620095.1. Taxonomy (NCBI): domain Eukaryota; kingdom Metazoa; phylum Arthropoda; class Insecta; order Coleoptera; family Curculionidae; genus Kuschelorhynchus; species Kuschelorhynchus macadamiae. The sequence goes on along the minus strand of JAUTXW010004988.1, from coordinate 182,036 downwards.
GCGCCTTTATCTTGAGCCTTCTTTTCTTTCCTTGTTTCAAAATTATCGAAATGCAAGAGTCTCATCAATAATTTAAATCTGTTCCGAGAGAAATAGGGAGGTACTATTGGCCGACAATAGGCTTGACCACTCTGCCACAGCATATCAATGGTTTCATTGTTGCTTTGTAGGGCTCCAAATGTTAGAAGTAATCCAAGTAGAGCTTTAATTTCTACTTGGTTGGTTGGAATAAACGTTTTCTTGCTACATGGATTACTAGAATTCCATACATCATGAAAATGTTTAGCTTTGCTATTTGTTTTTAAAACAAATAGCAAAGGTGAAAAAAATAAAAGAAATGCGTCTCTAATTTCAGTGACCCCAGAACTATATTTTGTGAGACCTGAAGCTTTCGTAATTATATTTCCATCAGAAGTTCTTCTTATTGTATTCATAGGAACTTTAGACCATACCAAACCGTCTTTAGATGTGTAATGGGGAAGCTCACATAACCGAACCTCTTCTTGTGTGTTTTCGACCTGCTTTTCTGTTTGTTCAGGATCTACAATTTCATCATCCAATTCTTGAGCCTTGGAGATATGATCATCGTACTCCTCACCTCTTGCGTCAGCCTGGTCTAATAACTTCTCATATTCTGGATCATCATTTTCCATCAAATAAAGCAATTCGTCGTCTGTTAGTTTATTGTTATCTCTAAATTGTGGCTTATTAGATCCATTTTACACGAAAGAATAAAAACAACTTACTGCACTCATACACAAAATCAGTCTGAACGGTAAACAGTGCACCGAGGTTTATTTCATATTATGTCTACGTGGCTTACAATCGACCAAGCAACACGCGACATACAGTAAGGCGCGAAGGCGACTCAGAGACATATGGTCAACTACAAAAGCCGCACATGGGTACAGTCACACGTTAGTGTACGTGATCTATACGAGGGCTTCTCAAAATTTATCGCAAATATAATAACTTCAAAAGGCCAAGCGGGGTGCAAATGCACCCGGGACACGTTTTTTTGCTATAAGTTTGGAAAAAAAAACTAAAATTGAAAAATAGTAACATTTGCTGTTTAAGGCCATATTTGCCCACAGCTACTAAGAAGGGAGTGTTGATTACTTGGTTGCTTTGAATAATACAAACGAAAATTGAAATATGGGGTGCACTTGCACCCCGCTTGGCCTTATGAGTGTTAAACACTAAATTGGGCAGGCTTGTAAGAAAACACGTTATTCTTTTCGATTCAAAATCTGCAAAATTACCTAAAAGTATTTCAAGTATTTCATTATTTCCTGATTTGTCTAATGAAATTAATAAATATTCCAAACAACTAACTTAAACCTAAGTAAAAATTATCTGAGGTTTAAATCCAAATAAATCTGACGATTGGTTAAACTGAAGCGGGCTAAATGAATGTTGTTAAGTGTTTTTAAGTTATTTAAATCAGTTTCATGTTTGACGTCATCGATTAGACAAGAATATACAATCTAGTTTGAAACAGTTCTTCAAATGCAACCATACAAATATTCGCCCAACTGTGCTGTTGCTCTATGGCTACGACGATCTAGTACCTTTAATATTTGTGTCAACATATTCTTTCAATGGCGTAAGCGAAAGTCTTTTCACAAAATATATCAAATTGTCTTTCCTGGACCATAATTTTCAAAAACTGCAGAACGGCTTCATAAAATAGTGGGAAAATTCAAGAACGTTTGAATGACGACCAAAAACAGAAAAAAATGACATATAACCAAAAACAGAAAAAAAATGACAGAAAAATATTTACATCGAATCTCATAATAACATTACATCTTTGAAAAAAATCGTATAAATCATACCTACCGTATTTACAGTTCCAGACGGATTTATAAATTACTTCAAGTTGAAGGTTAATTGGTTTATTAAATATGTTAATTACCCTTTAAATAATTTAACCCATAAATTAAGACACTTAACAATAAATTACTTTAAAATAAAGCTAGTAATCTGTAAAACGAATGGCTTTATGTAAAATGGCTATAATGTATAATTATCGCGTATTTGTTGTGCATTTAGTGGTTTAATGCTTTTATGGGCTTTAATCGAAAATTATAAAGTGGTTCTTTATCAACGAGTAGACCATAAAATGCGCGAGTCGTCTTTACTCGCACAGAAGAAAGAGATAGTTGTTGAAACGGGATTTTAAAAGCTGCAGGTTAGAAGATGAGGAAATATATAATGATGAACCTCTCCTTGGGATTCGAGTCGTTAGGTTCAAAAACTGTTCAAGAAAAAATGGTTATCTTAAATTGTGTAATTAAAAATTGATTAAAAAGTATTTAAATCTTGTTTGTTGTATATTTCACATCGTAATTCTAAATGTTGATTTTGAACCCCATCTTATCGTCAGAGTCTAGCCCTGTTCGGGATGAATTCCTGTCAAGACTGAAGGGTTTCGGGCATTTCTCCTTATGCTCGCCCTACATTGTGCGTTAGATAGCTGCCCAGAACTACCTAGATTGCATTGGTCGTTGGTCTTGACTTAAGACTGTGATATGTATTAATAGTTCTGTTAATAAGACGAAAGATCATTGTTAAATAAAAATAGTAAAATGTGTACTGGAACTGTATAGAATATTAAAGGCAAGTACAATACTACATAAGGATTTAATTCACGACGAAAATCCCTGCAATTTAAATCCTGAAGACAACACTTAAAATTAAACGTTTTCTGATGAAATAGTCTATATCACAAATATGTTACGAGATCATCCTTATATGCCCCTTAATTTTTGACTAAAATTTGAAGTTAACCGTGTGAGTAGTTTTTTGGCGCTGCCGCAAACAGACAGTCAGTCCGACGGATTTGAGAAAATATTTATGGATCCTAAAACGCAAAGATCTGAAAAATTCGGTAAATTCTTTTACCCGGGACTTTCCTCGTCATGAATTATAACTTTTATTGGAAAGAGTGAAGTGTGACCAAAGTTAGTTCAGTACATAGTCACAGTATATATGTATTACAAATATTGGATTCCTACCAATAGGTTTGCCATTTTCTTTCTACCTATTCCATACTTGACTTTTGTGCATAATTTAAAGACTGATAATATGGATATCTTGCAGGATATAAAATTTATGTGTCTTGAGGATGCAACAATAAAGTTGCGAAACGTCGATAATTAAAAAAAACGTTATTTTTACTGGATCCAAACCCCAAATAATACACCACTCACTCTAACATAAAAACAAGAGGATCGTTAACAAAAACCATTTACTACACCTAATATCTGGGAAGTATCTGCGGACCAACGTAGTAGGTAAAGACTGATAATATCGGTTTCATGTAGGATATATATATATATATATATATATATATATATATATATATATATATATATATAGACAATTTAAAAAGTCCTTTGTTTTTTTTACTGGGTCTTTACCCCAAATAATTCACACACTCTAACATAACAACAATGACAACAAAAAATTTGAAGTCAATCGAGTAAATAGTCTCTGCAGCGAACTGACAGACAGATAGACAGCCATACCTACAGACGGACCGACGAAATTGATTGGCATCTAGCGACGCTAAAACGTAAAGATGTGTAAAACCTGAGAGGATGATTTTTTCGGGATTATAAACATTTTATTTAGCCGTCATTTTGTACGGTCGTCTTGAATTAGTACCACTATTTCACTAGTTAATCCCTATACCACAATTAGTTATGGCACACAATTTGAAATCAAACCATTAAGCAGTTTTTTCAGGCTGAATTTTTAAATATTTTATTATGCCGCCACTGTGTTCCGCCGTCTTGGATTAGTACCAAAATTTTACCGTTTGATTTCAACATAATGCTTGATGTTTTTGCAAAATTTGAGATCAATCGGATAAGTAGGTTTTTAGCTACGCAGCGACCAGATAGGCAGGCAGACAGAGAGACTGACGGAATTGAGAAAACATGTTTTTTGTCATCTAGGGAACCTGAAACGTGAAGATCTGAAATAATCTCAGGAAATGATTTTTTCACGATTACAATACCTCCCTTTTACGAGGGAAGTAAAAATCTCGGGGGGTGATTTTTCCACGATTACAATACTTCCATTTACGAGGAAAGTAAAAACTGATAAAAATATTATGACAGATAATGTTTAATAGTGATGTTTGAGGTCCGTTTGTTCAAAATACTTTAAGATATAAGAGTTCTGACTAACTGTCTCCTGTCACAGTATTAATAACCTGTTGGTTAATAAAAATTACTTCTTTAGCTGAATACTAAACGAGTCAAATTTGTTTGTCAGTATAATTAGATCAGTAGAAAATCATTTATTTCATTCATTATTTATTAACAAACAAGGTAACCTGGAACTAAATTCTACCAATGAGACGTTAGCACAAGTCACTAGAGTTTTCTAGGAAATGGATGATATCGCTCCATGTCTCCAACCAACACCGTCTCTACTAGAAAGCCTGGAAACTGCCATTGACAGCTTGCAATGAGTCCTCACTAGTAGTTAATTTTTGTAGTTAACTACTATCTGTAAATTCCTTTACGCCGTGTTTTTTGCATTCGTTCTTACAACTAAATTAGAACATTAATAGTGTTTAACTATTTCTGTATATATTTCTGATAGTGCTATTAGTTTTGAGACTGGTGCTATAATAAAAGAAATTTGGGGTAGGGAGGAAAGGACCTAAGATACATTTTACAAGGTACAAAGGACGAAGAAAGTCGAAAGAAGTGGCTTCATGCAATAAAAAGAGGTTTTACTTCAACAAAAGCATTGATAGCACAACATAACTGTTTGCAGTTATTATTTAATTTAAGTGGAAAGTACAGGTTGTATAAGTAATGAAAAGATATATATTTCAACTCGGCTAGATCAGCCTCATACACATTTTGCCAACTTTCTTGTCATTATACAAGATTTTTAGATCTTGATTATATAGATAGAGAATATGGAGGGTTGACTTGTGCCAACCTTTTACTTAGACCTCGCAGAGGGGCCCACTGTAACCTCCTTCGGAGATTTACTCGTCGAGCCAGCCAACAGCATTGCCATCATAGGTGTGGATCTCATTGCGCCTGTAACCGTCAGGCACGCTAGTCTCTGTAGCTGTTGCATTTTGTTTTGTGCAACAACTTGCTTGGCTTTGGTTCACCACACAATGGCACCGTAAACGAACATAGGTCGAATGACGGCGGTGTAGAGCCAGAGGACAATCTTGGTGGACAGACCCCAGACTTTCCCGATAGCTCCTCTGCACTGCCAGAAAGCTTTGGTGACCTTCTTTGATTTTTCGCTAAGGTGCTTATTCCGATTGAAGGTGCTATCCGGGGTGACTCCCAGATACATAACCTCTTTAGATAGACCGCTCTGTTTACGGAAACGAGAAGGTGGTCTTAGGTTGGCCAGCTTTCTCTTCCTAGTGAAGAGTACCATCTAAGTTTTTGTTGGATTCACAGAGAGTGCGTTATCTACGCACTATCCTTCTGCCAGTCTTAACGCAGCCTGCATTGTTTCACACAGGACGTTTTCGAATTTTCCTGTTAGCAGAATAGTGATATCGTCTGCATAACCGATTGTGTAGAATCTATTTTCATTAAGATTCTTAATAAGGCTGTTGACTACCATGTTTCAGAGAAGCGGTAATAGCACGCCGCCCTGGGGGCAGCCTTTGCTTATCAGCGTTCTCATCGTGGTGTCTCCTGCTTTTTTTTAGTTCAACTGTTCTGAGCTTCAGCATACAGCCAATAATGGTTGGGTCTTCGCTGTATCTGGTCAGCGCCAGTTCTACACTTCTGAAGGTCGCTTTGTCGAAGGCGCCTTCAATGTCTAGAAAGACTCCTAAAGCCGACTGCCTGTGAAAAAGCGACTCCTCTATTTTCTGAACCATATAATGCAGTTCGGTTTCTGTTGATTTACCATGTTGGTAGGCATGTTGGTTAGGGTGTATTTCCATCGCAGGCAGATGTTCATCCCTAATCTGTTTGTCACAGAGCCTTCCATAAGTCTTCATAAGAAATGAAGTTAGGCTAATAGGTCTGTAAGATTTTGGATGGGAGTAGTCATCTTTACCAGGTTTGGGAATAAAGACGACCCTCACCTCTCTCCATTTCATAGGTATATAGCTTAGGGATAGACATGCCTTAAATATAAATTCTAGATGTCTAATAACAACCTCCAGACCACATTGTAGCAAAGCCGGGAAAACGCCGTCAGTTCCCGTGGACTTAAATGGTTTGAAGGTATTAATTGCTCAAGCTATTTTGTCTTTCGTCATCACTGTGTTTATGACCTCCCAGTTTGCTTCTATAGCGACTGGATGATCTTCCGGCCACACATAGTCTTCAGTGGTGTCGATAACTTTGCATTCCGGAAAGTGAGTCTCCAGTAGTATTTTCACTGTGTCTTCGGAGGTGACGGTATAATTTCCGTCGCTCTTCCTTAGACTTCCCGGCTGCATAGCAGGATCTTTAGAGAGGACCTTCTTAAGCTTCGAGGCCGACGACGTGTTGGAAACCTCGTTGCAGAAGTTCCTCCAGGCTGTTCTTTTCTTAGCCCTGAGTTTCTTTTTAAAGATCCTTAGATGGTTTTTATAGTCTTCCCAGTTTTGGGTTCTTTTAGCCATATTGAAAGCCTTCCTTGTATTTCTTCTGAGTTTCTCTATTTCTCCATCCCATCCAGGGTTTCTGGTATTCTCCCTAAGAGTAGGTAAAGGGCAGGAGGTCTCGAAGGCCATCATCAGGCTATCATTTAGAAAGTGCAGGCACTCCTCAATCTCCTCTGAGTTGTTCAGGATTTGTGGAGGATTTCCTCTTTCTATTGTTTCCGTCCGAGCGTTAACGAACCTCGTGGAGTTCGTTTTTCGCGGGTTTCTGAACGGTATCCTGTTGGGTGGTCTGACAAGTAGCTTATAGCATATCCACCTGTGATCCGACATGGAAATGTCGGAGGAGACGTACCAGCTCATTACCTTGTCGTATATATTTATAGACGCAAGAGTGAGATCTATTATTGTTTGGTGTCTGAAGGTTACAAACGTAGGTTCGCAGCCTCTGTTCACTATATTTAAATTAATCCTTGCCAAATAATTGAGTAGAAGTTTACCTCTTTCATTGGTGTTCCTGCTACCCCACACCGTATGGTGTGCGTTAGCATCACAGCCAACGATAAGGTCCAACCTCTCCGTCTTACATTACTGCACGACTCTTGTCAGTTCGGTGGAGGTGACCTGTTCTCCTGGATTCTGTAGGAGATATGCAGAGGCCAGGGTGACCTCTACCCGGTCATTCCCTTCGCCCGCAGAGATTCAGACGACGGTCACGTCCGCACTGCACAACAGGGGCATTATATTTGCTTGGAAGTGCCTAGGTATATATATATATATATATATATATATATATATATATATATATATATATATATATATATACAGGTCCTAGGCTTATCTTTGTTTGTTTTGTAGTAGACTGTGCCTTGGAGGCCACCAAGTCCACATACTTTATTTTGCACTACCCAGGGCTCTTGAATTAGAGCGATGGTGTTCTTATTTTTGCCGAGGTGGCGTTGCATATTCGCCATCGCCGCCCGGCAGTGTTGGAGATTTCCCTGGATGACATTTATAGTGTCCATCACAGGCGAAAATCCTACATTTAGCCCGGGGGCTCGTATCTGAGTCGGAGTCAAGAAGCTCCTCCTCGGTCTTGGATTTAGGGTTGTCAATTTCCATGACAGCCGCCTCATCCGTCGCCAAGTTGGGTCCTCCCGTAGTTGTTTCGGGGTTATTCTCTGGTGCCAGTTTCGAGGAGGGGGGCGCTTTCCGAGGTCCGATCGGAAAGATCAGTCCTTAGGTCAGCGGCTTCCCCCGGGGCTGGCACTGTTAGAGCAGCCTCCGTGTTTTGGTGTCGAGGGGTGGTCTGACATACTTTCATTTTTAGGGAGCTGAATTTATAATTCAGTCTCCCATCTTTCATTTTGATGGTACTTACCTACTCTTTTGAAACACCAAGAACAAGGAGCTGTCCTTGATTGGGCAGCTCCCTGACATCTCGGTGGAAGAGGTGCCATCTACCTACATTTGCCCAAGGGTTTTGCCCCTTGAGCCGACGCTTGACAACGTCAAGATCTTCTAGTGGGCCAGCTATCCATATTGATGTTTTGACCAGCTGGGGAAGCCTATTCGCTAGAACTGCTTCCAGATTGGCTCCCTCCCAAAGTGGAGGTAGTCCAGCAACAGCCACCACCAGCCAATCCGCCGACAGCTGGTCGTTTGCGGTGATTCTCAGGATCTCGCCGCTGTATTTAAATCCACCACTAAAACTTGGCGGAACCGTCTGGGAGATTCCAGGGGAGGCTAAAAATGCATCCAGCTCTTTCAGTAGCGTCTCCTCTACAATTCTCACCTGATCTGAGGTGATCTTTTCCATGGGGTCGCCCCGGTTCACCACAACCATCCTGAGATCGCTAGCGGCTGCCACGGTAAAGTTCCCTGGAGGACCAGTCCTCTAGGGTTTGGATGCCGGTCTTTGCTTTTTATCAGGGTGCAGTTTTTTGTGCTGCCCTCTCCGAGTCCTTGGATTCTTGCCTCTCAGCAGTGTGGAAACGCCCGAGGATTCTTGGTCCTCGGAGCCTCCACCAATTGCCTTAGGGAAAGGTGTCCTCTTCGGCTTGCCCTGTTGCCTTTTTGCGGTTTCTGGGTTGGCTTTACTAGCCAGGACACTTCCGTCGCTACGGGGTTTTTCAGTCGAGGAAACCATATCAGTTCCCTGCTTTCCCAGTCTGGCAGTTACGGGGTTACCTTTGGGAGCCAGCTCACCGTGTTTGCCCCTGGATGCAGTGGACTGCAGGGTTCACTCTGAGCAGGTAGGCTGTTTGCTTTTTCGTACGCCAGCAGTGTGATAAAAATGTAGATATTGTTTCATTTTGTTAAGATATTTGGTATGTTAGTTTATCATTATAAATAATGAAATATTACTTCAGATTAAGAATATATTTCCTCTTACAGGAAAGGAAAAAGATTTTACAAAAACTAGAAAATTCATTAAAAAAAAACAGTTGTTTCTGTTTTGAACTAATTTTACAGAAGCAGGTTTTGTTGAGACAAAATTTTTGTGATGCAGCTACATATAAAACTGGCAAAAAAGCACTGTTTAGTATAGTATTTGAAAGATGGTAAGTAAAAAAACAGCTAAAGCCTACTATTAATCTATTTCAAATCAATTACTCTGTTTTTCAATACTAGTGTTGAAAAGTAAATAAAGCCCTACTGAAGACTCTTTGTGGTTGTAAGAAAAATAGTTTTTCTATTTTCCTAGGACCTACCTCGTTTGAAAACTTTCACTTGCAACACTTATGTAATATAAAACTTCAATAGAGATTTATTCTGTGTAACTAAATTCTCCCAATGCTGATTTATAAAATTACTTTTGTCGCCTACGTAAACTGGTGGGAAAAGCTTGAATTTACTACCCATGAGAACACGGATTTAGCACAGCCTATATTATATTTAAATAATTGACTAAAAGTACTTGTTTATATTTAAAAACAAGATGAAGGTTTATTTAAACATTTTATTATATATAATTTGTTATAGGGACTTTGACAAAAAAAACATATTTCAGAGTTTTTAATTTCCACTTAAAAATGATATGTACATAATCTACTTAAAGTAAAAAAAAATTAATATATATATAATCTTCTCTCTTAGGCCATCAGTACTCCCTCCAATAAATCCACGCTTATCCAGCCATAATGCTGTGGGAGTAATAATATTGTGTAATAATAGTAGCATTTCGGTTTTTTTTTAAATATTTCCATTACTTTTGTGTTCTTGCACCCATTGTATGTTCTATATGCCATCTAACGTGTCTTACCGAAAAGAATAAAAGAGGCCGCAGATAAATATTCATTAGTCTGCAAATGTCGGATCGGAAATAGCCAGTGACAATATTCAGATATTGCCATAGGTAGTAATTAATAATTGTCCTATATTTGACAAAAAAAATATCCATAATTTTTATACAATAAAACCAGTTTAAATTTTTATAAATACTTGAATAAATCACCCATTTAATACTTTTCAGTTAATAAAGCATACAATTCTAAGTTCGTCTGCTGAAATGTTTAATTCAGACACGAGAGCGTGGTGTGCACATTACTATGTGAGTTTAGCGATTAGAGGACATTTTCCAAAATACAGGTCAGAACCAAAATTCCTGGAAGTCAAACGGTTTTTCCTGGCAACTAACCAGGTTTCATTTGGCAATTGGTCCACTGACATATTTCAGAAATTTTTCCTTCCGTGTAACGTTTTCTGCCAAACAATCATCTATGGTTTTTACCCCATCTGTTACAGATATATTGTGATATGGAAATATTAGCAATGTAGCCATATGATGACACAATAATTAACCTCTCCAGCATTCGCACATAGAAGTTTTATCTGCAAGTAACAAATTCAAAAATATTTTAAAATCAGTAACAAGGTTTTCAAAATTAAATACTGTTTCAACACTTTAAATATTTTTTACAATATGAATATGTGCCCAAAATGTATAAAGAGCGCTTACCTCAACCTTGTAAACACAATCTCTCTTATACTTGCAGGAGCATATCTTTGATTACAGGAAGTTCCCTATCAAAACCATATCTTTCACACAGTTTGAATCTATCGCGTTTTCTTAGTAAAAAGGGAGTCATACAATAAACACATAAATCTATTATGGTTATTTAAGTAAAAATCAAGCTTTAGTTATTAGAAATTGACAATATACACTTGTAGTTGTTCGTAAGTATACTTACATGTAATAAAAACTAAAAGTTCACTTGAAAAACCAGGAAAAAAGAACTTATTTTACGAATAATCAATATAAACAAACTTCGAAAAGTGAACATTGAGATGACAGTGCCTAACTATATGGCCGTGACGTTACAACTCCAGCTGTTCATTGCAGGAATAACTACTTTTGATGACTCATCGATGCCCGCTTCCAGGCTTTCTAGTACAGCCGGTGTTGCTTCAACGGAACCTAAACCTGAATCCGGAATCTGCCTTTCCTGCATGATTCGATGGGGACGTTGAGCCAAATCTTTGGTCAAAATAACACTCATTCTACCACATTCAGTTTCTTTTGGGAAAAAAATTAAGGAGCCCTTAAAATGGAGGCTACTTTGCTCAGCTGACAGAGAGAGAAAGAGAGAAAATATGGCATAAAATGCTCAAGATGAATATTTTTAGTTTGTACAGAACGTATAGCTCCATCTGTATTAAAAATATGAATCCCTCAAGTCAACACAACAAGGGTGTCTACGCAAATTGAGATAAGGTTGCTGTGCAATAGCGGAACATTTCTGGGATTATGAGAAGCATTCAAAAATGTAAATTTGTAAAAAATAAAGTTCGGAAATAACTTTATTATTACAACAAATAGGGTTGGGTTAACAAAAAGTAGGACAACTGCTAAGAATTTCAGAGAGGTCAAAAAACGGGGTGGAAATGACCAATCATAAGTGTAAAATTAGGGAATTGGGAATTCCACTGTTTGAGAATATCTCCAACACCTATTAACAGAATTAATTGCATAACATTTAAAAGCATTTTTTTAGCATTTTAAGAGTTCGAATCATCTTCAAAATAAAAGGTTTATTTTACCAGGTACTTATTAGTACGTACCCCTGAAGACACTTAGTTAGCTGTAAGGGCTTTGTTAATAATATTTTACAGGATATATGAATTCTTTTGCGTATATAGTATTTTTCGTTTCGATCCGTACTATTCACCTTTTTTATAGTATAGTATTATAACATACAGTTTTCGGCAACCTAACAAAACGAAAGAACAAGATAATAAATAATATAGGAAACAATGCAGCATAAAGATATTAATAACTTTTTTTATCGGATGCTCATTTTAAATGCAGTAGTTTAAATTGATTAATTGCAAAACAAGATATTGGTATTTAATTCCGAAAGTTCAATTTTATCTGGCATAATTAATTGTAGTTAACTGACCTTGTCCCTTGTATTGAAATTATATATGGTATATAACAAGTCATAGACAGAATATGTTTTTTACTTCCCTACATAACAACTTATGTAGTATATTAATCATGAATAAAAATAACTTTTGAAAGGGGGAAATATTTTGATCACCAACATTTTCGAAGTTGTGGAAATGTGTAAATAAATAAAATTTCAGTTTACTATTTACCATACCTCCGTAACTCGTAAATCGATTTATAAAATTTGCAATATATGGTTTCGTATTAAATTTTACCGGCTAATTTTTGTTTCAAATTTGATTTTTGCACAAAATTTCAAGTACATTTGATAAGTTGTTCTTTTGGTAAGCTGACCATTCGTCCTGCATTTTACATTATTAATCCTTTCTTTTTATCTGCTGTCCTGTATTGTATGTTGTGTATTTTATTCTTGACGATTAAATATTGATGTGGTATTGTTACTTTATCGCTTTAAATGTCGAGATAGCAAATGTATTTTGGTTGCGGCGTACCGACGGGACGTTGAATGATTTGTTTGATTAAAGCACAGGTTAAAATAATGTGAAAATAAATAGTAAAAATATAGGGTCGTCGGCCCCGGCTGAGCAGGTTCGAGGCCGAAGGGCTTAAATTACACATAACTGAAGAACATAGTTCCACCCCACCGTTCCACCTATCCCATTTCTTTGTCTAACCATGCGCCACACCATGTATCTTGCTTAAGTTTGTTCACAACCAGGCTTCCATTTTCTCATCTTCTATTACTGTGATAGAAGCAGATAAAATTATAATTCTAGAAGTTGCTAATGTGCCATTAGTTTTAAAAAATGATTTTAAAACATTGGAAAAAAAATAAAGAATAAATAGAGAAATCAGTTGGGATGAAATCGGGGACAGATAAATGATGAATGAATGATGATTCTATTAATGAAAATGAGCTTTTTGATGAAGATTATGCAATTTTTGTCCAAGGAAAAGGTATTTCAGTTGCGTCAGTTAAAAACATGTACTGATCAAAGGTGGGTAGACATTTTGCATCTGAAAATATTCCTTTTAAAAATCTTTTGCATATAATAGAATTTTTTCTATGCCTTCCGGGAACCAATGCACCTCTCTAAAAGGATTTTTACTTTTATGAATAGGCTATGGACAAGTGACAAATCTCAATTGTCTATAGACACAATTAGGTCTATGTTGATTTTAACTTATAGTGTAGTGAGAGTTTTTACGGAGTTAAGCTCCAACAATGTTGAGCTCTTAAAGAAAGTCCATAGCTGCGAGAAATATTTATAAAATTATATGTTTTACAAATTTTTATTTTATATTAAGGTACCAGTGAATTCCGGAAAGACAACCGTTTCGAACGTCTACAATTCCCTGTGAATTTTGAAAAATTCCTGATATGTCCTGTATTGACTCACAACAAATATGGTCTGCTTATCTTTTGGTAGTGAATTTTCATATTCGCTTTACACCAAAATTTTATCAGATTATTCCTACATCACTAAAATTTAAGGTGCATTAGCTAAATTGTTTCGTAATAATGGTGTTTTTTTTTACATTTAGTGAGGCCGCCAATTTGTCTAACCTTAATAGAATTTTACCAAAATGACCCTGGATTTTTGACCAAAATTTGGAGTAAATCGGACAAATAGCTTTTGAGTTACGTCGCGCCCAGACAGAACTATAGACCCACATAAATAGGAGAAGAAGTTTTTCGGGATCGGGGACAAAATAAAAGATTTTAAAGTTGCAATTACTATTGGTAGGAACGGTTTAGGCATCATTAAGACCAGGTATGGGCAACCTTTGCTTAGCTGATGGCGTAATTTCGGGAGGTAGGAAATAAGTAGGTAGTAGTAAATGAAAAAGCGATAAAAATTCATACATTTTTGTATTTATTAATGATAATCAAACATATAAAAAACAAATTAACAAAAACACATAGAAAAATCAAATGCAAATTAATGAGAGACTTGAGTTTGAAGCTGAAAAACAAGATAACCAATATATCAATATTACTAGTATATAGGCGCAAAGTGTTTTCTACATTAACATCTGTAAGCTGAGTACGATGCGTATTTTTAATAATTTTCATGAAGCCCCTCACATTTATACGTGCTACCGAACGTACAAATTATTTTTCGTGCGAAAATTGTCAGCTGTGGATACTTTTCTTCGGAAATCAATGTTCTGTAAAATTCGCTTAGATCCATATCATCAAATTTAAACTTCAAATGTGAGTCTTCTTGAAGCTCGATCAACTTCATTTGTAGGTGAAACGGAGCATCTTCCACATTACATATACAACGATTTGCAAAAATATTGAAAGTGCTATCCATATTCTTAAAATCGGAAAACCGATGAGTGCTCTGACAGTAGTTTCGGTTCTTCAGCATAGCCACAGTATTTAATGTTTTCGTGACTGGATAATGTTAAAAAATGAAAACAGTTTTTACTTCCATTTGTGTTTCCCACAAGCGAATTTTGTTTTGAAAAGCTTTATGACTGTACAGCCGACTTACAAATTGCCCTTGTTTTTGAAACTCCAAGTTCAGGTCGTTTAAGTGTCCTGTGATGTCTACCAGGAATTCTAAGTCACAAATACAACATGGTATCTCCAATTTGCAGAAATTTTTCTCTTCATCAAACAGCCTGTATCGTTCACTGCTGAACATAGGCCTCTCTCATTAGCTTCCATCCATCTCGATCTCGAGCGTTCTAAAGCCAGTTTGTTGTTATGCGCTTTATGTCGTCTGTCCAACGGATTGGGGGACGCCCTCTGTTTCTGAACGCGTCCTGTCTAGGACGCCATTCCATAATTTTCTTGGTCCATTTTTCGTTAGACATTCTGGTTACGTGTCCAGCCCAATTCCACTTAAGATGAGTTATTCGCCTAACTGCGTCTGTTCTTCGGCGTATTTGCTCATTTGGTGCTCTGTCTCTCAACGTGATTCCCAGAAGGGAGCGTTCCATGGCTCCTTGAGCCACTCGAACCTTATTTATTGACCTTTTCGTTAGTGTCAGGGATTCTCCGCCATACGTCATTACTGGTAGGACGCATAGGTCAAACACTATACGCTTCAAGCATACAGGGATATAAGTCTTAAAGACATGTTTTAGTTTTCCAAAAGCAGTTCACGCAGTGTCTGATTATCTCTGCCGATTCTTATTTCATGCCCCAGGTATTTGTAGGATGTGACTTGGGAAATTTGGTTTCCGTCTACCAAGATATTTCGGCTAGCAACTAGATTTGTCATGAACTGCATTTTGGAAGTGACGATTTTGAGGCCAACCCTGTGTGAAGCCGTTATGAGTTCTCTGAGCTCTGTTTCTGCCTTATACACACTGTCCGAGATCAACACGATATCGTCGGCGAAAGGTAGGTGGGTGAGGTATTCCCCGTTAATATTAATGCCTGTGCCATCCAGTTCGATGTTCTTGAACATATATTCTACTAGAGTGGTAAATAATTTTGGTGAGATTGTATCACCTTGACGGACCCCATGTGCTACTCTAAATTTGTCATTGCATGCTTTGAGCATTTTAGTGTGCTTTATGGAGTCGAATGCTTTCTCGTAATCGACGAAAACAAGCAGGAGTGGTCTATTGTATTCCACAGATTTCTCAATTAAGGTTTTAATAACCATCAAGTGATAGTTAGTGCCGTACCCGGATCGAAAACCAGCTTGCTCCACGGGCTGGTAGAGGTCTAGCTTGGGTGTTAGCCGCCTGGTGAAAATCTTCGTGAACAGTTTGTAGAGATGGAGAAGTAAGCTAATGGGTTTGTAGTCCTTCAGGTCTGCGATGTTTCCCTTTTTGTGCATAATAACGATAACTGCGTTATTCCATGCCTCGGGTGTTGTAGATTCTACAAGACATTTGTTAAATAGCCTCGTTGTGGCTTCCAGAAGACATTCCCCACCCTCCTTCACTGCTTCAATAACCAGATCATCTTCTACTGGCGCTTTGTTGTTTTTCTTTTCTGCCATTTCTTCTCTGGTGATCTCTGGCATTTCTTCTGATCCTTGATTTATGATTCGAGGAATATCTTTATTACGTTTTGGTTGATCGTCGCTATGATATAGTTTTGAGTAGAAGTCTTTAGACCTTTAGAATCTCCTGTCTGTCCCTGACTACTTGCCCATTTGAGTTTTCAAGTTTAGTTATCTCGCTCCTACCTATTGCGAGCTTATTCTTCAATACTTTTATGCTTTTATTCTCTTCTATGACTTTTGTTACTCATTTTGTATTGAATTCTCTAGTATCCTTCTGAACGACTTTCGAAATTTCCTTGTCCAGCTGTCTACGTTCAACTTGGTCGTCTGTGTTGTTCTGTAGGATGTCTCGCCTACGATTTATCACATTTCGAGTTTCTGTGGAAACTCTATCATCTCTGCCATTTCGTTTGCAACAGTGTTTTCTCTGGGCCTCCCATACGGATTTTTGTATAGTATCATTTAGCTGTTCTATGCTCATTGAAGCGGTGTTCCCCAGATTTTCCACTATAGTTCGTTGGTACTTTTCTTTGTCTTTCACCGTGGTCAATCCTGCATTTTTTGTCCTTGTGAGCATTCTTCTCTCTTTCTTTATATTAAGTATTACTTTTGCTCTTACTATTCTGTGATCACTTCCTACTGAGAGGCGGTTGAGCACTGTTACATCCTGTATGGTTTCTTTCCTATCTGTGATTACGAAATCTATTTCGTTTTTTGTTCTTCCGTCGGAGCTTTGCCATGTCCATTTTCGGTGTTCTGCCTTTTTGAAGAAAGTATTCATAGCATACAGGTTATGTTGTAGGAGGAATTGTAGTAGAAGGTTTCCTCTGTCGTTTCTTTGTCCTATTCCGTATTGTCCAAGGGAGAATTCAGTCTCATCTTGTTTCTTCCCGAGTTTTGCATTTAGATCTCCCACAACTACAGTGAAATGCGCTGAAATCCTAGTTAATGCTGCATCAATCTCTTCGTAGAAGTTCTCAATTTTCTCATCTGAGTGGGTAGTTGTTGGAGCATATGCTTGAATAACTTTGGTACTATATCTTTGGTTCAATTTTATTACCAGAAGGCAAACTCTCGGGCTTATGCTTTCAAAGTGTTGAATATTTTTAGCATGTCTTTTGTGTACCATGAGTCCTACTCCCCCTATGGAGCTTTCATCGTTGCCTCGGAAGTAGAATATATTACCCGATTTCAGAGTGGTTTTATTCTCCTTCTTCCGTTGCACTTCGCTGATGCCCACTATATCCCAGTGTATCTGATTTAGTTCTTCTTCCAGTTCTAAGATTTTTTGATCGGTTGAGAGCGTTCTTGTGTTGTAAGTGGCGATAAGCAGTTTTCGTCGTCTCTGGTGACCTAGTCCAACCCGGAAATTCTTAGCACCCTCCGATCGCTGCCGGTTCCAACCGACACTTTGGCTGGGGGCAGCTGATCCGCCGGCGACTGAGGGCCGTACGTTTCCTGTGTGCTGCATGTTTGAGAGGGTTTTAGCCTTATACTATCACGCTGGCCATTGCGGGTTGATAGGAGGTCTTTGAGGGTTACATTTCCTTACACCCTCGCCGGAACGGTTATACCGCCGTGGTTCGGTCGTCAGAGCCTCTTCGGTTATCTAGCAGGGTGTACCGAGTGATCGTGGTCACTGCTCGTGCAGGCGAGGTTGACATTTGGGCTGACCAATTTTACCATCACCCCCTTACACCTATTTTTTTTCTTAATTTTTATAAAATCAACTATTTCTTTTCTAAGGTCATACAATTTTTTAGCATTTTACCTTTGCTTAGCCACCATACTTCGCAATAGTATGTCATATAATCATGTTTTAAAGAGAGTTCATCCAAAAATACTTTAAACTGATGATGGTTAAGACCGCGGGATCTAATAAAATTGATGGTACTTACTACCAAATCCATAACGTTCTTCAGTCGACTTAGAGCACAAGTTTTGTTGGTGAATAATGCAATTCAGAATTATTAAATCACATTCTTGCACATTTATAATGGTTGCTTTTTCCTTCAGGATTCCGATAAAACCTTTTCGTGAACCGACCATTGAAGGTGCATCATTTGAGCACACTCGAACTAATTTACACCACTGCAAACCATATTGCTCAAAAATACTTTGCACCTCTGCAAAAATATCTGTTCCAATAGTGATCCCTTGTAGTGGACGTGAAACCAGTAATTCCTCTGTCACTACAAATTATTTATCAACACCTTATATAAAAATAGTTAACCAAAGCAATCGAAAATTCTTGAAAACCAGCCAAGCTCTCAGTCTATGTTTTTTTATATAGTCAAAAGCAGTGTTATCGTGCGGGTCATACGATTTATCAACGACAAACTTTATAAGTTTGTTTTTCTTTTATTACGAGTAATCATATCCTCCGCATAAAATCCGCAAGATGAATTAGATAGACCTATGATATTTTCATATGAAAAAAGAGGATAAACATATAAATACCAGCAGTTGCAAAAATCTTTGAGCGATGTCACTTCAAAGTCAGATTGACAAGTCAGTGACAAAATGAGTAATAGAAAACAATTTTTGGGGTTTATGTAATAAAATATTACGAAAATGAAAATTCACCGCGTAATATCCAGGAGACAGTAGCAAAAGTTCTGGGAATAGGTATAAGGACTGTGCAGAAAATTGTGCATGAAAAAAAGCATAATTTACTATCGAAGAAGATTAAGAAATGTACACGAAAAAAGCCAAAGACAGAAGACTTAAGTGACAATGTAAAAATGGGTGTTCGTAATGCAATTTACGATCTATACACATCAAAAACTAATAAGTCTTCAAGTTTTAAAAGAAGCTTTAAAAAATTGAGGCATATTGGAAATTGGACTAAAATCGTTGTCAAAATTAATAAAAATGTTGAGTTTTCCATATAAAAAGGACTGTAATCGAAGATTTTTATGCGAGTTGCCACATCTAGCAAGTCAGCGTATCCAGTTTTTAAAGAAATACACGAAAAATGTTAATTAAAAATTTAGAAAAGTGGTATTTTTAGACGAGACTTCGATATTTTCTAATGGAAGTGGTTAGAAATCTTGGCAGGACGATTCTGTAAAAAGTATCAAAAGAAAAGAGGGATGTGGGACGGGAAAACGGTTCATCATTTTGCATGCAGGTTCTTCAACAGGATTTCCCCCAGGTGCAAGTTTAGTGTTTTCTTCAACATCCAAAAGTATGGACTACCATGATAATATAACCTTTGAACTGTTTGAAAAGTGGTTAAAAGAACAACTGATTCCAAATAACAACCTACTTCATCCTGGAAGAAAAGTGATATTTATGACTGACTAATTAAACGAAAACAAAATCCTTTACCCAATATGCTGAAACTAGAACTTCTATTAATGGCAAAATCTATTAAAAAACCAACAATATATGCCGTAGATGAAATATTACGAGAAAATGGGCAAAATATGGGCTGGGGCAAAATCTTATTACGGAAAACACGTGAACGATCGTCTTACATCAGAAGTGCATTGTTTGGCAAGATTCATTAAATTATATTACGCCGGAGTACTGGAAGAAATCTGTGGAACATACGGAGAAATTAATATGGGATTGGTGGAGTCGAGAACGAGTTGTAGATGTCGAAATAGCACCAATAATCATTGCGCCATTTGAGGACGACTCAGACGGTGAGGACTTTTTAAGTGATGATGATATTTTTTAGTCTATAATATTAAAAAGTTTCTGAAGGATTATATTAGTCTTTGACGTGTATATATGAATATCAACTTTTGCATTGTAACTTAAGTCTTTTGCCTTTCAATTTTTTCGTGTACATTTCCTAATCTTCTTCGGAAGTAAATTATGTTTTTTTTCATGCGCAAGTTTCTGTACATTCCTTATACCGATTCTCAGAGCTTTTGCCACTGGCTCCTGGATATTAGCCAGTGAGTTTTAATTTAAAAAATTTTTTATTACATTTGACACCATTTTTTTGCTTACTTTTTTAGTACATTTGTAATTTTGTAGGCAATAAATAAACAATTATAGAATATTTGTACCAATTTTAAAGCGTGTTTAAAATAAGTAAATTTTTTTATTAATTGTAAGACAAAATTTGATATATAAAAATCAGTAAAATCGCTTTACCAGAAACTCGGGGCTAACGAAAAATACAGGCTATATATATATATATATATATATATATATATATGTATATATATATATATATATACATATATATATATATATATATATATATATATATATATATATATATATATATATATATATATATATATATATATATTTCGTTAATTATTTTCTTGGCCATAGGTTAACTCATTGAGAATCAAAACTACAACGTAATCGACTTATTATATTGAGCTTTTTCAAGATATTTTATTTTCTACAATAAAAACACGTATAGTTAGTATTTAAATTGGTTAAACATTATTGAAAAAACATCACTCAAAAAAACATTACATTTAAAACAAACTATGATCATGAACACAAAAATACATTTAAAACAACATTAATATTATACAGAGTACGTACCTTGGAAACATTTCATGTGTACGACTGTTTTGCGATTGCAATAATTTCGACACGTCTGGAATTCTGGTAGATAAAAACGAGACAAATTTTTTCTATTTTTTTTTATATTTAGTTTGATTTTTATTGCTGTACAGAGTTTGGGTTTATGATCTTACTGAAATGTACAGGTTTTTATGTATGGAGTAGTTTATTTATTTAAATTAATTTACTTAGATATCAGATTATAATAAATTTGGCTTAAGTTATTGATGTCTTTTTTATCGTTGACGGCATCTTTCTCTTTTTTAATTTGTATCATTTCTTTTATTGTGAGTTTTCGATAATTAGTTTCTTGCTCTAAAATTTTGGTTTGTTTAAAATCGAATTCATGTTTTTCTGTATGTTCGTGTTTGTGGAGTGCAGTTGATGCATTTTTTGTGTATTTGTGGCCTTTTAATCGACTATCTAAGTATTGTGTTGTCATTCCTATATACTTTTTTGGGCAATTTAAACATGGAATTGAGTAAATTTTAATTTGGGGTGATACTTAAACTTTAACTCCAACCATCCAAAGAATCAAAAAAATAGCGTTATTATAGGTCTAACCGATCGTGCCATCTAACTTACTTCCCCAGAATATCGTCCTGAGATTTTAAAGAAGGTTAAAGAGACTTTAATAAATAACCATTATCCGGAAAAAACATACTACGAGTTTTTAAACAAAGAACTCATGTTTTTTATAATAACTTAAAGAAAGCAACAAAAGAAAGAAATGGTAATACTAAATACGTTGCAATGCCCTACACAAACGGTCTATCAGAAAAAATAAATTATATATTGCCTAAACACGACATAACTGTCTGTCATAAAGCACAGAATTTACTAAATTGGCTTTTCACTCCCTTGAAAAGCAAAGTAATTAAAAAAAAGAAATCAAACCTAGTTTACTCAATTCCATGTTTAAATTGCCCAAAAAAGTACATAGGAATAACAACACAATACTTAGATAGTCGATTAAACGGCCACAAGTACACAAAAAATGCATCAACTGCACTCCACAAACACGAACATACAGAAAAACATGAATTCGATTTTAAACAAACCAAAATTTTAGAGCAAGAAACTAATTATCGAAAACTCACAATAAAAGAAATGATACAAATTAAAAAAGAGAAAAATGCCGTCAACGATAAAAAAGACATCAATAACTTAAACCAAATTTATTATAATCTGATATCTAAGTAAATTAATTTAAATAAATAAACTACTCCATACATAAAACCCTGTACATTTCAGTAAGATCATAAACCCAAACTCTGTACAGCAATAAAAATCAAAGTAAATATAAAAAAAAATAGAAAAAATTTATCTCTTTTTATCTACCAGAATTCCAGACGTGTCGAAATTATTGCAATCGCAAAACAGTCGTACACATGACATGTTTCCAAGGTACGTACTCTGTATAATATTAATGTTGTTTTAAATGTATTTTTGTGTTCATGATCATAGTTTGTTTTAAATGTAATGTTTTTTTGAGTGATGTTTTTTCAATAAGGTTTTAACCAATTTAAATACTAACTATACGTGTTTTTATTGTAGAAAATAAAATATCTTGAAGAAGCTCAATATAATGAGCGAAACGTCGATTAAATTGTAGTTTTGCTTCTCAATGAGTTAACCTATGCCCAAGAAAATAATTAACAAAATATTTATATATGGTTAAAAAAAAAACGAAATAAAAAAAATATATATATTCATATATATATATATATATATATATATATATATATATATATATATATATATATATATATATATATATATATATATATATATATATGTACATATATATATATATATATATATATATATATATATATATATATATATATATATATATATATATATATATATATATATATATATATATATATATATATATATATATATATATATATAGCCTGTATTTTTCGCATGCGTGGCCCTTAATTTTAGATTGACATTTTAAAGAAATCGGATAAGCAGTTTTTTTAGCTATGCCGCGAACAGACACACTGACGGACAGACATACCTACAGAT
Organism: Kuschelorhynchus macadamiae; assembly: GCA_030620095.1. Classification (NCBI taxonomy): domain Eukaryota; kingdom Metazoa; phylum Arthropoda; class Insecta; order Coleoptera; family Curculionidae; genus Kuschelorhynchus; species Kuschelorhynchus macadamiae. Next base: position 159,469 of record JAUTXW010004988.1, on the reverse strand, counting down.
AGACGGAATTGAGAAAACCTGTTTTCCGGCATCTAGAGACCCTTAAACGTAAAGATCTGAAAAAATATCACCAGAGAAGTAATAACTAATTATCTTGTGTTTTTAAAAAAGTGTATATTTTTGCAAAATAAAATTTTTTGTTATCACAATACAAAAAAAAACAAGATTTCTTTGCACAGGGGTCGCCCGCATTTTAATAAATTACACTGGATAAGTGGTTAGATTTTTAGGTCAAGCGGGGCTCATAATTTTTGGTGATTGATAAAAAAATCTCATTTTCATTTAGTGGCTGTATAAACAGAACATATCCTGATTGTTCCACTGATTCGAACCGCCTTCCGACTTTATTAAGGCACTTGCCATTTTGTGTATTTTTGTTTTTGCCAACCAAAAAATTTTAATCAAATATATATTTAGCGAATTTTCTTATTTAGTCCCTCGGCATTTAATATATAAAATAGTATTAGGTGGCTATCTTAATAATATTGCGTAATATAATAAAATAAAACTATTTTCTTTCTCCCTGTATATTTGTAAATAGCCCATCGCGATTTGATAGCTCGATAAAAGAATCACACAACATTTTGGTATTCACTGTGTTTTCTGATTTGATTCATAATGTTGGTGACCTTTGGACCCGCACGATAAGATCGCATTCGACTATGGCTAATGATCCATAATATATATACGTCGAACAACAGTACGTCACGATAAGCTCACTTTCTTAAACTCTTTTTTCTTTTATGAGCACAAAAGTTCTGAAACATCTACTAACAGGCACTCTTTGATAAATTGTGGAACTAACTATAAAACTAGCTTTAAAAACACTGTCTAGATTTGATCTTGGTGAATGGATCATTTGTTGCTGTTTCCCTAAATCATACTGAGTTTTTTAATTTTATCATTTCTTAAGCTGAAGTAATGCCGCTTCATATTGTGTTCTTTTAAAATAGCAATTGTTTCATTGCACAACAAACACATAGGTTTACTAATGTGTATGATAAAAAAGTATTTATCAGTCCATTTGTTTTGGAATTGACTACATTCTGTGTCCACTTTCCGCCTTTTTAAACCAGACATCTTGATAGTTGTTAAGAAATAATCAGTTGACACGCGCGCTGAGCGGTTTATATATTATTCGCAAAAAGCAACTAGATTACTCTCGAATCAAGGGTCTCGATCGTAAGCGAATATGCGATGCGGGCTCTCAGAGCCGACTGTTATCCATAACGCATCGCTCGGAGCGCTTCAATATCATCGGGCGGCTTTCCGAATGTTTATCTGTTTGTCTTTTTTTAACCACTATTTCTGACTCGATCTGGGAGTTAATAAAATTATTTATCGATTTTAGTCTTTACGATTTGAAGAATACAGTTTTAGGTTGGTGACATTAATAATTACAAATAAACTATGTGTGCTAAATCTGTAATTTTTTTGGGCATTATTTGAATTTTCTGAATCTCTCGCTGGCCGGATTGGAGCTGGTGAAGAGCCGGATCCGGCCCGGGGGTTGCCCATATATGGTTTAGACACTAAGTTGTTATGAAAATTTTGCACATAATACGATTGTGTTTTTTTCGTAATTTGTTTATATAAAAACAAGGGTTGTAATGTTTTTAACATTCTGATTAAATACCAGTGTTTTAATCGTGTTTAAAATACCATTACTTCTTCATTATTAACTGTTAAAAAATCTGTTTAATCTATATTAAAAGAATACAGAAAATACACCGAGGTAATAATAATAAACAAAGCAGAATCTGTAGGTTGAACTATAAAAATATGTTTTAACCAAAAAAATATATTTTTTTAAATAAAGAAAGCATTTTTGTCAAGCCTGATAGAAACTGAGATTTTTTCTCCTTAGTGAGCTTTTTCTTTAATTGTAGGTATATTCAGATTTATGAGAAAATATATTTGGTATCTTCATAAGTATAAGTATTTATTATTATTTTTAAATATATGTAAATTTATTTAAATTTCTCGTTTCTTTCTAGTTTTCTCTTAATTTTCGTTGTTTTTTTTCGAACTGTTAAATCTCAATGCTTGACGCCACACAAGCATTAACTAATATGAATATCAATATGTTTCAACTGTGTTAAATGAGATAAATTTCTTGATTTATTACCAAAGCATTGTTTTTTTATGTATTTAAATCAAACTGCAGCAAAAAAAAACATGCATTGTTACTTATATTGCTATGTTATAGAAAATCGTAAAAATAACCTATCATGAAAAGTATCTTATGTTAAGCTGATTTATCTCTTTTACGTCATTATTGTTAAAATAGCCTTTAATCATTTTGTAGAGTTAATTTGAAACAATTTTGTAATTACCTGTATATTTATTTTTGTGGTTTTTTAATTTTTACAAAAGAAATAAACAACACAAGATGACAAAAAATAAAAGATTAAGTTAAAATCTCAGAAAAGCTTATAACTTTAGTAAGATCAACGAAGTGCATCAGTTTGTTTTGGGAGTTTTCATCGTACTAAAAATGGAAGAAGCATCTATATATTTACTTGTTCTAAAATAAAGTATTACTAATAAAATAACGAATTATTCTCAAATCAAATTAATTTAGCCTCTATACGAATGGTGCTATTAAGAATTTTTTCATAAATTAACCACTATTAAAGCAACTAAGTATATATAAAATAACAATATTGTTAATTCATATTAAAAGCAATCAAAACCAAGTCGCCATAATTCGTTTTCTTTTTAGGAAAAGATATTAAGAAACACAAATGTAGATTTAAAAATAAAAGGGAAAAAAATTAAAAAATACTAAAATATCAAAAATTTAAGAAATAATAAAAAGTAATCACAAAACTGTAAAATAAAAAAAAATCCAGATTCCAGATTTCTTATTTATTTAAGAAAGTTTTCACATAATTTACAATGATTAAATTGAAAATAAAACATGGTTTTTGACTGAATAGATATTTAAGCTAGGTTTCAATCGATTTTAATGCGCAAAACGAATTTAAGTAGCAAATTATATATTATTTAATTAATATTAAAAAAAAGAAAACAGTAATATGTTTTTCCATCGTTTAGCCTATAAATGTATGTCTACCAGTTAGCAATGGCCGTAAATATTCTAGTGCCTGTCGGATTATTGTCCTGATTTTTGGGAAGATCTGAACACTGAATGATCTCGTTTTTTTTTTGTTTGACGATGGGGAATACTTTTACGCACGAATTCCCTTCTGGTAGAAGGGAAAACAGTGTGGGACTCGTTGATCTGTCAGGTTTTAACCTGTCGGAGACAACAATACCCACTAAACCCCAACCGGCCACCATCAGATGAACTATCATTGAACTAGCGAAGGATCCTTCGATGGGGTTGAGGCCGTCCTTTCGGGAGAAACTCCTATGAAGGACATGGTCCTCACTATCGTGGGGGAGGTCCTTGCTTGGCAGGATGTTTTTGCCACCTCTCGATACTTGTAGACATCTGAAATAAAAAATATTATTAATAGGGAAAGTGTCGTCTAACCAGGTGGGATATTTCTCTGCGGTCCTCATTTCGTCTGTCCGGTTTGCCGCTGCTACGTCCTACTGTCTCGTGGTCCAGTCTGCTGTTGCCAGTGTCCCTCCGTCAGTACGCCTGATGCTCTTCGAATTATGGGTCCTCTTCTGTGCCCTCAGCGACCCTGCTGTTCCGTGATCCGGCAGTGTTGAGGCTGAGGTGAGGTGTTCTTTTACCTCAGGTTCAACTGCAGCTCACGCCGGAGCCAGTTGAGGTACCTGGGATCCTCTTTTTTTACCTCAGATTCAGTTGCAACTCACGCCGGAGCCAGCTGAGGTACCTGGGAATCCTCTTCGTGGAGTTTGATGGCCATTTGTTGATACTCATAGGGTTTCAGTGAGCAAGATCTAGTTCCTGAGGAGCACGGAGACTCAGAAATTTCGATTTGCCCACTTTCATCCTAGAGTATATTTGTCCAGTTGTTGTATCTTGGAGCTAGCGGATCATAGTCTACCAGCTCCCGTAGGTTTTCGTTGGAGTGATGTTCTGCTGCCCTGAAGGCTCGGGTAGCCTTTTGCCGTATGAAGTCTTCAATAGGTGTCCATTGAAGATCACACTGCAGGTCCTCATTCCTGATAAACCATGGGGCGTCAGCTGCCATCCTAATGGGTTTGTTTTCTGTCCTCTTTAGCTTCATAGGGTGGGATTATAAGGAGATATTTTTAGGGAAAATCATTTCAAGCAAATTTGTTACATCGTTAGCCGAAATTAAAAATGCGTAAAAACAAAATAGTGGCCGAATCTCGAATACCAGGACCACCAAGTTTAACATACATTTTACTTGGTTTAAAAGAATTATTGTCAAAATTGCAATTTCTTATATTTGAAGATTATTTTTTAAAACTGAAACATAAAGAAACCATGGTTCTTGGGATTAGACCATGTCAAATTGAAATTACTATCCGACGTTTCGCCTTCGATTGCACACATCTTCGGGGATCTTTACTACATAAGATCTGAACACTGAATGAGCTCGAAGAGATTCAGGCGGGCTTTTATACCCGACCTGTGCTCGCCGAACGGTGACCCTGTGTTATAATCGGTTTCTACGTGTGATGTAGACCGTAAACCTTATCTCTATTGAAATATTTTGTGTGTTTAAATGTTTCAATAGATTCTCTAATTTTTCGTTTATAAAAATCTGGAACTGATGCTAAAACCTTGGTTTCCTTTATATTTATAATATGGTCAGTGGTATGCTGGTGTTCAGCTACAACAGATTGAACATTTTTTTTCTATTTAATCAATGTTCATGTTCCTTAAGTTTAGTTGATATTGAACGTCCTGTTTCTCCCACATACACTTTTCCACAGGAGCAAGGAATTTTATATACTCCTTCTGTTTGGAAAGGTACAATATCTTTCGTGGATCGTAAGCATTGTTCAATCTTCTTATGTATTTTGAAGATGGTACGTATGTTGAACCGCTGAAGTAATCGTTTTATTTTGTCTGTGGTTCCATGTATGTAGGGAAGAACAAGATTACCTAACGCTGGCTCCTTATCATTCTCCTTTGGCGGAGTTGGGTTACTATATCTGGTAATTGATCGCGTAAAATCTTCAGTGCAATAACCATTCCCTCTGAGATCTTTGGTCAGTTTCGATGTTTCCGAGGTTAGAGAATCTTCGTCAGAAATCGACATAGCTCTGAATTCTAGTTAGTTAATATGCGTCGGTTTTCTATACACGCAATGTCCTAATCTATCATTTTCTTTCCTCATTCAGTGTACACTGTGTCCCAGATTGCTTGTAATCACAGGGTTTCTCGGTAACCAGCAGAGATAGAACTTTGCGGTTTTCGCGACTCTATGTCAATTTTTCGAGAAACTTTGAATGCCGCAAACAGAATTGTGCCAGATTGTTTCGTTCCCGATATACAGAGTGAAATAGAAATTTTGCGCTTTTTGGGGTGGTATCATATTTCGGACACCCTGTCAGATAAAGAAAAGGTAAAAACTGCTATGTTTTTTAGACAAACCGTTTTTGAGATATATCCCAAACTTAGTATTTTTTAAATGGGACACAATTGGTTACAAAAAATTTGCCTTTTTTTTTTCTTTAAAATGATGTATTACACTATGCACTTCTGACGTAAACTAAGCCTTATAAACGCAATATTAAAAGAAAAACGTAAGTTGGCCATGGAAATATGGCATGGAAATAAAAATCAAAACTATTTGTTTCTTAAATATATCAAATATTGCCGTGTTTATCCTCTTATCATACGAGTTACCAATAATTCTAACAAGTAAATTAATAGATATTAAGAAGAAATGAATAATTTTGAAAATAGTCATAAGTATGATATGATGATTTGTTTTATTGAATGTCATGAAAACAGTGATCGAGCATCTGATTTATATTTTAACAGGTAAGCACCAAGCGCTTAAATTATTATGAACCTCCTTTCAAAATTTTTTTTCAATTCCACTTTGAGTTATGGACTATTTCCAAAAGCTTTTTTTATATCGTAGATATCCAGAAAGGCCTCAGCCACACAAGGCAATTTTTCGCCGAATTAAATTAAATTTAATTAATGATGGATCATTTTCAAAGCACAGGGCTAAAACATATAATAAACGAAATCACGAGAACAATGAGATTGTTGTATTAGCAAGTATTCAGGCCAATCACGCGAATTCATGTAAGCATATTCAGGAAACAGTGGGGGTGTCAAAATCACAAACGCAAAGGATATTAAGAAAACATAAATATAAGCCTTATAAAGTAAATGTAGTACAACAATTGCATCCTGGAGATGCAGAAAGGCGTCTAAATTTTTGTAACTGGTATCTTCAAAAAAGCCAAAATGACCCTGACTTCGGTAGCAAGGTTATATAGTCCGACGAAGCCTATATAAGTTGTAGTGGTATTTTTAACAGGCATAATAATAGGCACTGGTATACGGAAAACCAATTTTTAACAAGAGAACGTCAGCAGCAAGGAAGGTTTGGGTTTAGCGTCGCTTGCTTTATATTGGGAACAAAGATTACATTCCATGTTTACAATAATAATTTAACAGCAGATAGATATCTCGCAATTTAAAATCAAATACTACCGGATTTATTGGATAACTTGCCGCTAGCAAATCTGCACAATATTTACTTTCAGCAGGACGGTGCTCCTGCCCACAATGCGCAAATTATAAGGCCATTTCTATTTGAAAATTTTCACGATCGCTGGATTGGTACAAATGGACCAGTAAGGTGGCCTGCTAGGTCGCCAGACCTCTCGATATTAGATTTTTTCGTTTGGTCTTACTTAAAAAACAAAATTTACCTGAATCCAGTCAATACGATGGAGCAGCTGCAAAATGCAACCATTCAGGCATTTAGATCATTGGAAGATAGACCTATAATAATGATGAATGCTCTAAGAAGAACTCGCACTGTGTGCCAATTATGTGTTCGTGAGGGGGGCGGCCATTTTGAACAGTTTTTCTAGTTATGTAGAATTTGTTTAGTATTGTGATTAAGTTTATCAAGATTATTAAGTTTATTTATTTCATAGTAAAAAAATGGTTATTAATTTTTTATGTTGTTTAATTTTGCTTCTGGACACTTTTAATATCTACCCATATTTCCATGGCCAACTTACGTTTTTCTTTTAATATAGCGTTTATAAGGTTTAGTTTACGTCAAAAGTGCATAGTATGATACATCATTTTAAAGAGAAAAAGAGGCGAATTTTTTGGGCTATATCTCAAAAACGGATTGTCTAAAAATTTGTGCGACTACAACACTGGATTCTACGTAAAAATATCTATCTATAGCAGTTTTTACCTTTTCTCTATCTGATAGGGTGTCCGAAATATGATACCACCCCCAAAAGCGCAAAATCTCTATTTCACCCTGTATCTCGGGAACGAAACGATGTGGCACAATTCTGTTTGCGGCATTCAAAGTTTCTCGAAAAAGTGACACAGGGTCGCGAAAACCGCAAAGTTATATCTCTGCTGGTTTCCGAGAAACCCTGTGATTACAAGCAATCTGGGACACAGTGTACAGATCTCGTGAAGTAATGATCCCTGAATATGCCTCGTGAAATCGAACGATCTAATCCCAAGAACTATAATTTCTTAGTTGACCAGAGCCGTGAAAGCTTCTGTTTTATGTTTGTTAAATATCTCAATATCGGATGTATACCATGGCAAATCAAGTAAATATCAAAAAGCTTATTATTTTAGATGAAACACTTTGCTCAATAAATAGGTTTTTTTCTAAGGCGCTGTAATAGTGAAACAAAATTAAACTTCTATTTAAATCATTTCTAATCAATAAAAATGTAAATATCCGTTTAAAGATAAGTTTAGTAAAGCATTAGCTATTTTTCTTCACTGTTATTATACAAACATCTATTTCCTAATTGCTTGCTGAAAAAATAGATAAATTTCGTTTATCCGGAAACCTCAATACGAATATTTCCTTTTATTAGGAATAGTGAAATATGATTCAATTTGCTTACACATGCTGTCTTTTCAAACATTTTTATTGGCTGACATAGTTTTTTCAACCATATTGGATTCCTACCAATATTTTGCCAGTTTATACGTATGCCACACTTCATTTTTAGGCATAATTTAAAATAAATTAAATAATTCGTTTTCACAGTGACACACACCGCCATTTTAGTCCGTCATGTTATCCCTATATCATATTTAATTTTTCTGCAAAGTTTAAAGTCAATTGAATAAAATTTTCTACGTTGATTTTTGAAATATTTTATTTAACTGCAGTCTTGAGTTGGTACCACAGCTTTACCAGTTTATCTCTATATCCTTAGAGGAAGAATAAAAATAGAGTTCATTATTTACACACTTAGCCACTGCCAAAATTACCTCACAGTATAAGATCGATCGTACGACAATGCCAAGCCTAGCCAGGAACTCCAATGTTTATACCAATTTATATTACGGTGAATATGTTTAAACGTGATGCAATAAAATTTTCATACAAAGAATAGTAATGTATTTCCGGTATTAGTTTCTAAGCAATATAAAGAAATTACTTTTACTGCAAAATAGTAAAATACAAACTAAAATACCCAATGTCTCAGATCAGATTTCATCAGTAACAAGAGTTTTAGTTAGCTATTGCAAACCCGATCGACAACTCCACGTATTAGACCATCCCACTGTGGTATTTAGACCATCCCACTTTTATTGATAAGAGATCCTTATAGTAAAAAAGTATAATAGTCTACAGTAAATATTGTTACAGGGTCACGTGACCGGCGTGGCTTAAAAACCAATAGCGGGTCGTGGAACTACAATAAATTTTAACATTAAAGAAATTAATTTGCTAAACAATATTTTATTAGGTACCAAGTTTTTCTTAGGGTCACTACTACATGTGTTTTAATGTATTATTATGTATTTGTTGATATGGCTCAAATCTTCTAATTATATGCTGCGTTATTTCAAGAAGCAGCGTTCTAAAGCCGGGTCCAGACTATGTAACAAAACACGTTAAATAACAAGTTATACAACAAATTTGTTGATTAGCTTTGTTTCATAACTTGTTATAAAATAGCAGAGACATCCAGACTATGTAACAGAACAAAACTAAACAAAATTAGTGCACATTTTACTACTGGAAGCAGTGGCAGTTGTAGTATTTAAAATGACCTCAAACGTAGAAGATGTAATTTTGGCAGCAGCAGCTTGCGTGATTTTATGTAGGCGACGAGTAAAGTCTAAACGAAGATTTTGGGTACGGCCATCGTTAAGAGCTCGAGGAACATATAGTGGAACAACTCTTTTAAAGGATCTAGCAATGGATGACATAAACCCATTGACAGGAGACATTAAATGTGATGGTAGTTTTAAAAACTTTTTAAGGATGGCAAGTTCTGATTTCGAATACCTTATAAACAAAATTGGCCATAAAATAGGCAAAAAAGACACAACATTTCGAGATGCAATACCAGTAAGAGAAAGATTGGCGGTTACGTTGAGATTCTTAGCAAGTGGAGATTCCTACCAAAGTTTAAGCTATTTATTCAAATTTTCTAAGCAGAGTATTTCGAATATTGTGCCAGAAGTGTGCGACGCTCTCATCGACTGTTTAAGCGACAAAATCAAAGTAAGTACATAGAGTTTTTCCAAACCTCTTTATTCATTCAGTTACAAATAAAAAAAAATTAGGACATTTATAAATTCAGAAGCATTTGTGTAAAGTTTAATTCATTCTGACTCATGTCTTCTGCGCCTGCGTATGATTGAGTCTCAGTGTCTGTTTGAATTGGTGAAGTATCGGATATATTCATAGCGGACGGCATGGTAGTGTCTGTTTGAATTGGTGAAGTATCGGATATATTCATAGCGGACGGCATGGTAGATAACCCAGGTCTATTATATGATTGATCCTCAGTGTCTGTTGTAGTTGGTGAAAGTAGAGTAGATGCAGGTGTTTCGGACGCCGGAGTATTGGATGGCTCAGGTGTATTTGAAGGTATGTCTGCTATCTCCGCTCGGTAGAGAGCATTAATTTTCATTTCGTATTTCGCGAAGGCTAGAACCGACTTGCTTTTGAGATTCCGCAAGATCCCTGCTACATATTCACCGTACACATCGAAGTCATCTCGTTTTTTTATGTTACTCGATAGTTGTTTCATTACCGCGTAAGCTTCTTCAGATTTTGTATCTAACACTCTTCTCTTGGTACCTTTTGTGGTAGGAACACGTGCAATGGTTTTTATTACAGTTTTTTCTTGACATTTTTCTGTATCACCTTGCACTTCTTGATGTGACTCTGGTTGCTCTTCTTCCTACAACAAAAAAAAACCGGTAAATAATTTTTTTAGGTGCCTGAATGTCAAGAAGCATGGCTACAGATTGCAGAAGATTTTAACCAGAAGTGGAATTACCCTCACTGTTGTGGTAGTATGGATGGAAAACACATATGTTTACAAGCTCCAATGAACACTGGAAGCGATTATTTCCACTACAAGGGATTTTTTAGCATAGTGCTTTTAGCAATAGTTGACGCTAACTATTGTTTTACCTATGTAAATGTAGGTTGCCAAGGACGTTTGTCTGATGGCGGAGTATATGCTAACACTACATTTAAACAGTTACTTGAAACGTCTTCCTTGAATCTCCCACCAATGAAAGTATTACCAGGAAGAACATCACCTTCACCGTTCGTATTTCTAGGTGATGAGGCATTTGCTTTGCAACCGCATATTATGACTCCCTTCCCAGGCACTCAACAGAAAGGTTCACAGGGACGAATTTACAATTACAGATATAGTAGAGCTAGGCGTGTAGTCGAAAATTCATTTGGAATTTTATCTGTCGTATTCAGGGTTTTACGAAAACCAATGCTTCTTGAGCCCGAAAGAGCAGAAAAGATAGTTTTAGTATGCTGTTATCTTCACAATTTTCTTAGGAAAGGTCAGTCAACTTCATCCTACTGTCCACCAGGTACTTTTGATTCAGAAGACACGTCTACCGGGGAACTAATACCCGGTACATGGAGAGTCGAAGGTCAACCAAATGGTACTTTGTTAAGACTCAAAAGGATTCCTAGAAAACCCAGTGTACTAGGCAAGGAAATACGAGAAGAATTTTCTTTATTCTTTACCAGTGAGGAGGGAAAAGTGCCGTGGCAGAATAATTACTGACTTCAAATTGGTTACTAATTTAAAATGTAAGGTACTATCACGATCAATATAAACTGATACAAGAAATACTCTATTAAATCTTCTAGACTATTATTTCAACATAACCTAACATTTTCAAATATTAAAAATTTGACAGTGACAATAAACAATAACATCGATTGATTATTTTCCCCAATAATTAATTTATTTTGATTTATTGATTTGATCAGCTGTCAGCTTGACGTTGTTGATAAATAATAAAGAAGAACTGTCAACCTAACCTAAAGATCATCGTTTGACGTAAAATTAACATAAAAAATTAACTAATAGACCAGGACGTGTACCAGTTATATTTTATCGTGATGGTACTACTTACCTGTGGTGTTTTGTTTTCACTAGCATCTTGGGTATCTGGTTCGGGAGATAGACCACCTTCAGTAGAATGGCGTGGGTCATTTTTGTCTTTTAAAAATAAAAGCATTTTAAAAAAAATCCATTTTGTTTTATACGGAGCATCAGCTCAACTCCCGTTGGAACTGCCCAATAAGCATACGCATTTTTTTTTCAACTTCATTGGATTTGTTTTCAATTCTGCACCTAGTTCAGTCCATGCGTCATGTTTTTTATTTCTGTTTTTGAAATCCATGAAGGTATCATCCCATAATACTCGATGCTCACGAAATAACTCAATCAAATGAGTGGTAAGTCCTTTTGACCATTCCATCGCGTAAAAAAAATAAGAAAAACCAGAGTGTGCAAAGCGGCAGTTCTGGCAATACTAAATTCAAACGCCGCCGGCCGCTGGTGCTGCAGTAAATGTTTATTAACACAAGTATGGACAAGTCGCGGCGTGTTATAACACAAAGTTTTATAACTTTCTTTGATCTTTACCGACACCTAATGGATAACATAAAACATGTTATATAGCAAGAAAATTGTTGTATAACATTGTGTTTTATAACTTTTTTACTTGAATTTCTCTAACAAGTTACCATACTTTGTTAATTAACGTGTTTTGTTACATAGTCTGGACCCGGCTTAAAGGTGCGGTGACATTAGAAGAACATTATTTTTTTAAATATTTAATACATAAGTTTTATTTACTTTATCTTGGAAATTGCGAAACTAGGAGCTTTAGTTGACCTGACTATGGTGCAGCAATGTGAGTTTGTAAAAAAATTGCCGTTTAAGTTTGAAATTTTCTTTTAATCTCTAAGTAAACAGCAAGATTTACTTTTCCAAGAGACATGTCTAATAGAAGATACCTTCTTCACTTATTTTGTGTCACATGACGTATTGACCAATCCGGTTCAGTATAATAGAACGTTCATTTCGTAGGGGGTCCAGTGAGAATCTTCAGAAGCAAAATGATACAAAAAAGACTCTGAGGTGATTTTTTTGCCGATTACAATAGTTTTTCCTATCAGAGAATTAAAATAATTATAGAATATACCTATACTATATTAAAATAGTTGAAGGGCGTCTCACGCTCAAAAAAACGTACTGCGATTTCGAAAATCACTAGATTTTGGATGAAATCTGGGGAAATAATAAAGTTTCGAATGATTTCGCGCTTTTTTTTAATTTTCACTTGAGTTGGGCCAATTTTTAATATAAGTGTTTTCAGGTAAAGGAATTTAAATGGTGATTCTTTGGGTATTAAAAGTAAAAATTTGTTCGCAAATATGTTCTAAACTGGTTAGAATTTAAAATTTAGGATTAAAAAAACATTTTTATTTTTTAAATTTTAGCTATTAACATGGAAAAACAATATGACAATTGGCTATTCTATTCATATCTAATAGCGCTCGCTTTTTTTTACTTTCCTCGCATGAGGAAAGTATTCTAGTTACAAAAAAATATGTTTTCTCAGTTCCGTCGGTTATTCTGTATGTCTGTCCGTGACAAAGCTCAAGAACTGGTTGTCCTTTTACTTCAAGTTTTGGTTAAAAATTAAAGGTCATAAGTAGTTATAATATGGGAGCGCCTCCTCCTCCTCCTCTTCCTCTCTCTCATGTCCCTCATTCTTAACTTCCTCCCCTTTTATTCTCATTCGCATCATATTTTTAATTTTTTCTCTTTGTTCTCCCACATTTGATTTTGCATTCTTAAGTCTTATAAATAGGTGCATCAAGATCATTTTAGTATGTTAAGGTACGAGTGACTGTTAAAAGAAAAAAATCTGTTGAATAAATCTATTAATAATAATATTAAAATAAAATGAGTGAATCAGTTGGAGAAAGAAATCGATCCATTCCGCTTCAGAGCCTCGAAGAAATTATACCAGGAGTTCAAGAAGAAAATATACCATTAGTTCGAGAAGAAAATAATGGGATTGTTTTAAAAAATTTGAACAAAACTGAGAGTGAAGAGAAAAAAGTGTTTTGTGCTATTTGTTTTGAAATAATCGAATATTATGATTCATGTAGACCAAATACATGTTCCCACATTTTTTGTTTAAAATGTATTTTAAGATGGAATGATGAAAATTGTTGTTCTATAATGGTAAACAATTGTCCTGTATGTCGCACTAGATATTACTATTTGGTACAAATCTTCAAAGATGTAATTAGACATCATTTTGTTGTAATTTTGAAAAGAGGATAATATTTTTTTTATAATTTGTGTTTGTGAAAACTCTGGTAACAAATAATTTTGTAAAAAAAGTAAATGTAAATATATATATAATAATTGACACACATTTTTTCCTTTTCCTATATTGAAACGACAACAATGATCTAACAAGTTTTTTAATACATACTAATTTTCACATTACATAACAAAACAATTGTTATGGGTTGACACAAAAAGTGCCACGCCCTAAAATGGCACCACTTTTGCAGATCGAATCTTAAATTTTCTTATGGGAATTTACATGTAAAAATGACGGTTTTGATTGTCGGACCGGCATAGCCTAATCTACTACTTTTTAATTATACTAATAATATTAATATAATTTGCATCAAGTAAGAGAAAACTCAATTGAATACAGAAACAAGCGTTAACAAAATGTTATGCTAATATATGAGTGCTTCTAGTGGCAGTAGACATAATCGACACTTTTTTTACATATGATTAACTATTTCATTTACAAATACAGTGTCAGATGTTAGAATAAAAAGAAGTATTTTGCATATAGCACTGAAAATATATAACCGCTTATAGTAACATTTGACATTTTTAAATTAATATTCTTGACGTATTCTTATTATCTTTACAATTTAAGTTTAAAATTAATATTTTTGACATTATCTATCCATTACGTTTATAACCTATATTTAAAATTAATATTGTTAACTAATCTACCCATCACATTTACAAACTATGTTTAATATTAAACCTAACCTAACCTAACCTAACCTATATTTAAAATTAATATTGTTAAACTAATCTACCCATCACATTTACAAACTATGTTTAATATTAATATTTAACAATATAATTTTCTATTTCTTTTTTTTCATTTTTGTTGCAGTAAAAGCAAGCATGTTCAGGAATTAGTATAAAAAGATGTATCCTACAAATAGCACAATGTAAATCAGAAGCACTAACAACATAGGCTCTTTTGTAGTGGCAGCTCACGTGATCGGATTCCCCTCTCCGTAAATATCTCCTGTGAATTGCACTACAAGGAAGGCAAATAGCAAATGTTCCTAGTCTTCGACTTTCAATTTTAGAGTAACTTTGTATAACACATACATCTTTTTCTTCAAAATTATTAAATAATTCACTAGCCCTAAACTTGCTTACTTTTACGTCACCCTCGGTTCCTAAATTTAGTAATTGTCCATCCATATCCACTCCTTCGTCAATTTCCTGATCATCTTCCTCCATCTCTTCCTCTTCCTCCTCTTCAATATAATTAATATCGATGTTACATAAGAATGATCTTCTAACAAGCCTAGATGACTTGTCCAAAAATGAATGTTTATAAGTGATGGAATCGCCTTCCAAGTTATTAAAAATCTCTTCTCTTTCTTCAATTTGAGCGGCGATCTCCATATTATTTTCTTCAATTTGGACAGCGTTTCCATTCATATTTTCTGCCATTGTTAGGAACTTTGGATTTAGATCGATTTATTTGATAAAAAATTTGGTTATACGTTAAAATAATAGCGACAACTGATATTACAGCGAATGTTACTGTATGATCGTCGAGTGGATGTTCTTAAGTATATATCCCATCAACCACCACTTTTACTACCTGCAATACATAAGTTTTTTTTTTTTTTTTTTTTTTTTTATTCAGGGGCCCTTTCCCGGTCAGTTGCCTCGGGGGGGGGGGGGGGGGGGGGGGGGGGGGGGCTTCGCCCCCCTCCCCGCTCCGCCAACCCCCCTAAGGGGGGCTTCGCCCCCCTTAAACCCCCCTCACCCTCACCTTATCTTCTTTCTCTCCCTTCCTTCTTTCTCTTTTTTATATGTTTCTCCGTTTTCCTTCCTTCTCCTTTTTCCTTCCTTCTCCTTTTTCCTTCCTTCTTCTTTTTCTTTCCTTCTCCTTTTTTCTTTTCTTCTTTTTTAATCTAACCTAACCTAACCTAACCTAACCTAACCTAACCTAACCTAACCTAACCTAACATAACCTAACCTAACTTAACTTAACCTGAAGAGGGTAGCCCGAAATTGGGGAGCCGGGATTTGAGTCTCGGAAATTAAGGGGTCCGGGGGGAAGGGGGGAAGGGGGGGGGAGGGGGGGGGGGGGGGGGGGGTAAGGTTGTTGATCGGCTTGGGAAAGTGGTTTTTAGAGATTGTCGTTCAACTTTAAGTAGGACACATGTGATTAACTTTTGCATATAAAATCGCCTCAGCGAAGAGACGAATGCAATTGATTTCTGCATTCACACTGTGCAGAGCTCGCGAGTTTTCTGGTGTTTACATTGTGTTTATTTGGTAATTTTTCAATTTTTATTTTTATTTCTAACATTTTTATTTGGCAAGATTTAATTCTTATATATATTGGTGACATTTTTATGTACATTTGTGGCATTTTATTTGTTATTACGATTTTTTTTCATAATGGACAATTTTTTGGCATCGAGTAGCAAAATTATTGACAATGACTTTGACTTATACACATGTACTCAAATGCAGAATTTTGCAAACCAACAAAACAATGAAACAGACGTATTTACAACTAGTCAACAACAAACTATTCAGGACTTGAATGAAATTATTTATAATAGCCAAGTTCAAAATAATGCCAACAAACAGAACAACGAAAAATATTTATTTACAGCTAGTCAACAAGAAACTCTTGACGATCTTAATGACATTATTGACAACAAATCGGACTTAATTACAACAAAAACTAAACAAACTCTTGAAGAACTGAATGACATTGACGAAACTCAAAATTCTAGCGATGAGGATATTGTTTGTTTTCAAAAATCTAATACAAATTATTTAACATTAAAATCGCCAATTAATTCTCCGAGACCAATTTGCTCTCCCTTTTTGTTTAGTGAAAATTCTGATTCGGAAGAAGAACAAATTGATCAAAATTTAAGTTTGGCTATTTGTCCTACTAATTCACCATATGATATTGTAAATTCTGATTCGCAAGAAAAACAAATTGATCAAAATTTAAGTTCGGCTATATCTTCTATTAATTCACCATTTGCTATTGTAAATTCTGATCCGCAAGAAAAACAAATTGATGCAAATTTAACTTCGGATATTTCTCCTAATAATTCACCAGTTGAACAAAATTCAATTTCGAAACCATCATTTATCATTAAAAAAAATTTTAAAATTAATAAAAAAAATAAAAAACAAATAGCAAACCTTAAGTGTCTGGGTTTCGCTATTCAAAATTTAACTAATTTGATCACAATTAAAAAGGGAGACGAAAGTACGGTGAATTATGTTAAACAGGCCTTTGACAAATTAGTTGACTCATTTGAAGAAATGGATTCATAAAGTCAATTAATTTCTATTGCTTTTTTCAAAATTTGACTATAACTAAATAAAAATGCACAATATTAATTTTGTTATTATACAAAGAACTTCAAAAATGCAATTGCTTTTTTCAAAATTTGACTATAACTAAATAGAAATGCACAATATTAATTTTATTATTATTATTATCCAGAAAACTTCAGAAATGCATAAGTGTGTAACATGTAATAAAGTCTTCACTAGAAAGGATAATTTATTGCGACATAATAAAAAACATGTTAACGGAAATTCCACAAAACTCAACAGTTGGTTGAAAAAACCAAAGCTTGTTAAAGGTAAGAACATTTTATTTTTCATGTTATATTTTGTAAAATATTTTTTTCTTAATTTATAGATTCTACAAATATTGTAAAATATTGTAAAGAATGCAAGAAAAATATAAACCAAAGTCTATGGGGTGGACATCTTCGATCTAGTGTGCACAAGAACAATTCCAAAATAGGCTTGGAGGAAGGTGTTGAAATTATCAAGTCAGCATTCAGGGAACGAATAATATCTTATAGGATTTCCTCACACCAAAACTTCATAAATGTGAAAGAGTATTTTCAACATTTGGAATACAAAATTGCACATCTAATAGATCAAGAACTGCAGAAACATAAATGTATCAAGCTAAATATGGAACTGTTCGGTTTCTATTTTAACCCCAGCAGCGACAGCTATGATGTCAAATCTTTTAATGCGCCGTTCCAAGTCATTTGCCAGGGATATCAGAAAAAAGAACTGTTAGAGCAAATCTGCACAATTATTGACCAGAAAGCTGACGAATTTGCAGAAAGAGATTCAGGTAAAGAATTTATTTTCGATTTTACAACAGCAACAAAAAAAGTAATTTTTTAATTTTTACGTTGCAGGATGGGCTTTGATGAATTTACTTCATTTGGAAATTAATGTTAACAAGCACAATCCGCTGAGAGCCTCATCTTTTATCGAACTTCCTCAAGAGATCAAGAGACGTCAAGCTGTGATCAACATTAGGAATGATGACAACTTTTGCTTCGCCTGGGCAGTTGTGTCTGCTCTTCACCAACCAAGCGGATTAGATTTTGAAACTTCATCCTACCCACACTACTCTTCTGTTTTGGATATGTCAGGTATAGAATTTCCAATGTTGCTAAAGAACATTAAGATTTTTGAAGAAAAAAATAACATTTCTATTAATGTATATGGATTAGAAATTATAAATCCTAAAAAGGGGTATGAAGTAATTGGTCCACTTTATTATTCATCGAATAAAAAAAATCAACATGTCAATTTATTGTTAATAAGTGATGATGATGAAAAAACTTTTCATTATTGCTATATTAAAGATTTATCAAAACTAGTTTCTGCACAAATTTCTAAACATCACGGAAAAAAATATATTTGCGATGGTTGTTTACAATATTTCCCTACAGAAGAAAATTTATTACAACACAATAGCTATGATTGTGATCATTTACGAATTAACCTACCTTCTAAAGAATTAATAAAAGATAAGTTTGGAAACTATTCATATGATAATATTTTGAAATTTGTAAATTATCATAAACAAATGAAAGTTCCTTTCGTGGTGTATGCAGATTTTGAATGCATTTTAAAGCCTTTAAATAATGACAATGTTGATAAAAATCCTAATACTTCATACACCTTAAAACAATATGAACATATTCCACATTCATTTGCCTATTACATTAAATGTTCATTCGACGATAATTATTCTAAATTTGAAAAATATAGAGGTCAAAATTGTGATATATTATTTATAAATTCTTTAGAAAGAGATGTGTATAACATATACAATAAATATTTAAAGACTCCTAAAAAGATGATTCCTTTGAACGAACTGGACAAAATTTATCATAACTATGAAACAGTTTGTCATATTTGTAATAAACCTCTTTTAAATGACAGGGTTGCAGATCATTGTCATATAACCGGTCTTTATAGAGGTCCAGCTCATTCACTCTGCAACATAAATTACAGAATACCTAACTTTATTCCAGTTATATTGCATAATTTGCGTAATTATGATTCTCATCTATTTCTTAAAAAATTATGCTTAAACAAAGAACAACTAACAGTTATCGCACAAAACAAGGAAAAATATATTTCATTTGAAAAGCTTATTCATGTGGATAACTATTTTGATAAAAAGACACAAAAGGCTAAGAAAAAAAATATATCATTAAGGTTTATTGATTCTTTTCAATTTCTATCCCATTCTTTATCAAAACTCTCTGAAAGCTTAAAAGATGAACAATGTAAGGAAATAAAAAAAATTTTCAATGATGAAGAAAGATTTAAACTTATTCGGCAAAAAGGTGTATTTCCTTACAATTATATTGATGATTATTTAAAATTAGAAGAAACAACTTTACCTCAAAAAGACCAATTTTATAATACTTTAACGGATGAGCACATCAGTGATGCAGAATACCAAAGAGCTGTAAAGGTTTGGCAATTGTTTAAATGTGAATCTCTTGGTCAATACTCCGACGTTTACTTACTCTCTGATACTTTACTTTTGGCAGATATTTTTGAAAATTTTAGAAGCACTTGTTTATCCACATATAAGCTCGATCCAGCTCATTTTTACACTTTTCCAGGTTTATCTTGGGAGGCGTGTTTGCGTTATACTGGAATAGAGTTAGAATTGTTAACTGATCCAGATATGATACACTTTTTCAAAAAAAGCGTTCGCGGTGGTGTGAGCTCTTGCATTTGTAGAAAATCTGAAGCTAATAATCCATTTCTTTTAAATTTTGATCCTTTAAAGCCAACTAAATACATAATTTATTATGATGCAACAAATTTGTATGGTTATGCAATGTCACAGCACATTCCAACGGGAGATTTTGTTTGGTTAACAGATAAAGAAATCAATGATTTAAATATTATGAATATTTCTAAAAAATCTAATAAGGGATATGTTTTAGAAGTTGATTTAGAATATCCTACAAGTCTACATTCCTATCATAACGATTTTCCGTTTTGTCCAGAAAACTTTAAACCGCCAAATTCTAAATGCATAAAATTAATACCCAATTTAAATGATAAATCAAAATATGTTATTCACTATCAATTATTAAAACAATGTTTGGAACATGGACTCAAGTTAACTAAAGTTCATAGAGTTTTACAGTTTTCTCAATCTGATTGGTTGAAAAAATATATAGACTTGAATTCAAGATTAAGAAATGATTCAAAGAATGAATTTGATCGTAATACTTACAAGTTGGCAAATAATAGTATTTATGGCAAGACTATGGAAAATGTTGATAGGAGAATTGACGTAAGACTTGTTACAGAGTGGGAAAAAAATAGAAGAAAAGATGGTGCTGAGAATTTAATTGCAAAACCATATTTCAAGGACTTAACAATATTTTCTGAAAACTTGGTAGCTATTCAAATGCAAAAGATTCAAGTTACTTACAATAAACCAATATATGTAGGCTTCTCAATATTAGATATATCTAAAACTGTCATGTATGATTTCTTTTATAATTTTTTAAAACCTCTTTATCAGGAAAATATTTCACTTTTATACACCGATACCGATTCGTTCATTTTAGAAGTCACAACTCCAAATATTTATTCTGACATGATAAAAAATATTCACAAATTTGACACATCTAATTATGAATTTAATAATATTCATGAAATGCCTATTACAAAGTCAGTTATAGGAAAATTCAAAGATGAATATGCTGGTGAACCCATTACTACTTTCTTTGGTACTGGAGCAAAAGCATATTGTATTAAAACGGAAAACAGTTTAACAAAAAAAGCAAAAGGTGTTAAAAAAAGTGCAATTAAAAAGCAGTTGGATTTTATTCATTATAAAGATGTTGTTGAAAATCATTCTAAAACCTTTTGTTCAATGTATGTTTTTCGATCTAGACAACATACAATTTTTACAGAGTTAATTAATAAATTGGCTTTGAGTTCCGAAGATGATAAGCGGTATAAAATTCCCTATAGTTTTAATACATTAGCTTGGGGACACCAAGATATTGCTTTGTATCAATGGAATGCAGAACATGAAGATTTAGATATATTTATGTAGATATTATAAGGTATTTAAATTTGTTGTTTTTGAAACCAAAGTTAGTCTTCATAAGTCTTTCACAAAATGTGCTTAGAAACTTTTGACAAAGAAATTGATAACAGTTATTTTAAAACATATGAAAAACGACTTTCCACTTTTAAAAAATGGAAAGGAAAATTGAGACCAGAAGTGTTAGCTGGAGCTGGCTTTTACTATACTTCAATCAATGATATTTGTAAATGTTTTTATTGTGGTATTGAAATTTTTGATTGGTTAAGTTATGATGATCCTATTGTGGAGCATAAGAAATTTGCTAGGAATTGTGATTTAAATAACTGTTTATGGAAAAATAGGAATCGAATAATTGTAACCATTCAAAATAAGTCTTCAAGCTACACATTTTATATAGTATTATTAATATCCTTATTTATGAACTTTTACATATATTTAAATTAAGTATTTTATTGTTATTTTTTTACAACTGCTTTTGCTTTCGTGGTGAAAGTATCTGCTTAATGTTAATAAATTTGGAATATTATTATTAATTTGTTTTAATGACTATCAGTAGATCTCAATTTATTCTTCTTTATTTTATTTTCCAAAATGTTTTTTATGTTCATCATCCCCCTGGCGTAACACAGTGTGAAATATGTTTTTCTAATAAAACAGACGTCACTCTAAGTAAATATTGTAAATTTATGAAAATTGGATTAATTAACAATAGTACAATTAGTTGGATGGAACGAATAAATGGAAATGAAAATGCAAGTAAATTTTTTAAAATTTTGTATCATTATCCAAATCGATCTATTTTTGATACAAATTGGATAGAAAGGTTAGAGTTTAAAAATAATCAGTTACAAATTTTAACCCCCAACTGTACCAATTATTATGACGGATTCAAAAATTATTACTTTTCCATCATTAGTGTTACATTAAACTTTGCATTATTTTTATACATTACCATTTTAATTATTTATCTTTATTATAAATTTCAAACTGGAAATCTATTTTTTCATTAATCCATTTTAAACGAAACTTTAAAGAAAGTGGGGATGAGAATATTTAAGTACAAGAATAACACAATATGTTTCAGTCTCGTTTAGTCATTATGAACAACGCCGTGGTTCATAAACCTTTGGAAACGCTTCTTAATTCAAAAATTTATTTTTTAAATAATTCTTTGTCAAAATTTGTTCTTGTTGGCATTAGTTTAAATGATTTTTCTCCAAAAATTGTAATTGGTGGAAAAACTGGATTTTCAATCGCACTAACCGAAGAAAATTGGAAAGACATTTGTGTTCATCAAGGAATTATTGTAAACAATTTCTACTTTCCTCAAGTTGATCAAACCAGTGTGAATATAAACAACATTCATCTGCAGGTTCAGAAAATAAATGATACCCCTGTTCTACAAATTACAAAAGGCCCACACTTCATATACTTAGGACAAGAGTCTTTGGACAATTTGTGGCGATTAAAGGAAATTATTGATTATAGATTATCTATACTTAAAAGGCAAGAATTCAATACATATTTCAAAATATTTCAAAATAATATTTCATCTGATTGTGGCGACTTGTGTACGCATGTTTATAATATAATAAGTCCAACAGAAAATCCTAACAGTGAAAATGTTTCAACTATGATGGAATTACTTGCTTTATATCCTGAACAAATGGAAAACAAATTGAAGCAAAATGGAACAAAACGAAAATATTACGAAGAAAACAATGAAAATGGATCAAAAAGAAAATATTACGAAGAAAACAATATCTTTTCTGGAAGAGAACAATAAGGTGCATGTGTTAGTGAAGTGGAGCTTTGCTTACAGACAAGCCCGTAGGAGTAACTTTCAGATGTGGTACTTAGATAGACTCCGTTTTGAAAAAAGAATAAATGATTGTAAACTTATTCTAGATTCGATATTATCTGAGGAACATAGAAATAAAATATATTTGACACGTTTTAATAAAAATTGTATTTGATGTTTTACTTAATAAAATTTTAGTTTAGTAAATGTGAATTTTATTTGAAATTAATTAGCACATTAAGACTTTGTAATTTGTATCAGCTAAAGCATAAAGTGAGGAACAGAAATAAAACAAATTTAACTAAAATTTAATTTCAATTTAATTAAACAATATTTTTTTTATCAATCCATGTATTATATTTTTTATCAAGTCCTAACCATTTCACATAAACTTTGTTTCCTTTCCTTCTCAAAATCTTCTCAATAAGATACACATCGGTATGCTTTACTTTTAGTAATTCTTGCTCATAAAAACCACCCAGAATGTCCTGATTATCTTCGTCTTGAATTAAATATGTCCAAGGGTTTGTCATCTTAACTTCTTTAATGTGGAATATCTCATTTGACCAATTTGGTGTGTAACCTTTTGAAAATGCCTCTCGATGCTTGCTTATTCGTACGTGATCACCCACTTTAAACTTTGGAGATTTTATATCTAACGTTTTAGCATGAGTAAATGCAGATTTCAAGATTCTATTTTCATTTGTTTTATTTACTTGTTTTGGCTTCATTCCTATTGAAGAATGTTTTGTATTGTTATAATCTTTTACAATATCCGCTAATATATTAAACCATTTGTAATTTCCTTGAATGCTAAATATTTTCCACATATTATTCTTTAAAGTCCTGTTCACTCTTTCTACTATACTCGCTTTCAAATTGGAAAACGTGCTATAATGGTTAATTCGAAATTGTTGCATCAAATTTTGAAAATTTACATTGAAAAACTCTCTTCCTCTATCCGTTTGCAAGTTTTTTGGTGGAGTTTTTGCACTGATTAATATTTTTTTCATTGCCGCTGTTACGTCTTTTCCAGATTTAGATTTTAACGGTTCGGCCCAAACATACTTAGAAAATACATTTATGGTAATCAAGATATATTTAAATCCCTTATTAAATTTGGCATAGGGTAACATTTCAACCAAATCAGCTTGAAAAAGATCATTTAACCCTTTCACTACCACCCTTCTGCGTTTGTAGTTTTTTCTAGCAGGTTTATGTAATTCATTAACGACTTGCTGTTTAACGGTTGTCATGACAACAAACTTGTTTATTCAATTTTAAGGAAGTTCACTTTCTATGTTTTGTAATAATTCGAAATATAACTTTTATATGTTTTTTCCCATTCATTCAATTTATCAATTTGTATTGTATAACTTTTTTCATTTAAAATTTTACTAATTTTAGTAATCTCCTTTTCTAACGCATTAAAGGATTTTTTTATCTCTCCAGTTAAGAAAGTAGTTGATCTACTATCACTATTTTTTAATTCCTCCTCTGTTTTATTTAATTCTTGTTCTAATTTCTTAATTACACTGGACATTATATTTTCCAAGGAAATATATTGTTGATTTTCTTCCAAAGTGAGTTGGTCAATTGTTCTACTGTTAAGAATGCTATTTTGATTTCTTTTTTTTTCATCATCTAACCTTTTTATAAAAGTTCTTAATTGTTTAATTTTTTCCTTGTGTTTTTCAATTATTACTTCTCTTATATTTGTTTCCATTATTTTATTAATTTTGTTGATATCATCACTTAATTTTTTGTCTTCCTTTTTAACATGTTCATTTAAAAATTGCAAATCTTTACTTATTTGATTTAGCGTTAGCAACTGTTTATTAACGTTTTCAATTGAGGTATAACATACTTTAATCTGGTTTTCATACTTTAAAAAATTTTCATCAAAAACCTTAAGCTTTTTAGCAAAGATTTCATTATTTGTTTCATTTTCACCTAATCTCCTTTTTAAATTATTAATGTCACTTATTCTCTCTTGATTTTGTTTTGAAATATGGCGTCCAAATTTATCAACTGTCATGTTGAGCTTTCATTAAACAATAAATATGATTATATTTGATAGCTGTTATTTATAGTATTACTTTATCTTCTCTTAATTCTTCAATAATAGAGATAATCTCGTTACTATGAGCATTATTTCCCGCATCACTTGATGAAATTAATAAACGTAGCCTATCAACAATTTCGTTTACATTATTCCAGTATACATAGTCTGTATTTGATCTGTTTGTTTTCAAAATTAATCCCTTTCCTGTAGATTTGGCTCTAGTTGTTCTAAACGGAGGTTGTGGTTTGTTAAATGCTGTAACTAATCTTGGCAAGGTTTTTGTCTTTGTAATCCCCTTTCTTTGTAAATATGGTCCTATTATTGTAACATATTTGTGTGATGTATTTCCTTGAACTTGTTCATTTGAATCAAAATTCCTACGATATACATTTGTTTTAGCTAGAATGTTCATGTAATTATCTAAATCTTCCTTCTTATAACCTATCGGTTCTTTTTTGAAAAGCAATTCGTATAAACCTGGCGTGCCTGTGTACGTTATTCCTCCCACTTTAATGTCCTTTCCAATAATTTCTACCGGTATCTGTGTTAAACCAAAAGAAAACTTATCCGTTTCGAGGTCATGAACTATTCCGTAATAATGGTCAAATTTATGTTGTGTATCTTTCACACCCTCATCAATATATGATCTGGGTAATTCATGAAAATCTGCTAAGTAATCTTTATATGATGGTGTACCAACATAGGTTTGAATTGTTTTTCTAGTTTGTTCCAATATGTCTGACAAGTTTAAATTTGTTGTTGTGTCACTAGAAGGATCTGAAGTTTCTGCTATAACAGTTGATGACAATGGTTGTACTACAGGAGAGGAAGAAGTGATACTACTGTCATTTAAAAATGTTGGTAGTTCTGTAGGGAGTAACGGAGTTTTTCCTGTTTTCTGAATATTTTTCGTCGGAGTTGATGTTTTATAAAGCTTTGTAGGTGTTTTGAATTCTTCATACTTTGAAACTCTTTCTTCTTTTAAATCGAATGGTTCGGATTTACCAATACTTGAAATTAGCTGTTTAAGTGGTTGTGTTATTGGTCTATAAGTTTGTTCTAATTCGGACTGAGCAGTAGAAGTAGCTAATTTCAAGCTTTGATATTTCTGCTTCACGGCTTGTCTCGATTTTATTAATTCTCGAGCTAAACGTTTATCCATGCTGTACAAGTTTTAAATGAAATAAAACTGCAAATTTTTTACTTTTATAAATATATAAAGGAATCGAATTTATATATCTATATCTGCCGTGATTTACTTCACAATCTTTGTCAATTACAAGAAAGCCATATGGATCCATCCAACAGTTAGCACAAATATTTTTAAACTGATCAAATGTCATATCCAATATACAGTGGTCATTATATATATGTTTTAAACTCAAACAGTCCTGTTTAAATAAAATTAATAAGTTTGCATTTTCTCGAATTAGACGTTTAAGGATTGAGGAATATCCTTGAAAAATAAAAAAACAATCGGTGTTTCTATGCCTTCCATGCGTGAAATAGTCCCTAATAATAGATTGATTATGACAAGGAATATCATCAAAAATGATAACGGAATTTGGCTTTATCTCATGAGGTGAAATAATGTTCTCATCGCTATCATATTCAAAGTATCCAATTTCTTTCATAGGCTTTAACAACTTCCTTAAATATTCATATTTTGGTTGATCTAATGACTTTGAATAAACATAGACATTTTCAAACCTAATTCCATTAGGATGCTCGAGCAGTGTAAGCATAACGTTGGTTTTACCGCTACCACTGCAACCAACTATAAGCCCTCTTTTTGAACCACCGCAAAATAAGTCACCATGTTTTCTCAACTGTTTACTTAAAATTTTTTCGTCATGATTATTTACTGGTAATGAGAATTTTTGTTTTTCAATCCTCATTCTTAATCACACTAGTAAATATTTTTAGCTGTAAAAGTATTTATACCAGAAAAATGTCAATGTGTTTTTAGTATAAAAAGAACTTCAATGACTGTGGGTCGTCATAAGTTGAAAAAAACTATTAAAAGACGTAATAGAAAAGGCTCTGGTTTAGTAAATAAATTAATTAGTAAATTACCTTTCGAAGTTCATATACCAGGATATAATTATTGTGGTCCCGGCATCAACTTGGAAAAAAGATTAACTAGAGGTGACGTTGGTGTAAATCCATTGGATTCCGCTTGCAAAGAACATGATATATCTTACTCTCAGACTGAAGATTTATCAAAAAGACACATATCTGACCAAATATTAGAAAAAAAAGCCTGGGATAGGGTAAAAGCTAAAGATTCTTCTATTGGTGAAAAAATTGCAGCTTTAAGTGTTGCAGGAATAATGAAGGGTAAAAGAAAGTTCGGTTTGGGATTAAAAAATACAAAAGGGGGTAAACTTAAATTGAGAAAAAAACGTATCATTCGAACACCCAAAAAAATTGGAGGATTTCTACCTCTTTTGTTTCCCATTCTTGGCGCCCTGGGTGCACTAGGTGGAGGCGCGGCAGGAATTGCTAAGGCAGTAAATGATGCTAAAGCAGCTAAACAGCAACTAGAAGAAATACATAGACATAATATTGCAATGGAAAATGCTTCTAAAGAAGGTAAAGGATTATATATTAGACCATATAAAGGAAAGGGACTATTTATTAGACCTTATAAAGGAGGATCCGTCAAAATGAAAGCAATCAGACAAAAAAAAAACTCAAAATAAGTTTTCCACAAAGAGCACTTACGAACAATGATATTATTAAATATGTAAAGCTGTTAAAAATAACTGGCTTTAGAGGTGTTTTTATGCTCGATGAACTTCCAAAAAAAATTAATCTGAAAGAATGTGGTATTGTAAATTTGGATAAAAAACAAAATAAAGGATCTCATTGGACTGCTTATATTAAAAATAACAAAAATGTAATATATTTTGATAGTTATGGAAATTTAAAACCACCTTTAGAACTTCTCAAATATTTTAATTCGAATGGCAAAGTGGATGTATTTTATACTTATGAAAATAAACAAAAATTTAATTCATATAACTGTGGTCAACTATCCCTAAAATTTTTGCAAAAAAATATATAAACTCATTATTTATTGTAATATCTCATTCATAAATAAACTGCAATGTCTACCACAATTGCCATATCAGGAAACAGTTCTGTTTTGTCTGCTGATTTTAATCCGCCCATATATTTAGAGGATGAAAAACAATATTACCTGGGTTTAGCTGATTTTGAAACGTTTATGACTATCCCCAATATAAAAGAAGGATATAATAAATTTTATATAGATAATAAAGTAATTGTTATTCCCGACGGAACTTATGACATTACAGATATAGAAACATACATAAGAGAAAGTATAGAAGATTTATTTCCGAATGAAAACATTTTTTTTCTTTTAAAAGCAAATGTTAATACTCTAAAAACTTTTTTAATGTGTAGTAGAATAATTGATTTTACCAAGGAAGATTCGATAGGAAAAATGTTGGGTTTTAATAGCAGGATACTAGAAGCTATGAAAGAGGAAGAATCAGATAATGTTGCAAAAATAACTAAGGTGAATGCTATTTGTATTGACTGTAATATTTGTGTCGGTTCTTACAATAATGGTAAACCTGTTCATATTATTCACCAGTTTTATCCAACTGTAGCTCCAGGGTATAAAATAGTTGAATCTCCTTTGCCCATTTTGTATTTTCCAGTTAGCGTCAAAGCAATTAACAATATAACAGTTAAAATAGTTGATCAAGACGGAGAACTTATCAGTTTTAGAGGAGAAACTATAACAGTAAGGTTGCATTTACAAACAAGTGAAATATAAAATGGTTGTTAGATATAATAGAGCCCTTGGGATGAGACTTGCCCCTACCACTATCAACAAAGTAAAAACTTATAAAAAGAAAAAGCCTAAACAACAGTTCAGTATCAAATCCAACACCAACAAGTTAAGACGAGATAATCGTAAATTTCTCACATCCTTGGGTTTCACTGTTTTAAAATAATGAACATATTAAACGTAAACGAAAAGCTTTATGTAGACAATTCCATCGTCAGTTCTGAGCTTCACACATATCAACCATATATTTCTTCAAAATTCGATTACAATGATGAA
Source organism: Kuschelorhynchus macadamiae (assembly GCA_030620095.1). Classification (NCBI taxonomy): domain Eukaryota; kingdom Metazoa; phylum Arthropoda; class Insecta; order Coleoptera; family Curculionidae; genus Kuschelorhynchus; species Kuschelorhynchus macadamiae. Next base: position 130,365 of record JAUTXW010004988.1, on the reverse strand, counting down.
ATAAGGATCCCAATTCAAGAACTCGATGCTTACACTCTACCATCAGATAGTTTACTTTATATCGAAGGAAAATTAACTAATACAGAAGGTAAATATAAGAAAGAATTGCTATTTATTAACAATGGTATAGCCTTTTTGTTCAGAGAAATCCGCTATGAACTAAACGGAATTACTATAGATTCAATAAGAAATGTTGGATTAGCATCAACCTTAAAAAGCTACCTTTCTCACAATACCAACGAAAGTTTAAAACTGGAAAATGCAGGTTGGTTTCCACATCGGAAAGAAGGTGATACAATTTTAGTTGATAATGATGGAAAATTCTCCGTATCCATACCACTAAAAATGCTTTTAGGATTTTTTGAAGATTACAGAAAAATTATTATGAATATGAAACAGGAATTGGTTCTTATTAGATCAACTGATGATTTAGATGGTGTTATTTTCAAAGAAGATCCGGCACACCTTGTTACTGCTCCTGACACTCCATTGGTTACTTTCGATAAAATTTATTGGAAAGTTCCTCACATTTTAGTTGATATGCCACAACAACTTGCTCTATCAAAAATATTAGAATCAAATAAAGATATATTGATAGGATTCAGGAGTTGGGAACTTGTTGAATATTCTTCTCTAACCGAAACAACCCGTCACACATGGCCGGTAAAAACAACTAGTAAACTAGAAGCTCCTCGTCATGTTGTGATTGGCTTTCAAGAAAACAGAAAAGGGAAAATTGTTAAAGATATGAGTAAATTTGACAATATTACCTTGTCAAATATTAGAGTATATTTAAATTCTGAAAGATATCCTTATCACGATTTGTACTTAAATTTCGAAGAAAACAAATTTTCTGCTTTATACGAAATGTTTGCCAACTTTAGACAGTCTTACTATGGTGTTCCAAATGAACCCATTTTTAATCCTGAACAATTCAAAAACATTAGTCCTATTACACATATTGATTGCTCCCATCAAAAAGAAACAATTCAAACGGGATCCGTAGTAATGAGAATTGAATTTGAGACACACAATGCAATTAAAAAAGATACTTCTGCTTATTGTCTTATTTTACATGACAAATTATTTAGCTACAACCCTCTTACTAAAATTGTGAAACAATTATAAACTTTATCCCCACTATTTTCATATTTCGATTTAATTTAAAGAAATTTTCAAAAGCTTTTAGTTTTAGTCATGACATCAAAACTACAACTACAAATTGAAAAATTTATTTTTAAAATTAATCAACTGAAAGAAGAAATTGCAAATTATTCAAGTAAAAAAAGTCTCATTAAAAAATTTGCTGCTTTGAAAATATGAGATTGGTTATAGATATTCAAGGATTCAAGGATGAAAAAAATAAATTTATACCGAAAGAGCTTGCAGCTTTTGATGGTTATGAAATGACTCATTACATTTTTAAAAGGCCTTTTCCAATGGAGTTTCTTTCACCTGATTGTCACAAGCAGGCGGTATGGTTAACGAAAAATTATCATTGTATACATTGGAATAATGGATTTACTCCATTACATCATTTCCCAAAAATAATTGAAACACTTACGAAGAAAGCAGATTTTGTTTTTGTAAAAGGAAGCGAAAAAAAGGATTTTATACAGAAATATTCTAAAAAGCCTGTGATTGAAATAGATGAACAACCAGCGCTAAAGCTAATGGAACCAAAATGCTTCTATCATTCAAAATCACCTTGTATGTGTGCTTTGACAAATGTGTTATTTTTATATGACAATTGTTTTATGAATGAATAAAAATATAAAAAACTTAATTACCTTTTTATTTTGCATTAACCAACCATGATTGAATACAATTAATATGATACCTTAAATCTAATTTTCTAAATTCATTTAAAAGTTCATACTCATTTTTATATTTTAAATAATCATTACAAAATTTAGCGGCTAATTTACATTGTTCCATTCGATCTATATTATTAACATATGCTGACAAATCTTGTGCTTCTGCGTCTTCTTCGCCTACAATTGATAAATATTGGAAGTATGCAGCAGATATAATAAACTCTTCATACATTTCAGTAACCATTTGCTCCATTGTAAATATTATTAAATTTATTCTTCCTTTTCAATTTCTTGAAGAATAGTATCCTCGTCAATAAATTGCTTCAAGTCTTTTAAATAGTAACCAAAGCCAATATCTTTTAGATCTTGAATAAGTTGAAAAAAATTTAATGTTTCAATGTATTTGTTGCAACAGAGGGCAGCCTTTACGAATTCCTCAGATTGATTACAATAAAAGTCTATCCACTCCGGACCACTTGCCATACAATATGAGAAATAGGTTTTTGAAAGATTACTAAATTTCTCCTCTAATAATTTAACTGCAATCAGCAACTCAGCCATTTCATTTATTTAACATAATATTTTAAATATGTAGGGGGACGTCTCTTGCGAATAGGATTAACTTTCTTTGATAATACCTGTTTTTTATCTTCGTATAATTGAAACCTCTTTTGGGTTGCAATAATAGCAGGTATAAATTGGCAATCTTCTCCTATAAATTCTATTAGGTGGCTTAATTCTCCTACAAAGTATGATTTCCCAAATGTATTGAAAAACGTAGTAAGGCTTATAATTCCTTCTAAATAATCATCACAACAGTCAATTGCTTCCAAATAATCTCGTTTCAGTGGATAAAACAGCTTGGTGTATTCATCTTTCGAAATCACTTCAAAGAAATTGAGATATTTAACTTTTAACTGTCTGATAGTTGTAGTTAATTTTTCGCGATTACACATAATTCACTTATTACTTGACACATTTTTTCTTTTTGTTTTATACAAAATTGGTGGAAAAATTCAAAAATAACTTTTTACGCAACTCGAGCACAGCTTAGTAAATGTGCCTCGGCATACTAAAATGATCATGATGCACCTATTTATAAGACTTAAGAATGCAAAATCAAATGTGGGAGAACAAAGAGAAAAAATTAAAAATATGATGCGAATGAGAATAAAAGGGGAGGAAGTTAAGAATGAGGGACATGAGAGAGAGGAAGAGGAGGAGGAGGAGGCGCTCCCATATTATAACTACTGTCATATGATGATGACGTGGTAACATTTTGGTAAAAATCCAATATGGCTGAACAAAATGGCAGTTTATTGAAATGTTAAAAAAATATTACTAAGAAACTGCTTATCCATTTTATCCAAATTTTGCAGAAAAATTGGGTTTGACATGACCATCAACTGATAAGTTTTACTACAAATTCAAATTGGTGGCCTAATAAAATAATGTGTGCCAATGCAGAAAATTACTACATCAAATATGTTCAAATTTTGCTCAAAAATCAAATATTATATAGGAATGAACTGGTAAAAATGTTGGTGTAAATGTTTAAAAATATCTGAAAAAAGTACTTACCGGATTGATTGATTAATTGATGACATCCCCATTTTAAATATTTATTACTAAAAAGGTATGAATTGCTCACTTAATATCGATTTTTAATCAAATCTGTATAAATATTAAAATTCGCTCGCATTCTAGGCATTCCTACTCTCATTTTTTAAATATTTACTAAAAATGTATGATATTTATTTTCAAATACCTCCAGATTCCTACTTTAGCCAAATCTACACAAATGTTAAAATTCCGCCGCCATGTTGGCATTACAATCTTGAATTTTTAAAATGTTGACAAACATTCATGATGTGCAGTCTTAGATTTTAAAATTAGTCTGCTATGGTGGTGCCGCCATTTTTAATTCTCAAATATTGACTAAAATTTCATAACTTTTATTCTTAAATACTTCTAGATACTGATATTTCAGCCGAATCTGTACAAATGACAAAATTCGTTCGCTATATTGGCGCCACCATTTTTGTTGTGCATTCTTAAATAATCCCCATAAATGTTAAAATCATCCGTCCGACCTGTTGACATTGTCATTTTGACACCGCTATTTTGAGTTTTTAAATGCTAACACTTTTAAATTTTGCTAAGCACTGATTTTTCAGTTTTGGCTACACAAGAAACAAAATTCGTCGGGCGTATTGGCGCCGCCATTTCGGATTTCTAAACGTTGACTAAAAAAATTCGGATTTTTTATTTCCGAAAGTGTGTGCATGTTAAATTTGAAAATAATCGATAATGGAAGTGCTGAAAAATCCATTACAAGATTTGAACCAGACATACAAACATACAATCAGATGAATAGGAAGCCAATAAAAGCGCGTTAAAAATATTGATTTTAGTTTAAAACTCTTTTTTTTAAAACACCCGTATTCACTAAAGAGGTTTAACTTTAGACAAGGTCTAACTTGACAGTTACAGGTTTAAGATGACATTTTCAACAACTGAACAAATAATTTTTCACATTCATGTCCAATTACCAAATGATAGAGAATTAAGGCAAACATAACTAAAAACTAAAGTTTAATAATATATAAATAACTAATTTCCTTTTAAACTTACCTAACTAAATGGTTTGATTTAGATTCTTCTTTTCGTCAACGATAATAAACAAGCAATAACAATTAACCTAATAAGTAGTGTTTTTCAGGCCGAATTTTTAAATATTTTATTAGGCCGCGATTTTATTTTGCTATTTTCAATTCATACCAAAATGTTACCAGTTAATATTTTTAAAACATCTGATTTTTGTGCAAAATTTGACAAAATTTCGGGTCAATCGAGTAAGTACCTAGTTTTTAAGCTATGCCGCGAACATAGGGGATGTTAAAACGGCAGAATCAGATATAAAAGATACTTAACACCACCCGTTTATCATGAAGGATGCAACAATAAAAATTCGATATTTTGACATTGAATTAAAATAGTCTAAAAAGAAGAAGTTTAAGAAGCTGTTTTAAAAAACAAAATCAAGAACTTCAAATTTATTTCTCTTACAGTCTTAATGTTTAAAAATTTAAGTCAAGTAAACTACCTAAGCTTCAAATACTTTACAAAAAAAATCGGTAAATTTTCTTAACCCGGAACTTCTCTAGTTATGAATCTTTCCTTGTATTAGGAATAGTAAAGTGTGACTCAATTTAGTTCAGTACATAGTCATCTGGTAACACATATATACTGTCTTCAAAAAAATATTTATTCGTAACCATTAGATTCCTACCAATATTTTACTAGTTTCTATCTATGCCACACTTGATTTTTGGACAATTTAAAATAAATTCAATAAAGAGTTTTTATATTAACACGCCATTTTGTTACGTCATGTTGAATTCATAACAGTTTATCCCGAAATCACATTTAATTTTTCTGCAAAATTTAAAGTAAATTTAATAAGATTTTTTTTTACGTGGAGTTTTAAAAATTTTATTTGGACGCGGTTTTGTTCCGCTATCTTGAGTTCGTACTACAACTTTACCACACTTAATGCTTGCATAAAATTTGAAATTAATTTAATTAGTAGTGTTTTCAGGCTGATTTTTTAAATACTTTAGAAAGCTGCCATTTTGATTTGCTATCTTATGTTCATACCAAAATGTTACCAGTTCATTCCTATATAACACTGGATTATTGTGCAAAATTTGAGATAAACTGGATAATTAATTTTTTCAGTAATACCTTTTTTTTTTAAGTTTCACTAGGCCGCCATCTTATTCCGGCATATTGGATTTTTAGCAAGATATTACTAGGTCATCCCCATATAAATCGAAGTCACAGACAGACAAACCAACAGAAGGATCGACGGAATAGATGAAAACATATTTTTTGACGTCAAGGGGCGCTAAAACGTGAAGATATGTAAATCCTGTGAGGGTGATTTTTTTGACGATTACAAATATTTTATTTAGCCGCCATTTTGATCCGCCATCTTGAATTAGTATCATGGTTCATATGTATACCACAGTTATTTATGCCACAAAATTTGAAATCAGTCCATTAAGTAGTTTTTTAGGCTAAATTTTTAAATATTTTACCGAGCCGCTATTTTTTTCGCCATCTTGGATTCGTACCAAAGTTTTTCCAATTGATTCCTACATAGTACATGATTTTTGTGCAAAATTTGAGATAAATTGCGTAAGTAGTTTTATAGTAATAATTTTTTTAACATTTCACTAGGCCGCCATTTTGTTTTGCCACATGTGATTTTTTCCAAAATGTATCCAGGTCATCCCCACATAACCTTTAATTTTTGACCAAAATTTGAAGACAATCGGGTATGTTGTTTTAAGCCATGCCGTGAACTGTGCAGACAGACAGACAAACCAACAGAGGAGCCGACGAAATTGATAAAACATATTTTCTGGCATCTAGGGGTGAAATCTCAGAGGGTGATCCGTTCACGATTACAAATATTTTATTAAGTAACCATTTTGTTCCGCCAACTTGAATTAGTACCTTATTTTTACTAGTTCTTCTATATACCACAATTATTTTTGGCAAACAATTTGAAATCAGTCCATTATGTACTTTTTCAGTGAATTTTTAAATATTTTGTTTTGCCATATTGGATTTTTACCAAAATGTTACTTGGTCACTCCCATATAACCCTTAATTTTTGATCAAAATTTGAAATCAATGGGGTAAGTAGTTTTTTAACTACGCCGCGAGCAGACAGACAGACAGACTGACGCAATTGAGAAAACTTCGGCAGTTAGGGACCCTGAAACGTAAAGATCTGAAAAAATCTCGGAGGGTAATTTTTTTCCATTAAAATACTGCCTTTTTACAAGGGAAGTAAAATGTAATATCTATTTAGATGAAGCGGTATCACGTTTAGATGCTGATCGAAAAAAAGTTTGATTTAAGGCAAAGAAATTGAGTAGGTATAAAGTCAGAATTTGAAGTTCAAAGGCAAAGAAAAGTAAAAAAAGGCTTTTTAGTTTTGCTTAGACTTTCAGTTTAGTAGACAAGTATTTTAAGGCTAATATTTATTTTTATCTTATTCATATTATTTGCAATCAACTACAAGAAAGATTTCTGCTATGCTTTCTATTAAAAAAAAATAGCACTTAGAACCTCGAAATTTATTCGTAAAATACAACTGAAATAACTTTACAAAATCTGAATTGTTTGTGTGCTAAGTTTCCAAAAATTTTAAAGTAGTTTTTTTAACGTAGTACAAAAGCTTTTACGGCTTAAGTTAATAAAGACATCATGGTTCTTGGGTTTAGACCGTGTCAAATTGGAATTACTTTTCTACGTTTAGTCTGTCATCGCACGGAGCAACTTTAGGGATCCTGACATTGTCTAAACCCAAAAACCGTGTTTTATTAAGTAATTTTCCTAACCAGTTTACTACGTTATGGTTGTTGTTGTCTAAACTTGAACATAATAAGCCGGGTTGCTGTTTTCTTTGGGATATCAATTTTTTTTTAAAGTGGTTTTTTATTGGCGTAAACGTCATTTCTCGAGCATTAGGATTTTTAAATGAAGCAGTATATCTAATTTACCATTAGACCGAAAATTGATTAATTATATTTTTTTACTCATATTACATATTTCAATTAAAGACATTAATATTATCTTTAGAAAATAATGCACCATCGCAAGAAAAAACTAACGTATCATTTAAAAAATTTAAATATTTCAGTCCAATATTTGTAATCAATTTTTTTAACATGAAAAAGTTATTTTTATTCATATACCGCTAATGAAAGGAATAGTCAAGGATACTAATAATACTATTTACTATATTGTCGTTGATCTTCTCTATTGTTACAGTCAATGAGTTCAGAGATTGGAAGTACAACGTGTACAATATGTTTTTATTCTACCTATAAAATGCAAATTCGAGAAGTAGGCGGAGAGATTATTGCAAAAATTTCTCTGGCCGCAAATATACACAGTGCGACCAATAAAGTCCGAATCATAATATGGATTTTTTAATAAATAACATAAGTAAAATTTGAGTATACAACGATTTTTTGGTCAAAAAATAATGCCAAATGATAATAAAAAGTTAGTCACATAATTTATCCTACCTGTCAAATTTGACCTTATTATCAAAAAATGGCAGAAAATTGAATTCTACCCAAAATTTTGGAAAATAATAAATAAAAAAGTTGAATCTTTTTTGATTTCATAGCAATATGCCAAATTTTATCACTCTCGGTTGATTTTAATTTTTTTTACGTTTTTTTGTTTTTATGCTTTCTAACTTTACCCAGTCTAAGCAAATTTAAATTAAACTATGTACTTTTGAAAAATACATCACCTGTATGAATTTTTTGTTATTCTAAAATTCGACTACATTACAATAGCTAAAGCATTGCTTCTCAGACCAAAACACATGACTTAAATTTATACTAGATATAACCTACCCTACCCGACCTGAATTATTTTTGAGGTACGTCGCTACGACACAACAACTACAATAGTCGTGCAGAAAAACATTTTCTTTTCATATTTTTTTTTAGTGCTATAGAGCAATATGAATCATAGCACAAATGCAAATACAAAACAACTTTATTTAAAGTAATTTGGAATTTACAAAGGCTCATATCAATACTTAAACGAAATAGTGTCAGTAAGGATTTATTTAACAGCGGTGCGTCCAAATATTCTTTAAGACTATATGGTTCTAGATCTACTGACAACTTTCATTTAAATCACTTTAAATAATAATATAACGTATTTATATTAGTTATTTTTGATGCCCATGGATAATTTTCTATAGGGGTATCTTAAAAACCACATATATCAACATAATTTGGATAATCCCGAAAACATAGAGCTTTTTAAAAGACATTTGAAGTGGAAATTCTAAACGGAAAGAACAAACATTTTAAAAAAAATTCAATAAACCGTCACATACCAACTATGTATCAAGAATACATAGGGTAAACTGTCCCACAGTCAACCACTTTATTTCTATTTTGATATGATTTCATAATTTTAATAGAATTCAGTGAAAGAAGCCTGCTAGCATATATCATTATACATTTCCGATAACACATTTATGATCTGATCTGCACTAACCACACATTTTAACCACGAGTTCTAGGTTTTTTAAAATGTGATGTGTACCGTGAAGTAGAGACAGTGAACCACCGTTCAGTACGGAGTAAACCACAGATTTATGAAAAAAGTTTCTGCCAATAAAGCAAATTATACTAATGAAAGTGTATTGTTTTTTAAAAATGTAAAAATGTATTACTAAAATAAGAAATATAAACACCTGACCATAATCTAACAAGTCTTTGGCAACGTAGGAACGTAAAGAAAAAGATGATATTAAAAATAACTAAAATATACTTACAAGTACAAAAAAAATAATTACAAATTCTTATTAACACAAAAACCTAAATCAGTTAAATATTCCAGAAAGTCGGGTAGGTTTAAGGTGCGTTTCTATTAAAACAAAAAAAAAATAAACTCCTTACTTAATAAGTGAAAACTTTAGAAACGCACTTTAAATAGTTAAATTTAAACATAGTCAACAAATCGAGATCATGTGTCAACAAAACAATTAAATTTAACAAATATTGAGACCCAAAAAATTAAAATTACATCCGATTTGAGTACAGTTGCCAAATCAGGAATGTCAGCAAGAGAAAACATATATTGGGTAGCTGACTTCTTTCGTAAGAAACTCACTTCATAATCATTACCTTGGACCGTCAAAATTTTGGCAATATAGTAGATTAAATTCTTTTTTGCTTGAAACTCAACCACAACAAATTCACCTTCCACAGGATCTCTCTCTAGCTTCTTTAGCTCTTTGTGTATAATTGATAGCTTATCTTCATCAGAATCTTCATATGTCATAACGTTATCGCTTTTTAAACCATAGAAGTATCGGATTCAGAGGAAGAACTGTCTTGCAAAACTTTTCTCACCGTTTTCTTCGTCCCTTTCTTCACATATTTTGTTATTTTCGAATGTCGCAGTTTTGCTTGCTTTCCTCTTATAATCTCCTCTTTATCTGGGGTATCAGTTGCAATTAGGCTTCTTCCTTTTTCTCTGTGTTTTCAGGTATCTTTTCTTGGTTGTGCTTTTATAGGTGGTCGAAAATCTGCTAGTGTATGAGTGATTTCTTGATTTTTATTTTGAAATTGAATTTCGTTTGATACATTTTTCCAAGGTTCGATGCTTCCTTTTTCCGCAAACCCGTTGTTTGCTAGGTTAGAAATATTTGGTTCATCCACGGCTATAGAATTTGCATCAAATTCTTTATGTTGGGGCCGATCAGTAACTGAACTCGGCAAAAAGTCGATGTCCGTAAAAATATTTCGATCAAAGGGATATATACCGGTTTTTTTAAAAGCAATAATGATTGATAGAGGCGTCATAGCTTTCTGGTATGTCTCACGGATAAAAGCACCCTATTTTGCGAGGCATCCTATTTTGCGAGGCTTTTTAGTGTGGGCCATGCTCTAAAAATAAGACAAACCCATATTAGACTTATGTAACAAATGATAGTTGTACAGAGTTAACCATGGTTCACTGTGTACTACTGCACCCTGGTTCAGTGTTGGACGTAGCAGTATTTAAACATAAAAGCTCATAAAATTATTACACTAAGCTGGGTATAGGTTACTCTTTAACTACTTAAATAGATTATGCGCAGCGATTCCAGATGTCAAAAATAAAATTATAGCGTAGCGATGTCAGAATTATCGAATTTTAGGGAAATTTATGGTACAAATTTTGTCGGCACAAGTAAAATACCAATTCGAATTTATGTTATAATGATGTATTTGAAAACTTAAAAAATATACAACTGTAATAAAAAATAATCGGTGGAGCATTGCTACAGGGCAGGCATGGTCAGTTCATTTTAACAGTTTGCCAACTGTAAAATATTTAACACAGTTTTAGTGTAAAATATACTGTGTTTTAAAGTTTTCGCGTTTTAAAATGTCTTAAAATAGTTTTTTAGCAAAATATTAAATCGGGTGAAATTATGGTACAATTATTTATTATGGTACGTTCACTGACTGTTATTGAATTAAGGTAAAAATTATGGTACAATTCCATAATTATGGTACGTCTGGCATCGCTGATGGCGCGGCAGGAGGAGCATCCTCGGCTAAGTTCGTTTCCTTTCTACAGTTACCAGTGGCAGAGCATTGTTGAATGTTTCGCTGTGGGACATGGTTCGCTGTGGAGCAGTTTACCCTACGTAACCAGGGTGCAAATGTTCATAGCGATTAATTTAAGTTTTCAGTTCACTTTTTTACTTAATTTTATGAATAAAAAACATTTTTGTTGAGTATTTCTTTGTTTTTTGGTAAAAAAGTAATGTAAGTAATAAAAAATCGATTATTTTTAGTTTTAAAGGTGTATATTTCAAAAACTTTTGAAGATAATTGTATCAAATGGGGTATTTTTGAAGAGCTCTTTTAATGATCTTTATAACAACATTGAAAATACAGGGTGTTCCATTTAAAAACGTATGGTTCTCGCTCCACCTTGCATATTTCATTTATAAAAATATCCGAGTGGATTCGGAATTTACGAGAAATTTCCTATAAGGTAGTATTTTTGTTTGTTATGTGCGATAAATAGTACAAAAGCTAAAGGGGGTGTTACTTTATAACCTGTCACCCGGTACACAGTGCACAATTCTCTTATTTTGACCAGATCTGGCGGTTTTATTATAACATAAAGAAAATAAGTTAAAACCTTACTTGGAATTTCAGCCCTTTTTAGTCAGGACTGGTCATATTTTCAAGAATAACTTCGTAACCCGCAACATAATATTAGAGGAGTGGGAAAAAGTAGGTAACTGCTAAAAGTTTGGTAAACCTTAATGTTAAGTTAAAATAACATATAAAAAGGCTCGAATTGGTTACATGTAATAACAATCTTCATTTAACAATAAAAAAATTAAATGTCAGTTATAAAATCAAATGAACAAAACACCTTGGTTGCTACACTGTCAGAATGTATGTTTGACATTCCTTTGTTATACATGCGGAAGTTATTTTTGTTTTTTATCGTTTTTTTAAAAATATTAATAGTTTCTGAAACAAAAAAGAAAAATATATTCACTTTTAAAGAGATGTTTTACATGGCTAGAATCACTCTGTGTAGTCTAAAAGAACTTATAAAAAAAAACAGATTTGTCGTCTTCCACCCATTTTTATTTTTATGGAGGGGTAACCTTTAGAAGATCCCTATAAACAAATAATGTAAAGAAAGAAAATAAATGTGTTTTGTATTACCGTTTTTCAAAAAAGTTAACCGTTATAGACATAAAAAATGTATTTTCAAGAGATTCTTGTATTCGCAAGGGCTACGGCATTAAAGAAATTTAACGTTTGTTTTATCTAACCGCTTTACAATAGAAAAAAAAAATTTATTCAAAAAATACATTAAATAGGACGTATTTCCCCCGTGGTTAAAAATGCTAAATGCATTTGATTTTTTTTATTTGCAGAGGACTGTTTCACTTTTCTAAAATTTCCTGCAATATGATAAAAGAAATTTAAAGTGGTTCACCATTTTTTAGGCAAATTTAATATTTCTGGAAAACTGTTTTTATTTTCAGGTAGCTGTTGCATCCCTCTTGAGCTACCATGTACACTAAATACTTTCTTACCTCTTATATAAACATCTGAAATCCTTAATGATCACTAATGATAATTAGCAGTCAGTATAAGCACGACCACAAAAGTTTCGGAAATCTTTATAACACCATTAAGAAGTAGCCACTCTACGTACCCAGTACTTAATGTTAATTTACTGGAAAATGCCGTATATTAATGCATATATATCACGAAACCACAGAATAAAAATAAAGTCAGCGACATTTTAAATACCGCATATAAAGTAAATGAAATGTTTTATAGAAAAATAAAAACGACTTAAAAAAAACACTAAAAGGTAAAAAATAATATTTTATTCCACATTGAGAATTTCACTTTATAAAGTCGGCGTCAAACTAATTCTATGTCTATATTTCGTCCCCTATCTCACTTAAAGACGAATCTGACAAAAATCGGAAAAATACTGCTACGTCCAACACTGAATCAGGGTGCAGTAGTACACAGTGAACCATGGTTAACTCTGTACAACTATCATTTGTTACATAAGTCTAATATGGGTTTGTCTTATTTTTAGAGCATGGCCCACACTCAAAAGCCTCGCAAAATAGGGTGCTTTTATCCGTGAGACATACCAGAAAGCTATGACGCCTCTATCAATCATTATTGCTTTTAAAAAAACGAGTATATATCCCTTTGATCGAAATATTTTTACGGACATCGACTTTTTGCCGAGCTCAGTTACTGATCGGCCCCAACATAAAGAATTTGATGCAAATTCTATAGCCGTGGATAAACCAAATATTTCTAATCTAGCAAACAACGGGTTTGTGGAAAAAGGAAGCATCGAACCTTGGGAAAATGTATCAAACGAAATTGAATCATTTCAAAATAAAAATCAAGAAATAAATAAAGAACCACTCATACACCAGCAGATTTTCGACCACCTATAAAAGCACAACCAAGAACAGATACCTGAAAAAACAGAGAAAAAGGAAGAAGCCTAATTGCAACTGATACCCCAGAAAAAGAGGAGATTATAAGAGGAAAGCAAGCAAAACTGCGACATTCGAAAATAACAAAATATGTGAAGAAAGGGACGAAGAAAACGGTGAGAAAAGTTTTGCAAGACAGTTCTACCTCTGAATCCGATACTTCTATGGTTTAAAAAGCGATGACGTTATGACAGATGAAGATTCTGATGAAGATAAGCTATCAATTATACAGAAAGAGTTAAAGAAGCTAGAAAGAGATCCTGTGGAAGGTGAATTTGTTGTAATTGAGTTTCAAGCAAAAAAGAATTTAATCTACTATATTGCCAAAGTTTTGACGGTCCAAGATAATGATTATGAAGTGAGTTTCTTACGATAGAAGTCGGCTACCCAATATATGTTTTCTCTTGCTGACATTCCTGATTTGGCAACTGTACTCAAATTGGATGTAAAATGATTTTGGCGAAACCTGTTTAACATGGTAGTACTTCAATGCTTCAAAACTTTTTTTTGCTCTTTTAATGTTAATTTTTTGGGTCTCAGTATTTCTTAAATTTAATTGTTTTGTTGACACATGATCTCGATTTGTTGACTATGTTTAAAGTTAACTATTTAAAGTGCGTTTCTAAAGTTTTCACTTATTAAGTTAAGGAGTTTATTTTTTTTGTTTTAATAGAAACGCACCTTAAACCTATGCGACTTTCTGGAATATTTAACTAATTTAGGTTTTTGTGTTAATAAGAATTTGTAATTATTTGTTTTGTATTTATAAGTATATTTTAGTTATTTTTAATATAATCTTTATCCTTACGTTCCTACGTTTCCAAAGACTTGTTAGATTATGGCCAAGTGTTTATCTTTCTTATTTTAGTAATAGATTTTTATTTTTTTTTTAAAACAATACACTTTCATGAGTATAACTTGCTTTATTGGCAGAAACCTTTTTCATAAATCTGTGGTTTACTGCGTACTGAACGGTGGTTCACTGTCTCTACTTCACGGTACACATCATATTTTAAAAAAACCTAATGTGTAATCGCAAATGTATAATGATATACGCTAGCAGGCTTCTTTCACTGAATTCTATTAAAATTATGAAATCATATCAAAATAGAAATAAAGTGGTTGACTGTGGGCCAGTTTACTCTATGCATTCTTGATACATAGTTGGTAAGTGACGGTTTATTGCATTTTCTTTAAAATGTTTGTTCTTTCCGTTTAGAATTTCCTCTTCAAATGTCTTTTAAAAAGCTCTATGTTTTCGGGATTATCCAAATTATGTTGATATATTTGGTTTTTCAGATACCCCTATAGAAAATTATCCATGGGCATCAAGTTGGTCTCCTTCCTCGGTCAGGTTGCGGTAAAAAAATATGATCCTACAATTCTATCACTAAGTATTCCACACAACACATTTACCCTTCCCTGAAACCTAATCTCTCTCACAAATTGTGGGTTTTTCTGTGCCTAGTGGCTAAAGTTTTGCCGGTTTGGTAAACCACCTGTGGAAAAGCTGGATTCATTAGTATGTAGTATATTTTTGAAAAAATCTCTTATCATTTTGAAGGTCGTCATTTCTTTTCCTTGACATAATAGTAATTATTCAAAGTTACTGTTTCTAATCTGCATACTAAATTACAACTTTTAAGTATCAGTACCTTATTGAACTTTGCAGAGACGTTCATTACATTCAAATGTACTCCTATAACGTATTACTATAAAGTAAAACGAGTCGTTGGAGTGTAGAAAAAGTTATCGTCTACTGTTACTTTAAACTGGCTGTTACCAGTCGTTATTCTTCTGTTGCAACTTAGAAGTAAGAATTACAGTAATTATTTACTACAAGTAAACTATTACCTCTGATACTTGAGGTTCCTGAGATAGGGGACGCTGGTACGAGATTGGGTCGGTGATTTTATAAGGACAGTGGCAACAATAGGGTAACCAATTTTTGATTGGTTCGGCATATTGCTGCTAAAATCGCTGTTTACTTTTCGCCTAAGTATGTTTTTTATGAGATTTGTTGTTTTAGTCTCATTTTATTAGTTTTTGTGATTACTAAAATGAATATTGATTCAAACAAGATGTTCTCAGCCATTGGACCATATAGAGAAATGTAGTTAAGACTGGTTCACCTGTTTTTTGCTTGCAATCGTAAAGTGTTTGTGATGAATGTGTAAATGACTATGACCGTAAATGTCTTCAGTTTTAAGTTTACTCCAAGAAAAGTTATTAAATATTGCACATTATTATATTTTGGTTTTATTTTGCTGTAAAAGACAATATTGTTTCAAGTCTTAGTGTATGTTTTACTTCATTTAGCATCTCAATTTAAGGTAGAAGCTCTCTAAGATTGGCATAAAAGAAACTTTATTTTGTAGGCCTTCTTCAGTACATATTATTTTACTAAATTCACTTGGCAGACAACTCCCATTAATCACTTGCACAAACATTGTTATTTGTTAAAAATCTACATGAAAATGTAATTTTGTACCAGATAGTTCGAACAGAATACAACTGACGCCGACAGAGGTCAGTATAAAAGTAGATTAATTTAGTCATATTTTGCGAAAAACTAACGATAATATGGGTGCCCCCATTTAAACCTCTAGACATTTTGCATCAATTTTGCGGGTGGGCTTTTATTGTCGCCACTGTCCTTATAAAGTCATTGTAATTTGGTCTACAGCTATTAATTGCGTATGTGTTGTGTTATTGTTTACGAGTAACAAGTTAAAATGGTTCACAATGGCTTCACATACCATAAAAAAAAGTAGCTTTCACTCAGCCACGTTTTATAGAAAATTAAAAATATCACAACTTGGTTATGTGATACCTGAACAAAACAACCTAAAGCGGTATTTTAAGGAAACAAAAAATAAATACCAAACAAAGGGTTATGTTTATGATAGGTGGCAGAATTATAGCAGTGACTCAAGTACTGTAACTCTCCGCATGCTACGACACAGCGCATTCAATTTTAGAGAACCGGCGCAATCGTAACAGCTTGGTAATAATAAACTCATGGACAAAATTATCGAATATTTTTTGTAATCACTATTTTTTCAAAATAAATTTTAAATAATCGCCGTAAACGTACATGAGCTGAATATTAGGATCTAGTAGGCTGATTACTCGCTTGTTTTAACATATTTTGACGTTTAATTAACATTAATGGCGCATGTCATTTTCTTTTGTGCATTTTATCAAAAACAAATAACATATTTTGTGAATTAAGCTTGA
Organism: Kuschelorhynchus macadamiae; assembly: GCA_030620095.1. NCBI lineage: Eukaryota > Metazoa > Arthropoda > Insecta > Coleoptera > Curculionidae > Kuschelorhynchus > Kuschelorhynchus macadamiae. Next base: position 113,694 of record JAUTXW010004988.1, on the reverse strand, counting down.
ACTTAAGTTACTGTAGGTTAATTAACTAAGTAATAGCAAAAAGTGTTTCTGTTTGTTGCTAAAAAACATCAGTATGCCACCAGTTAGACACTGCACTGAAGTTGAAGCGGTGCAACTTGTAACTCTATATAACGAAGGATATAAACAGAAGGATATCGCACGACGTCTAAGGAGAGGTCAATCTATAGTATCGAATATTTTAAAAAGGTATGAAGAGACTGGAAATTACGTACGTAGACCTGGTCAAGGGCGCAAGAGATGTACAACAGCAATTGATGATCGATTTTTGATACTTAATTCTACACGAAATCGCACATTGACATCGTCGCATCTTAAAAATGAATTACTTAATGTAAGACAAGTTAATGTAAGTTCAAAAACAGTTAAGCGAAGATTAAAAGAAGCAGGTTTGAAGCCAAGACGGCCCGCCAAAGTTCCACGTCTTCTCCAAAATCACAAAGTTCAACGATTAGAATTTGCTAGAAGGCATATTCAGTGGGATAACGAAATATGGAAGAATGTTCTCTTTACGGATGAGACCAGAATACAATTATGGAAGCCCGATGGTCGAAACCACGTCTACCGAAGAGTTGGAGAACGGTTTGCTCCCTGCAATCTCGTAGAGACCGTTAGTTTTGGCGGTGGCGGTATAATGTTCTGGGGCGGTATTTCTTGGGAGGGACGCACCGAACTTGTGGAAGTGATTGGACGAATGACAAGTGACTTGTATATTGAAAACATTCTTCAAGAACATGTTTTGCCTTATGTCGGCCATATTGGATATGAAGAATTCATATTAATGCACGATAATGCTCGACTGCATGCAGCTGATATAGTGACTAATTACCTTGATGCGGTCCACATTCAAAGATTAGATTGGCCACCATATAGCCCCGACTTAAATCCAATAGAACATGCATGGGACTATCTTAAATGCCGCATACGACGAAGAAATCCCGTTCCAAATACAATAGACCAGCTTCGGATTGCTGCACAAGAAGAGTGGAATGCAATTCCTCAAGAATATATCCTGAACCTCCTTAGCAGCATGCCGAGAAGAATGGAAGCAGTAATTAGATCTCGAGGCGGGAATACTCGTTACTAACTGTGCTTTAATTTTAATCAAAAAACTTGTAATTGCCTTCCAATTATTATTTAAATAAGATGTAAATATCCTTAATTTTTATAACGTTTAGCATTAATTTTTTTCACGATCTTCTACTGGTAAAAACTTAACATTGTTCACTAAAATATTTTGAAATAAACAGTTTCTTGCGAATGGTAGCATTTAAATAACTTGATTCATCCGTTTTTTTTTAAAGAATGAAAAATTAAAAATATTCGATAATTTTGTCCATGAGTGTATATAGTATGGGATTAATGGAAACTTTGTAAATAACTGGTATACTTCAAAGTAATTGGGTATAAGTGACAGTTGCGTATTTAAATAATCCAAAACTATAAAAGCGTATGGGAGCAGTCGTAGACACTTGTTGTTAAGTAATTTTCTCAGTAAAGAAATGCAGCCAACCTAAAAGTAAAAGTCCAATAGAACGCCATTGTTTATTTTCATCTCCCCTATAAATATTTAGTTATGATGTTTGTTTTTGTGAGTATAAAGATTAATAATGCATACAAATTTAATCATTACGTTACAAAAAAAATTACTCTTTATAATAAGATATTTAATGATAATTACTATTTAAATCAAAGTCCAAAACTACATTTTTGAGATTTAAATTGGCCAATATATTTGACCAACATGTATTGATAATTAACGAATTTTAAAGGCGCGTAATTTTGTACGACCATCATCAGCATATTCACCAGAGAAATTGCCTGCGTTTTAATTTTAGATCTTTAGCATAACCAGAAAACTAAGTGAAACGTATGCATCCTACCTCAAGTACCAATAATGTATTCTATACGCTCTACACCATATTGCTAATTTGAGTCTTTGTAGTCGCCATAACTGTTTTGTTTGTATTAAAACGAACCATACATATTTTTAAAACGGATTAAATAAAGACAGAAATAAGGAAGTGACGAATAGGGTAAATTATTACTACGGAACTACACAATTCCGTACTATCTACGTAATAGTCAAAGTTACAGTTACGAAATAGTTAGCCTAAAATTTTTCCCCATTTTGGTAATGACTATGTAGTCTCAGCTTAAACAGAACGTGGCGACACCAAGTTCCGGTTACTTCAATGAAAATAGTTGTGATAAAAATAACGTATTCGTGACTAAAAGTGCTACTTGGGATATTTTCCATAGTCTGTCGTGAAAATGGTTTTAGTCTAACTTTCAATAGGTTTAAACTATTTTTGAGATTTCGATAATAGACTTAAACGAATTGTTAAAAGGTATCTATTAAGGAGTTTGCGTACTAAGTATTATTAATATACCCATGTTTTCATTTAGAATTGCTAGTTGTTGTTTATGTTATCGACAATTTTAATAAGTTTTATATGATAATTTCCAGCCTATCGAATGTTAATTAAATTAATGTATTTTAAAGCACCAATCGTGAATCTGCTTCTCAAACCTCGTTGTAATTCATACTTCACAGACACATCTTTACTTGGGCGGGAGTAAAGATAAAAGCTTAAAGATTCGGAAAATTGAATCTGTCTAAGGGGATAGCAAAAACACTAATCACTGCCTCTAATGAGTACAAAATAATATTTTGTTTTTCGTGTGAACTAGTTTAGTGATATATTATTAGTGTTTGTTTTCTATTAGTGAATATTTTTGGACAATGAAGGGGTTTATTCAGGTATTTTTTTGCTATAGTTTATTAGTATTTATTGTTTTTTAGGAAGTTTATAATTGATTTATTTATTATTCTGTCAATAAACGAATCAAATTTATTATTCACAGTTTTTTAGAAAATTTAAAACGGATTATGATTATTTAGTTGAGTCCGAAATATAAAAAAATCTGATAATTTACTTTTACCCAGAACTTTCTTCGTATACAATTCCGCTACGTATAGATAATATTATAGATATGCATATATTTATTTTGTAATAACTTTATACAAACCTTACTAATTAATGTACTTTCATTTTCTTTAAGTTGTTATTAAATTACTATATGGGTTCATAAAATGTGTTATCTCTGTTTAGAGGATATCTGTACGAGAAAAGTAGGTAAAAGCTAATTTAACTACTATTAAGTAGTTAATCATATTAATTTTTTGAAAATTTTATTAGACCACCTTTTTATGCAAAATTCAATTAGTCAATTAAATATATTTTTTACACTGATTTTTTAAACGTTTTATAAGGCCTCCGTTTTGAAATCATATCATAATTTTACCAATTTATTTCTATATCATATGCCCAAAATTTAAAAATAATCTAATAATAATTTTTTTCAGACTGATTTTTTAAACATTTTATTAGGCCGCCATTTTATTTCGCCATCTTGGATTCAAACCAACATTTTATCTGTTCATTCCCAAGTCACACCTGATTTTTGTGCAGAGTTTGAGATAAATAGGATAAGTAGTTATTTAATAATATATATTTTAACATTCTACTAGAGCGCCGTTTTGTTCCGCCATATTGGATTTTTAACGAAACGTTAGCATGTTAAGTTTAATGTTCAACCTAAATTTGAAATCAATCGGATAAGTAGTTTTTTAGCTATGCCACGAACAGACAGACATACCGACGGAATGGAGAGAACACGTTTTTAGGCGTGAAACATGAAAATTTAATCGAATAAGTAGTTCTTTCACAATTTTTTAACATTTTATATTACACTTCAGTTTTTGTTCAAAACTTTAAATAAATTAGATAAGTAGTTTTGTAATACAATTTTTCGAACATTCTACAAAGCCTCCATTTTCTTTCGCCACATTTTTATCAAAATGTTACCATGTCATCCCCATATGACTGTTTGACCACCACTTAATCGGGTAAGTATAATTTTAGCTTTGCCGCGGACAGACAAACAGACCGGCGCCGGTAAGATATCTAAAATTCTAAGCAACTTTTCTTAATACAATTTTTCTCTATTTTGAGGAAAGAGGCCATTTTATTCTCGAGAATTTTTTATATTTTTGATCCTCCCTCGTATACTGATGAATATTTTGGAAATACGTTCATTCCCCCTGTAGTTTTTTTAGGTGCACCAAGTTCTATCAAGAATAACATTTTCTGAGAAATGAGAAATGAAAAAGTTTTGCATTTGTTGCATACTTCACTGGACACACTGTATGAATTTAACTTCAAATACAAAAGTAACTGAGGTACTATCAAAAGTACTTCAAGTAACGAGAACCTATTTCAGATCCTTTAAAAGTACTTGAAATACTCTGATTTTCTTAAATCAAGTACTTTTTTGTGCAGTTAAATATGATTTCGAGGAATAGAGGCGATCAGTTTGCATTTGCCACTGCAGTTCAATGATTGACGTAAAGCTATGATCTCTCTTTTCAGCTTAGGAAAATAATCGTTTCACCGTGAACACACATGTTTCGACAAGCGGACGACATCGAAAATAGAGACTAAGTTATGGTTTGTAATTCGAGAACGGGATAAATTATATAAAAAAAATTTAGTTGAACTTTTATGGTTCGATCTTAAATTTTGCATCAGTTTGTAAGTAAGTAATAAGTATACTTAATAGATTAAAAACTAGTGTAGTTAAAAGTTTTTGACTATAAATGCCCTCATTAACGTTCGTATTTTTGTAGAATTAAAAATAAAGTTAAATAAAATGTTTCTTTAAATTGTGAAAGAACGTTCTACTATATAGTGAAGTCAATGGGAATACATTGTTTTATAGTAGGGTTTATTCAAATTTCTGGGGTGTCTTTAAAGATAACGGTATCAAGCCTAGTATATTTATAATTAGCAAGAAAGGACTGAATATGATAAGGATAAAATTAAAAAAGTTCTATAGGAGAAATATCATTTTGGTGGAATTAAATAGTTGTTCGAGAAAAAAATGCAGGCGTTAAATTTTGATACAACATTTTCCGAGCCAAGGCTAGTTAAATCGCTACAATATTATGTTAAAACTGCAAGAAATATTTATTAGCCTCAGTGTAATTTTAATAGGGAAATATGTGTAGTTAAAATGATAAGATTAGAAGTATAGTTGTTCATTTTCGATCATCTTTTGACGCAAATACCGACGCATCCAATTTTTCTCCACAGAATGGCACAATACCGCCTTTTATTGATTCTTTGTCTACATAACTGTCTGAACTCATTTCTTTTGAACCCGTTTTTGACAGAAACGTATTTTAAGCTGCCTATACACAGCATCATTTTTCACATATCTCATTTGCTTTTTTTTCAACACGTCGTCGGTACCATCTCATCTTTCTTTCAACTTCATTAGACCTCGTCGAAGATTCTGCGTGTAGTTCCCCCATAAAACAACTTTTTGACTGACGTAAGTGGAAAAAATACTCAACAAAACTTCTCGCTGCTTCGCTAAAAAGTTTAAGTTACCATGCAGACATACGTGATAGTTATAAGTATTTTTTAGGTTAGGTTAGGTTAGGAAATATGAACAATTTCTTGTCAAAACCAAAAATGAACTGTAGGAAAACTTCATTTAACATTTAAGTCCCATGAGGAAAAAAGTTCATATAAGTCATTGTTACCCTGTACCAAAATAGGCATCTTAGTTGGTTCTGATTAGTATGCTTTTTCATAAATGCATCGGTACTTGAAATACCTTTTAGTACTTGAATTACTTTACTTGACAAAGATTAAGTACAATTACCAGTTACTTGATACTTCAAATACTATAAGAATTTGAAAATACTTGTTACTTGGTTCGTGTTGATCATTTCGTAAGTACTTGGTACTTGTACATCAAATACTTTTTGTCAGTACGTGCGAAAGCTCTATTTCGTAATGACCAAAGTGATTTACTTTTATTATTATTTTGTACTGGTATTCCAATTATCTCTGAAACAATTAAAAAATAACTCATAAAAATCTTTATTGTTCACCTTCAGATTAGTATATTTTATCTGAAGTTTTTATTTACTATAATTTAAATAATTTGTTTTATTTTTATAACAGGTAATTTATTATTTACCGCCTATTACAAAAACTATTAATAAATCTAACATAAAATAAAATACTGTGTCTTTATATAGATGCTTTAAATCCTGAATATTCTTGAAGTTTTTTCTCCGTTAATTCAGATGAACTACCAGTTATTTATCAAAATAAATCACACAAATCTAGTGTTATTGTTGGCAGATTGATTGTTGAATTCGTGAATTTAAGCTATTTTGTTCTTTTTTGGGTAATAATAACAAAGTAATATTGTAGTTATTTTAGTTGTGTTTTAAATTTCAAGATATTCTATATCTTGGGGGAGGGGCACATTAAAGCACCTTGGATGATTATTTTTCCTTATTGTTAACAATATTGCAACTGTAGTACTATACACAGTAGTCTTAAACTTGGTTATCAATAATTATTACCTCTGATAGTTTGGATATCACTTAAAGCAAGACTATATTACTTCCCTCGTAAAAGGGAAGTATCGTAATCCTGAAAAAATTACCCTCCGAGATTTTTTCAAATCTCTACGGGACCCTGAATCCTAGATACCGAAAAACATGTTTTCTCAATTCCATCTTTCTGTGTGTCTCTCGGTCTGTCGAGGCATAGCTATAAAACCACGTACCCGATTGACTTCAAATTTTAGGGAGAACATGGTAACATTAAAAATCGTGGGTCGAGTATTATAGTGTTCTAATAGCAAAAAACGTAAATCGATAAAAAAAGCAATTAAAGGTTTGTCTTAAGATATTTCCGTTATTTGACTGACTTTGTTGAAGTTAATTATTTATTTGTAAATATCTTATAATATATGTTATTTTTTTGGTAAAATATTTAAAAAACTAAAACAATAAAGGTTAATTATTAATTAAACAATTAGCTGATAGAACAAAAAAAATTTATTGAAAATAACAAATTAAAAAAAAATAGGCATATTGTTCTAACAACATAGGTATCAACTTAACATTACATTCAAACAGAAACAAAACGTTTTTAAATATATTTTTAATGCTATTCACTAGTCGATTGTTTTTTCTTATGGTTATTTTTTTCTCTCTTAAATGTAGAAGGGTCATTGTACTGCTTAAAAAGAGTCTTTATATACGTTACTTCAACCGGAGGCATAAACTTAAATAATTTCATAAGATCGACTACTTTCGCAAAAGGTAAAAGGCACGTTTTTGGTTCTGGTGCACTTCGTACTTTAGGTAGTGTAAATTTAGAAGTAGAAACATCTTTTTTTGATCTAGTATTACTGTTTATTGGTAAGATGGATACTTCGATAAAAGAGTCATTGCTATGACTAAGCTTATAAAATATTTTATTTGGCTGCGTTCTAACAAATTTTCACTGCTTTAGTGAAGCATATGGAACTTTGTTAAAATTAAATGATTTCGTTGCCTCTTTATAAAGTTTAAAATGTTCAGCCCGCATATGAAAAGTTGCAAATGGTTTTCTTTGGTTAACACTGGGCAGAAGTCGTAAGAGACCCAAAGGGCTAAAAATTTCTACACCAGAAATCTTTTTCTCAATTTGGCTATGGACATTGTCCACTTCTTGAACGCTGCTATGGCCGGGTTCCCCAAATTTTTGTAATATTTCCTCAACTGTAGGATGATCTTGTAAAAATTGTATCAAAGCCAAACTCATAATAGAGTTTTTATTTTGGGGGACACATGAATCTGACCACAATATGATTATTTTAATTTGTGGAAAATCGGAAATAAACCGCTCTGATATTTTTATTAAGCCGGAAGCGATATCACTTCCTTGTCGTCCATGTGTGCCTTCATTCCAGATGCAACAATATACTTGCTTTTGTAAATTGCAATGAACCGTAAGATTGTATGTATTAAGTTTCTTGCTAGAGAAAACACACGAGATATTAGAACGTGGCAATGCAAATACGTTTTCAAGGTCAAAACATACTATAGCAGTTTGATGATCTTGACTGGACCTATCCAAATCGCGTTCAAGTTTTGCAGACATTTTTCCCTGGCTATGTTTTTCCAAGAAAACTTTTTCTTCGTCAGTCATGCCAAGTTTTTCTTTTAGTCTCGACTCTTCGCACACATCACACTATCTTTTTTTGTCTTAAAAATTCAATATTAAATTCATAATTAAAGATATTAGTGTAAAGATGTTTTTTAACTGGTTCCATTTGCCTTCTTAGCAAAATTCCCTATATAAAGAGTACAGCTTGGTGATATTTAATGTGCTTTCCAAATATTCTTTTTTGGTGTCGACCCGACAGTAATGAGATTCCATTCTTGGAAGTTGGTTAATGTGCATCCGAACAAGATCTTTACTAGTATTGCTTATAACCTTTTTGGGATGGCAACCCTATCGAGACGTCCCTGGAATTCCTGTCACTTCATCTTTCTTCTTTTCGTGAAAATAATTTATTCCTCGTTGGCTTATATCTAGGGTAGTTAAAAAAGAATACTTTACACACGCGAATTTTAACATCTTCTACGTGAAAATAATATTTATACGTGTATTTTCGACGCGATTCTGCTTTAAGTGTTTGTTTTCGTACTTTCTCTATCCGTTCGGTGTTTTTACCATAAAAATGCCATTTAGTGTCAGTTGATAATTCCCAAAAGCCCTTAAATATCTTTTCTCTATCTGCTGCACTTATTTTCCTGTCACATAAATATTTGCAACCAGTGTCGCAGTTCTTTAATTTTTTTATTTTTCTTTCTATTCGAATGTTGCCTTTTACGTCCCTGTGTTCTAGTCCTCTTTGACATAATTTTTTATTTATATTCATTTTCCACGTCTCTGGTAGTCTTTTTCTTTTCCTGGTGGGTGGTTTGCTTTCATTCAAATCAGACACTGTCCTACGGGTTTTCCGACGTTTCACATTTTCTGTAGAAACCGCAGAACTTGTAATAGAAGCATGAATATGTGCAGGGATTTCGGAATCCAGACCTACTTCTGAAAAAAAATCTGCTGTACTGTAGTTTTTAAAGTTTAGATTTAACCTTTTTTTACCTTCATCATCTAATTCAGTAACTAAACCAGGCGTTTCTTGTAGTTCTTCGTCAGATGGTATAAAATCTGGATCACGACAAGAATCGTCACTGTCCTCCCAGAAGTCAAAACTCTCATTTTTATTTGTGGAAGTTGACCTAAAATCACATCTTAACTAAAGAAATATTGTTCGAACACTATATCTTTTAAAACACAATAATACAAGCAAAAGATAATAACAGAGTATTATAATCTTCTAACTAGAAACAGTTTGAGGTTAAAATATGGTATTTTATTAATTTGTTTTCATATGAAATAAACTAAACACCTATTTAGCCTAGAATATGGTACTATAAGTATACTTACGGCTCAACGTTAATGTCCATTTTAAACTAAACTATTTGAAAACAACGAGAGAAATAGATAAACGAAAGAACCACGTTGTCACTTTGTAAGCCTGTTGTTTACTGACGTCAGCAGTATTATATTGTTCTATCAACAACGCTGGCTAAAATCTGATTGGTCAAACTATCAGAACATTATAAGAATGATGAATATTGAAATTTGGCAGATAGAACATTTTAGTATTGTTCGTTACGTGCTTTTGAAGCCAATTTTAGTTATGATTTGAATGCTGATAGAAATATAATGAAAAACTCTATATTGTGGCGCTGAAATCTGGATTTTTACCAAAACTGCTGATAGACACTATAATACTGGACCCACGAAATGTTAAAAGAAATATTACTAAAAAACTACTTATCGAATGTATCTGAAATTTTGCACAAAAATCAAGTCTTATGTAGGAATCAGCTGGTAAAATTTTGGTATGATTCCATGACGGCGGAACAAAATGGGGGCTTATTTTTAAATATTTTATATTTAAAAATTCAGTCTGTAAAACTACTTATTGGACTAATTTCAAATTGTGTGCCATAATTTAATGTGGTATAGAGATTAACTCATAAAACTGTGGTACTAATTCAAGATGGCGGAACAAAATGGCTGCCAAATAAAATTATTGTAATCATCAAAGAAATCACTCTCTCAGATTTTACATATTTTCAGATTTTAGCGTCCCCAGATCCAAAAATATGTTTTATCAATTCCGTCTGTCGGTTTTTCTGCCTGTTTATCAGTTTTAGTCAAAAAGTAGGCTTCATAATATAGGGATGACCTGGTAATATTTTGGTAAAAATCCAATATGCCGGAATAAGATTGCAGCCTAGTGAAGCATTAAAAAATTATTACTAAAATAACAAATTATCCAATTTTCTCAAATTTTGCACAAAAATAGGAATAGGAATGACCTAGAAACATTTTGGTATGAATATAAGATAGCAAAACAAAATGGCGGCCCAATAAAATGTTTAATAAAACGACCTAAAAAAACTACGTATTATATTAATTTCAAATTTTGTGCAAGCTTTTAAGTATGATATAGAGATAAACTAGTAAAGTTGTGGTACGAATTCGAGATAGCGGAAAAAAATAACGGCCAAATAGTTTCCCTCCTTAAAAGGAATTAAATATAGTAACCGTAAAAAAATCACCCGAGATTTTTTCAATTCTTCACGTTCAGGGTCCTTAGATGCCGAAAAACATGTTTTCTCAATTTCGTCGGTATGTTTGTCGGTTCGTCTGTTCGCGGCACAGCTAAAAAACGTATTACCCGATAGACTTCAAATTTTGTTCAAACGTTGAGAATCATATGGATATCACCCGGTAATATTTTAGTAAAAATCCAATATGACAAAACAAAATGGCGGGCTGAAAGAGCTACTCATTAGACTAATTTGAAAATGTATGCAAGCATTAAGTATGATATAGAGATAAACTAGTAAAGTTGTGTTACGAATTCAAGACAACCGAACAAAATAGCGGCCAAATATATTTTTATTAATTCAATGCAGAAAAAATTATTCAGTTGAATATAATATAGGGATAAATTGGTACCAATTCAATGACGTAACAAAAAAGGTGATGTATGTCATGTAAAATATACTTAATCAATTTGTTTTAAATTATGCCCAAAAATCAAGTATGGCACTGGTAAAATATTGGTAGGAATCCAAAATGATGGAACAAAATGGTGCCCAATAAAAATGTTTGAAGAGATAAAATATGTAGTATAAATGACCATAAACTGAACTAAATTGGGTCACACCACTATTCCTAATAAAATTAAATTTACCGATTTTTTTTTAATATTCACTAAAGTAAACCTGACATTTACCATCAACCATCTTTAAGTGGAGGTTGTTAATTAAACAGCGATATTTGTTTTAACAATTTTTATGTGTTTTGGCCAATTGACATTGGCCCACTACTATTTTTTGTCGGCTTACGTATTTCTATCTATTAATGATTAATTTGACTCAAGTATATCCACTATTTTTTTTTAATTAACTGTCAACAAGCTTTTTTAATTATAAATTCAGTAAACATCCACGCACTTATACCTGACCTGTCGCAAAACGAATGATTTATTTTAAAAGAGGTATTTTATAGCTATTTTAGAAATAGAAGGTTGTTAACCTTTCTCTTTAGAGGCAACGGATTTACCGACAAATAAACTATGGTTCAAAATTCCTTATTGTAACTTCTTGTTATAATAGTACACGGGTATTGTTGCTGTCTGCGCATTTCTATTTTTGGACCGGAAAATTTTGCAGTTTGTTATTTAACTATCGACGTGCTCTAGCTCGGTAACGATACGTTGGGGAAATACGCTTCTAGTGGCCCATCGTAGACGATAAATGGCCGCATCGTTTGGTGTAAACGCGATTTCGGTGGGACCTCTAATAACCCGATAGTAGCGACCGATATAGGTACCCTTTTCGAAAGCGCGATGATTCGAAATGCAGACGGCTAGGTTAGTTTTTCGAGATGAGGCATTTTATTGAACTTTCTCGTTCAAAAATCTCAGACAAGTCGCTTAAAAAAATTAAAAGTTTCACGTTTGGCCTCGTAGCACATGAACGGTTGATCCTAGGTGAATCAAGTAAATACCAAAGAAACGTCTATATTTTCTCTAGAGATATGTATAAAAATCAGCTCCATCAATATTAAGGGCGAGTTTTGAGACATTGTTGAATCGTAGCACGGACGAATTCGATTTGCCATTCTCTGGGACTTCGTAATGTCGTATCGGTACCTCCTCTGAAACGTTGTAAACTTAAACCCCCGCCAGCCCCCGCGGTGCGGAGGGGCCCTCGAGGTTAGGGGACCCGGCGATAATTGCAAATGAGCTCAAGGGGATTATAAGAGTATGAAAGTCAAAGTAAGCTTTATTGTTTAAGGAAAAAATCTCGTTAACAAAGCTGTAAAAAAAATGTGTAAAATTTAGCCTAATTATACCCATAAAGTATAAATAAATATTATAAAAATTAAATATATGCACATAATAATAATAACAAATCTTTCTTTTCTCTTTTCTTTTCTGAAGGATAAAAATTGAGTTGAAGAGTTGCCTAGAACAGGTTCCCCAAAAACAAATTCCGTAAAGCAAAGTATGTGTTTCTAGATATGGCATAATCTAGCTCGTTACTAATCACTCTCAATGCATAGCAGTTAGAAGACAATTTTTTGCTTAACTTTTCAATGCGACTCTCAAATTTTAACCTTTTATCGGTATAAATACCCAGAAATGTATTCTCTGTTAGACAATGTAACGGATAGTTATCAACGGATACTTCATTAAAGTCACATTTAAAGGACATTACACAAGTTTTGTTTGTATTTAATGTAAGATTGTTCACGTCACACCACATCTTTATGGTAAGTAAGTCTCTATTTACCAAAGCATTCAAAACAGTCACATTATTACTATGCTAGAGGATAGTGGCATCATCAGCAGATAGAGTAAACGTACCCGATATTTTTACCGATGACAAGTCGTTGATATATAGTAGAAGGAGTATGGGACCCAAAACCAAGCCCTGAGGTACCCCACACTCAATTTTAACACCATCCGATATTTGGCAATTGAAACAAACACTTTGTTGTCTCCCAGTTAGATACAATCTGAACATTCCAACGTCACTCCTCTAAAACAATACATCTCTAGTTTTTCTAATAAAATATAATGATTAACGCAATCGAACGCCTTAGAAAGATCACAAAAAACCGCCGCCGCCGTCGTTCGGTTTTATATAAAGCCTATCTAAAAAAGAGAATATAACATCGTTAGTGTTTTTTTTTTGCTTTGAAATCCAAACTGCGCGTGACTTAAAATGTGTTGTGATTCTAGAAAAGTTAATGTACGTTTTTTGATAAGCTTTTCTATAATTTTTGCGAGTGTTGGTAGTAAGGCAATCCGTCGAAAATTTGAAGGGCTTTCATGATCACCGCACTTGTGAAGAGAAATCACAATTGCCACTTTCAGGCAAGATGGGAAATCGCCATTAACAAATAAAGTATTTATGGCTTCAGAAAGAACAGACAAAACATTGTCCGGGAGATCCTTAAATATGTCGATTGAAACACAATCCCACCCAGAGACGTGAGAATTTTTTATGTCTAAAAATTTTGACTTGAGGTCAGATGCATCCGTAGGTGGCAAAAAAATTATTCACGAATGCTAGTATTTGTCATAAAGTCGCAAAAATTACCAATAATCGCAATTGTGTTTAACATATTGGCTGCTATTGCACAATAAAATCTATTAAGGTCATTAGGCGTTAAGTTTAATTCAGCAGTGTTGTAGCTATTTTTGTAATATGACTGTTTCGCCGGCTTAATGGTACGCCTATAAATGTTCCTGTATTTATTGAAGTATGAGGTGACGATGACGTTATGAATAAAAAACTTTCTAATGTAGTATAAGGATCGCATGTTTCTGGCAGACACTCTGAGACTCTTTGTTACCCAAGGCTTTTTCTTTTCAACCTTCTCAGAAGAAATTATTTATTGAAGAGCTTCACCATTGATTCGTGGATCGCCTGCAACGGACTATCCAAAATTAGAATATTTTGCCAGTCCATTTGTGCACAGCTTTGCGAAAATTTTGCGTAATTAGATTTAGTAAATAATCTTCCCTTCCTAGTTCTTCGTCTAAACTTACTGTGCTTAATACTAAAACTACAAAAAAACGCTTCATGATCCGAAACTTCCGCAGAGATCACCATGCCTTCTACCTCACTCCGCGGAAGGTTACAACACATATAATTTATCAAAGTGGCCGAATGCACTGTAACCCCATTGGCAGCATCAACAAATATTTGCAGGTTAAACGCGTGAAATAAATCTCTGAGTCCGAGTATTTAAGTTAGAGACATCCAAAAAGTCGACATTCAAATCACCACACACTAAAATATTTGAATGTATGGATACTTGAGAAAGTAAAATCTCTTACTTGTATAAAAAACTTTTAATATCGCCAGCCGGAGCTCTATACAAGCAAAAGATATAAAGATTCAAGGCACTACAAAAAGTTAATGAAAATTCGAAAACATTGCCTTTTATTAAATCATTAAACTTATCTACTATCATAAAACTATTTTGTGCTAAAAAAGAATTTAAAATAATGATCAGTGTAACTCTATTTATATACTCTGTATTAGAGTATTTATAAACTAACATATAGTCGGGAATAAAAAAGGGCTCGTTTTCATTCAACCAGTACTCGCACACTAAAACCAAGTGAGGGTAGCTATAACTATTCATTAGAAGTGATAGTTCAACAACTTTTGTCCTAACTGACTGTACATTCAAAAACATTACGGTGAAAGAACTATTGTCAAACCTACATCTAAAAAAGGAGTAGCAATGAAGGACACATTAAAGTTTTGCTCAATCTGTGGAACAGATTCATTCTCCACATTGTCCAGAGTTCCATTAGCCATTTCGTCTATATTTTTTTGGATGACCTTTTTTTTTAATCATCCTATATTTTCGAGCTATGCTTTGGGGGCTATATTTATTGATAAGTAAAGGATCTTTTTTTGTCATCAGTTATTTTTCTGTTCTGAGAGGGGGCACTTTAATTAATTTTTTAATATTCTGCATTGTCCACCACCTTCAAGCAAACGTTCGATGCCTGGTAGGAACCTTCTATCAACAAAAGTTTCCGAAGCTACAAGAAAACAACGATAAAGTGAATCAAAGACATGATCCATATTTCTTTCAAGTCTGAAGCCCGCGATGCTAACATAATTCAGTAAGTTTTCGGCTTTAAGCACTAATTCGAGGAGATATGGCCAAACGCATTTTTGGGTAATACTAGCCAAGTTCTATTAGCCTTACAAATAAGTTACCATCGGTAGGTCAAATCTAATATGAATCGATACAACGATATAAAGAAATCAAGGAATATACCTTAAAGAAGATTAGAGGTCAATTTTTCACAAAATTGAGAAGACTTGCGAAAAGCTACTTCAGACACCAACAAAAATGTAAAAATCTGTAAAGTAACGTAACCCAGGTACGAAGTAGTTAAGAACTTATTTACATTTTTTTAGTCGTTATTTACCTTCATGTTGTATTGAAAATTCAATGCGTTTCAAACTTCAAACTTCAAACTTTCTTTATTTGCCAGCAAAATCATCTTGCGATGACAAAAGACGTCACAAACATAGTATAGACTTTGTAAAATAAAATGAAAGTAATTGCTATGTACATGTAAAATCGAATCTACAATCATTAAAAATATTATACAAATTAAAAAATATATAAATAGATCAAAAAAGAAAACAAATTATAATAAAATAAATTGTATAAATAAAACAAAACAAAAATATTTTATATTTTTTAACACAGGTATAGATTTGCTATTGAGAGTCACATACAGCGACTCGTTTAAAGTAGTCTTACCAAAAGCGAGAAGCCCGGTCTTACCTACGTTTACTCTGAGATGATTGTCCAGACACCAATCTTTCATTTGTTCTGCCACAACCGAGCATTCATTTGATAGATCACCCAAGGCTGAACGAGATACGATAATCGAGGTGTCATTGGCATATTGACAGATTAAGTCCTTTGAGAACCTATTGCCAAAACCATTCACATAAAATAAAAATAAGATAGGGCCTAATATTGACCCCTGTGGTACTCCCTGTTTCAGTTTAACTGTTTCTGAACAATAATGCTTACCTTGATTGATGACAGATACTGTTTGTACCCTATCTGACAAATATGATTTTATTAATGCAGCACATACACCTCTAATGCCATATCCTGAGAGTCGCTCCAGGAGTATATCATGGTTGATAGTATCAAACGCCTTTAAAAGATCGAAGAACAGCCCATCCATTTTCTGATGATTATCAATTTTGTTTACAATAAATTCTAAAGCTTTGTATATTGCCAGTTCAGTAGATCTGTTTGGTCTGAAGCCATACTGGGTGTCTACGAAAAGCCTATGTGCTTCAATAAAGTTCATGAGACTGCTGTTATGCCCTTGTGAGAATCACTAGACTGGAAATTTTATACTCTTTCCAAAAATCGAAAAATCCAATATGACGTGCATAAGAAAAATGAAAGTTGAGGCGGATCGCGGTATAACCAAAACAATGGAGACATGTCATACACGCCATCTTATTCGCCTTAGAAAAGTGTTCCAATAATGTCATATTTTGACAGCTGTCAAATTTACCGTTTTGAATTTACTGGCGAAAAACGATATCCGACATTTACGTTTTTTCGCCGATATTTCTAAAACCAATTGACCGATCGTAATTCTGAAGCTTGATATCGAATGCACTAAGTTTCCTCTAAAACTTCTCATATTTAACATTTACTGTAGGTATAATAGGAGCCGACATACCTATATAGAGACACAAATCTGGGACACACTGTATATCCCAACAAGAACAAACAACATTTGAGCGTCTCCAGAAAGACGATTGTATAAGAATTCTTCCTGCAGACAAAGGCAATGCTGCAATAGTTATGACCAGAAGATCGATGAAGTTTTGGCGAAATGAAACTAAGGAAGACCGTACAAATACAATCTAGGGAGAGATGTAGAGGGCGTTAAAGAAATACTAGTGTCTACATCCCAGACAGGATACACAGCAACATCGCAGCAAGCCCTCTAGCCGAACTTGCTTCTAAGACCAATTACTAGTTTCAGAGACTCACCAACAGGAGATTTGGCGAAATACTTGTTAGAGATCATTTATTCTTTACAAGAAAAAACAAAATAATTTGATCATAGTTAGTTCAAATCATTATCTTAATTTTCTTAAGGACACCTTCATTAGGATAAGAAGACAAGTTTGTTAGTTTTGATGTCGAAAGCTTATACCGAAATGTTTCGATATGTTCGAAGTGCGAAGTGGTTTGAAGAATAAGTAATAAATACTGCTCAAATCAAACTCAAACTTTGGCTTAGGTATGTTGATGATACTTTTATTATTTGGATTCAAACAGAAACAAAATTTTTAAATCATTTAAATAACATAAGAACATGTATTAAGTTTATAATCGAGTCTGAAGAAAATTCCTCTTTGTCTTGTTCCGGTAAACTATAGGTAGAAGGCATCAGAACTTGAGTATACCGGAAGCCCACACACAGTGGACAATATCTTAATCAGAGCTGTAGCCATTCTACAAGAAATCTCTTTAAACCAGTGGTGTCCCGTCGTTCTTTAAATAATATGGCACTCCTTTTCAACTATATGCACTTTAGATAATTAAAAAATGTAACTATGCTTAATGAACCTTTATTTATATTTGTCTGTTTTCTTTCATGTAGCGCACTGCTATATCACTTTTGTGTTGCAAAAACGGCGAACTTTCAAATTTTAAAATGATTTAATTTTGATTTTTCTTGATCGATTTACCTATAAATGTATTTTTTCTTGAGTTCTGTCATTAACGGTTCCCGGGCTACTGCCTACGTCCACTATTATTGCGTGATGATGTTAAAGGAGGTGTTTTTATATCCTAAGAGTCTTAACTTTTGAGATACAGGAAGGTAAAGTTTAAAAAGAAAACATTTTTTTTTCATCCCAATTCTGATGCTATTATAAATATGCATGAAATTTGATACAAGTCTTCTACGCATTAAGGGGCATACGGATTTTCTTAAAACCCTGTATCTCCAAAGTTAAGACTTTTAGATTCATATTAAATTTTTTCTTAAAAAGGTACAAGAATCACCCCCCTTTAACATTAGCACGCAATTAGGAAACGCCCTGTATAGTACTTCACAATGACGCCCCCTGTACAAAGTAATATGACAGACGGAGACAAACGGTCACTCTTGGCATACCAGAATAGCCCAAAGTCGAACTGCATAAGTTACAATTTTGATAAATCTTGTTCACTGGAATCAGTGCTGGCTCCCCTACTATAATCACATTGATGTGTTAGTTTTGGAAAAATATGAGTTCTGTAGTTTTTCAAATATTAAATGCAATATTAGATTTGACACCCGGTATTGAACAGAAAATTAATTTTTTTAAAGCAGTTTATTGACAGCTACTTTATGAACAATTTTACAACATATATGAAAAAAAACTAAGCCATGTTTGAGGTTGACGGCTGTGATTCTAATGGTTCGATTTCTTCCTCTGAAAATGATGAGGTTTCGTCGTCACTACTTGAAGTTCCCAGTGTGATAACTAAATCATCAATAACCGTTTCAATTTTGCCATCTACTTCCGAGTATTTATCTTCAATAGAACGAACATTTTTAACATACGATTTCCAATTTTCAGCCAATATTGAGTCAATCGCTTCTAATGTTATTTTATTTAAATCTTTAATTGAAAGTTCACCGGTGTTGCGCTCTCGAATATATTTTTTTACTCCTGCCCATGCAAGTTTAGGTCGCACATGTATGGAGGCAGCCTTAAGGGTGTATGACGGAGGTTACGTAAAAGACCGTCAATTTTATACTTTTTTTATCCTCCACTATTTCTATTCATCTGTTCATGATAGTCTCCAGTTGTTAGTCCCGAGCGGAAAACTAAAGCAGCACCTGGAACAAATCCGGCTTCTGAACCAGTATGAACTATAATAAAGCGACTACTAGAGCAGATTCCCTGAACAACACCTGTAACACTTTCACTTTGCCAGCATTTGTTCACTGTCATATCATTATCTACCAAGGTTTCGTCTAGATACACAATATTGCGCCCTTCTTGCCTATATTGCCTTACAGTTGATAGATATTTCACCCGCCAGTGAAAAATATTTGGTCTCTCAATGAGCAATTTTCGTTTATTTTGGCATTTGCGCCAAACAAAACCATTTGATCGTAAAAGCCGATTTAAGGTTTTATACCCGTACGGAAAATTTATTTTGTTCTTTACAGCTCGAAGTAAGATTTTGCAGGTCGGAACCTTCTTCAAGTTTATATAAAAATCCTTTATTGTTCGTCGAATTACTTGAATATCACCATCGTCAATTTTATCTTTGTATAATAATCGGGGTCTTTTTTTACTAGGAGATTTTAAAGGTGAAGTAGAACATAAGCGATTATTATGTTCTCTTACACTACTTTCCGAAACACCAGTGTAAAATGCAGCGCGTTCTGTTCGTATTTGAATTGGATTAGTCAAACTATTATTTTTAGCTTCTCTAGTACATGCCTCTATAACGCTCGCAATAACTTCACGTGCACCGCTTCGAATTGTTTTTCCTCTTTTGCTCAACATCGTTACTTCGAAATAATAACTCAAATTCAACGCAACGCATTTATATAGAAATGAAAACAAATGCTCGAAATGTATAGGCGCTACTGGAAATAGTTAGAACCTTCTAGCGGCAAGTGCATGGAGACTCTAGGCACATCCCAATTACAAGTGGACCAGTGAGAAATTTACTAAATCCTCCAGTAATTTTCCGTACCGCTTAGCTGGCGCACTTTATACGTGAAGCGGCAAACTATTACAACAAATAAAATAACCTAAAATTTATTTGCGTAGACAAATTTTACTTTTCCGTTCACTTAAGACTATGAACTAAGGACTGTCCGGTTTTTTTTCGTGTCCCGCACTTTATCATAAGGACGCTTTACAACAGAGCTGTAACAATTTGTAATAAATCGACGGACCTTGAGGCAGAAATTTTAATATAAATAAAGATATACTGCAAAATGGTTACTTTGAAAAATTGATAGGTAATACTATGTCAAAATTATCAAATGCTCTTCACATTACTATGCATTCCGATCTAGAAGAAACATCATCTTTTCTCACTATACCACACATTATAGCATCACCTGAAAATATTCTCAGAATAGCCAGGAAGCTTAACACCAAAACCGCTTTTAAATCAGGAAATAGATTAAGAAGTCTTCTGGCGAAAACTAAGCCATAGGATCAACAAGAAAAAAAAATTAATTTATCAAATCCATTGTGAGTTTGGTGAGTCCTACATTGGAGAGGCAAAACGCTTTCTTAGTATAAGAATCAAGGAGAATTTTAAACGTACTCAGAAGAGAGGGACGTCAAAATCAGATATAACGAAAAACATGTCTGATTAAATCAACACCGGACGCAGTGGTCGGAGGTTAAAAGTTTTTCACAGGGAACAGCACTGACAGCGCTTAAACTTAACGGTTCAGGTAAATAGGAGGCGGAGACATCAAGCGTCACCACACACGTCTATATAATAGTATATAAGCGAGTAGCTTTAGAGTTAAATAAATTATTTTCTCATGAAATAAATTATTTTCTCAGGAAATAAAATTATTTTCTTATGAAATAAATTATTTTTACCATTTCAAATGAAGTCTATCCGATGAACGGATAGTTAATAGCAAGCTGCTGACGAACAATTACGAAAAAGACCCCGAATAGTTAGTATTAATTTACACTTAAAATGACCGAAGATAGTTACCATTCGAAACGTTGTGAAAGCAAAATCAAAATAAATACAAATCCGACAGAACGAGTCTAGTAAAGAGATTACTCCATGGCTTCAACTTTTATAGTACCTTGTGTATGCGAATATACATTATTTGTGTATATTCAAGAAAATATTAGGCTAAAAACTTCTGATGTTACAAAGTAAGTATAAAGTATTTTTAATGAGTGCGGTCAGATTTATTTTCAACCAACGAATTAGAAGTTACGAGTGTTAAACTTAAACACATTCATTGAAAACCCGCTAAATATTTCCATAAATTCAAGGCTTGCTAAATACGGTTCTTTATTTATATACCTATGGTTTGAATAATAGCGGCTTTTGAAAAGATCCTCCAAAAACGGCTAAAAATCCGCAGGTGTTAATTTTGATTTATTTACATGTATTTAAGATACTTTAGCTAAAAATATATCTTTTAGATAATGCGACATCCAAAAGCGATTAAATTTATAAAAATATTGTCTGCATGTAACTGTATTGACAATAAATTTGACGACAAATTAATATGCATGACTTTTACGTTTATGAAAGTCGACTGTTAGTTCAGTCAACGAATGCTCATAAATTTGTGAGAAATAGACTTTTGTGCACTTTTTATTTTTTTTTGAGCTGTGTTCGAAAATGCTTGGATGTTTATATCAAATGTCTCCGGAGGGGTTCCCAAAATGTGTCCCTGTTTTTGGATTTTGTCTTATACTTCAATAAAATTCTATTATAAACAAAATTAAAACAAGACAGTATGTATTAATTTTTTCCTAACATTACCAGTTTACAAGTTATAAATCGTGAAAAATTGCATTTTTCCCAAAAATAACTTTCACACCACTGTTTTCGACATGTGAACTCTATATAAAAGCTACCACGTAATGCTGAAGTCAAAATAGAACGAATTATTTATGTATTTAAGATTCGGTACTCCACAGAGATCTCTCTCCAAATGGTCTCAGCTGGTAGTAAAGTAGCTATAACTCTTTCCACTACTACTCTTTACGAGTTTACGTATTTATTACTAATAATTACTACTATATAGCAATTAATACTTTGAGTTACACGTTTTTAAGTATTATGTATGTATTTGTTAGTGGGAATAATACTTTATAGTAACTTTTCATGCAAAGTAATTATATAATAACTACTGCCAAGCAACTACTTACAGAATTGACTCCAAGGTCGTCATTTCTTTTCCGTTACATAATCATAATCATTCAAAGTTACTGTTTCTAATCTGTTTACTAAATTACAACTTTTAAGTGTCAGTACCTTTCTGAACTTTGCAGAGACTACTCCATTACGTTCAAATGTACTCCTATAACTTATTACTATCAAGTAAACAGAGTAGAAAAAGTTATCGTCTAATGTTACTTTAAACTGGCTATTACCAGTTGTTATTATTCTGTTGCATTTTTAAAGTAAGAATTACAGTAATTATTTACTACAAGTAAACTATTACCTCTAGTACTTGAGGTTCCGGAGATAGGGGGCGCTGGTACGAGATTCGGTCGACAGTGACTTTATAGGGACAGTAGTGACAATAGGATAACCAATTTTTGATTGGTTCGGTCATATTGCTGCTGAAATCGTTTTGTTTACATTTTGCCTACGTGGGTTTCTTATGAGGTTTTTGGTTTATTAGTTTCTGTGACTATTAAAATTAATATTGATTCAAACAATAAATTCTAAACCATTGGACATATGGGGAAATGTGTTTAAGTCTGGTTCACCTGCTTCTTGCTTTTAATTATAAAATGTTTGTGAAGAATTTGTAAATGACTATAACCGTAAATCTCTTAGGTCTAAGTTTACTCTTATTTGAGTAGAAGCTCTCAAAGATTAGCATAAAAGAAACTTTATTTTGTAGGCCTTCTTCAGAACATATTGATAATAAAATAATAATAAATTCACTTGGCAGACAACTTTCAATAATCGCTTGCACAAATATTGTTATTTGTTAAAAATTTAAATCTAGTTTGCACAAGATAGTTCGAATAGATTATTACAGTAAAACATTAACATAACCCTACATTTACAACTAACGTTGACGGAAGTTGTATGTAAAGTCGAAAAATTTAAATTTCGATTATTTTCTGGGGCATATTAATCCTTGTAGATTGAAATTAATAATAATTTCATTAATTAACCTTTTAGCTGATCTAGTTTTCTTATATTAATGTGCTAAAGTAGATTAATTTAGTTATATTTGAGAAAAACTAAGGGTAATATGTGCGCCCATTTAAACTTTCAGAAAATTTGCATCAATATGGCGGGTTGGCTTCTATTGTCGCCACTGTCCTTTGGTCTACAGCCGTTCAACTCCATTATATTCGATCCGAATTTTTCAATCTCAATTAGTTGTGTATGTGTTGTGTTATCGTCTATGAGTAACAAGTTAAAATGGCAATGGCGTCACATCCCCTCTAAGATGACTCTATGAATGACGAAAGTTATTTTTTGCTTTCGTCATTCATCCACATTTTATATAAAATTAAAAATGTCACAACTTGGTTATGTCATACCTGAACAAAACAACCTAAAGCAATATATTAAGGAAACAAAAAATAAAAACGAAATAAAGGGTTATGGTTATGACAGATTGCAGAATTATATTAGTGACTCAAGTACCGCAACTCTCCGCATGCTATGACACAACACCTTAAACTTTAAAGAATCGGAGAAATGTTCCCAAATTGTAACAGCTTTGTCTTGGTAATAATATATAGTATGGGATTAATGGGAACTTTGTAGATAACTTTATTCGTACCACCTCAGTGTTCAAGACTTCAAAGTAATCGGGTATAAATAATAGTTGCGTATTTAAAGAAACCAAAACCATAAAAGCAGTCGTAGACACTTGATGTTAAGAAATTTTCTCAGTAAAGAAGTGCAGCTTAACTTATAAGTAAAAGCGCAATAGAACGCCATTGTTTATTTTCACCTCTCCTATAAATATTTAGCTATGACGTTTATTTTTCTGAATATAAAGATTAAAAATGCATACAAATTAAACATCACGTTAAAGAAAGAATCACTCTTTATAATAAGATATTTAATGATAATTACTATTTAAACCAAAGTCCAAAATTAAATTTTTGAGACTTAAATTGGCCAATATATTTAACCAAAATCTATCGAAAAATAAGGAATTTTAAAGGGGCGTAATCTTTTTAAGACTATCATCAGCATATTCACCAGAGAAATTGCCTGCGTTTTAATTCTAGGTCCTTAGCATAGCTAGAAAACTAAGCGAGACGCATATATCCTACCTCAACAACCAATAACTTATCGTCTCAGCTTAAATAGAACGTGGGGACACCAAGTTCCGGTTACTTTAACGAAAATACTTGTGCTAACAATGACATATTCATGACTAAATGTGCTACTTAGGGTACAAACACACACACATATATATATATATATATATATATATATATATATATATATATATATATATATAATAATATATGTGTTGATTTTTACTCCTTCACGGATGGAAAAATACAATGTGTTTTGTGTACATCCGTTCACTACCGTCGTTCTGAAAAGAACAGTTTTGCTGACGTTTCGCCAAAATCACTTTTGGCATTTTCGAAGCTTTCTTTCTCGCGTCCGAATAGAGACTGAAGTGTTGGTGACTGCGATGCTTCCTTTTATACCCCCACTCGGGGCCGAAGGTTATATCTGCGCAGGCGTTGGTCGTTATTTATGTTTTCCGGATGTTGCTGTTGTTGTTGCGCTAATTGCGCTTCAGTTTTTGCGATTTTAGATTTGTCGATTATTGTTTTCCATACTGTTGGTAGTTTTAATGATTCGTCCCTTTTATTCAAATCACCTTCTTTTTCAATTTCTATGGCTTCTCGGATTATTCTGGTCTTATAATGTTCTATATTGGCAATCTCCCTACACCCATCGAAATTTATTTTATGGCCGGTTTCCTGATGATGTAGGAATAAAGCTGAGGTTGTTTGTTTATTTCTGATGCTGAGTTTATGCTCTTCCACTCTAGCTGATATTCGCCTGTTAGTTTCTAGCTAGCCCTAATTCAATCCACCCTAGAATACAATTTACTCTAGAATTAGAGGAAAACAACAAACCACCATTTTTAGATGTTTTGGTCACAAAACTACATAACGGACATTTCGAATACGCCGTATATAGAAAACCAACACATACAGACAGATATTTAAATGTAAAATCACATCATTACCCAGCACAAATTCAAGCTGTGGCAAATACTCTAATATCTAGATCCGTGCGACTAACTGAAACACAGACGAGACAAAACGAACTTAAGAGTATTTGCCACAGCTTGAATTTGTGCTGGATAATGATGTGATTTTGCATTTAAATATCTGTCTGTATGTGTTGGTTTTCTATATACGGCGTATTCGAAATGTCCGTTATGTAGTTTTGTGACCAAAACATCTAAAAATGGTAGTTTGTTGTTTTCCTCTAATTCTAGAGTAAATTGTATTCTGGGGTGGATTGAATTAGGGCTAGCTAGAAACTAACAGGCGAATATCAGCAAGAATGAAAGAGCATAAACTCAGCATCAGAAATAAACAAACAACCTCAGCTTTATTCCTACATCATCAGGAAACCGGCCATAAAATAAATTTCGATGGGGTATAGGGAGATTGCCAATATAGAACATTATAAGACCAGAATAATCCGAGAAGCCATAGAAATTGAAAAACAAGGTGATTTGAATAAAAGGGACGAATCATTAAAACTACCAACAGTATGGAAGACAATAATCGACAAATCTAAAATCGCAAAAACTCAAGCGCAATTAGCGCAACAACAACAGCACCATCCGGAAAACATAAATAACGACCAACGCCTGCGCAGATATAACCTTCGGCCCCGAGTGAGGGTATAAAAGGAAGCGTCGCAGTCAATGTATCTATATAATTTCTCATTAAGCAATGACACATCTGCTATTTAAAATCTAAAAAACTAAAACATTGCTTTTAAAAAAATGTAGAGAATTATAGAAAATATCATGATTACAAAAGTTATTGTTGTAATATTTCATTAATGGTCCAACAAAACTTTCAAAGCCATAGTTAAGCCTGTGGGGTGTTTCCTGAAATAAGTCCCTGTTTCTTGTCTGTCTCTGGGGGATTCGAAAATTAATGTTAGAACTCTGCACAATCAATATTATCATTGACAACTTTGTAAAGAAAAAAGACTCGACGTTCTTTTAGGCTGTCCAGTCCAACCAATTGGATCCAAGCACTAATATAATAAGTGTCCTTATAATAAAATCTATGTTTGAATAATAAAAATTTGGATTTTATTTTTAAAAATATTTTAAACTGCATCAAGTAGATTTTCATGACACAAGTAGGGTTATATTGCTGTATTCGTAAATACTTCTGACAAGTGAATTGTACCAACATTTTATTGTACCAATATCGTCTATATAGTTGCACGTTCTGCGAAGAAAACCCTACATTCGGTAGCCCTTCTAGGTAATATTGCTGTATGTTCATTAAATGTCACTTTTCTGTCAAAGGTTACATACAAGTCATAATTCTTTTCAGCTTGGTGTATGAATTAACCTTCTAAAACATAATTGTACATTAGCGGTGCTTTTCGACGGTAGAAGCTTATTACTTACATTATTATTGCATTTGCCTGCATTAAAACCGAGATGAGATAGCACAAATCTATAAGATAATTTAGAACGAAAGCTTTCACGGCGGTGTATTAAACTGGAATTACTTTCCTACGTTTCGCCTGCAATTGCACGAGGCATCTTCAGAGATCTTTGCACAAGATCAAAACACTGAGCCCCGTATTCACTAAAAAGGTTTAAGAGATAGACCAGGTCTAGTTGCCATGGTACTTAAAACTCTTAGTTCACCAGTCATGTATCGCTTATGTCACTGTCATTTTGTAATTGTGACATTTAGAAAAATTATTTGTTCAGTTGTTTAAAATGTCACATCAAGTTAGACCTCTTTAGTGAATACGGTTCTGAATGTTTTAGTTTCAGTGTTTTATGCAGAAAACATACCTGAAGATGCCTCATGCAATCGCAGGCAAAACGTCAGAAAGTAATTCCAATTTGACAGGTCTAAACCCAAGAAGCATGATTTCTTAATCTATATACTCTCTTTTGCACTTGTGAATATCTCTTATAATAAGTCCGCAATTTGGATTTTTTATATAATTTATTTTTTATTTGTTTCAGTTCGGGAGTATACCATTTAGGAAATGTATCTCTCTTCATCTTCTTTATAGGGGCATACTTATCCAAACTATAAAAAATGACCAAATAAAATTCCTGTACAAGACTAATACTTCTATTCCGAAAGTACTTCGTTAGGGCGTTATTAAAGCCCAAAATTAAAAATAAACTTATTATTTGAAATGTTTACGTATTACTCATTTTTTTGCTAGATATATTATTGGATTTTTATTATCATTTCATTCGATAGCATTCTCATTAAATTATGAAGGCAGCCGTGATCCGTTGCCAGAGAAACATAAGCAGTTTTTATTTTATCAATAACGTCAAGTTGACAATTCATAGCGAAAAGTTTGAAGAAGTCGAATTGTTTGATTCTGTGTGGACAAAATGTTTCAGAAATAGAAGAATCAGCGAATATCGATTGTTTATCTCTACTATCGGAAAAGTCGAAAAAAAGATATGAAGCAGCATATAAATCCTTTAAGAATTGGTGCCAAAGCAAGACGGCTACTGCAGTCTCAGAAACCTTGTTTTTATCGTATTTCCACGAAAAAC
The DNA here is from genome assembly GCA_030620095.1 of Kuschelorhynchus macadamiae. NCBI lineage: Eukaryota > Metazoa > Arthropoda > Insecta > Coleoptera > Curculionidae > Kuschelorhynchus > Kuschelorhynchus macadamiae. Next base: position 86,097 of record JAUTXW010004988.1, on the reverse strand, counting down.
GTGCTATATTGAAGTCCCCATCAAGCTTATGGTGTGAGTATTCGATGTTGAAGTCCACCCTTTTTATAGAGCAAAATACAGATATTTCTAAGTATCCAGAACTTCGAGCATTTTTAAAAAGAAATATGGTTATAGACCCAAAAATCAAATGTGTTTAACAGGAAAGATGTGAATAAGTGAAGGTCGTAATGCTAATGTGAGTTGCTGGAGTGTGCTGTTCTAATGAACTCTGTGAAATGAAAATGGACAATGTTAAAATAAGTCAAGAAGTCAAAATTGTGTCCATTCCTGACTCCAAAAATGGAATGTCACGTACATTTACAGTGATAAAAAGTGACGACACTCGGGTTTGTCATTTCAAAATAATTCAAAAATACATTGATACAAGATCACACATGACGACTATTAATCTACGCTTCTTTATGCGATATCAAAATGGAAAGTGCTTAGACCAGTCTGTCGGGAAAAATACGTTTTCGTCAATTCCAAGTAAAATTGCAAAATTTCTAAAGTTTGAGAACTTCAAAATATATACCGGACACTCTTTTAGAAGAACATCGGCAACTGTATTAGCAAATACTGGAGTTGATGTATAAGCTATCAAGCGACATGGTGGATAGAAATCCGCTACTATTGCGGAAAGTTACATAGCTGAAAGCCTCAATATTAAAAAGGAAGTAGCGAATACAATTTTATACAATAAGACCCAGCCAGAAATTTCTTGCAGTGCTTCAACAGTGACAGAAACATTGATTAGAAATGAAGGATCTGTGGAGTCAGAAAATGTAATACACATTGAGAAGAAGAAGAAGAAAACGTGTTTACCAAATTTTGTTAATAATGTGAATAATTGTACCATTAATATTCATTTCAATTAATACCACCGGATTTTTGTCCGGATATTTGTAATATGTTAATGAAATCAAAAATTAAAGCTACTTATAATAATTTTAGATTATTATTTCCCTTGAGATGTAAGTTGACTTACATCCTGTCGTTAAGGGCAAGGGCAACCAATACTTTGTTGAGTAACTTTCCCTTACGTCTGTCAAAGCAGTGTCAAAATAGGTTGCTTACAATACAGGGAGGGGGAAAACATATTACCCTTTTGCATAGACCTTGTAAAATATTTTGTAAATAATCTTTCAATTTATCAAAGCTATGAATAATGTGGACAAAATAAGTTCGAAATATTGCAGATAACCAAAATCACTAAGAGACAAAAAATATCTTAAAGAAAAATTATTTGCTCACAAAATAACTTTAAAAGTTATTCACCAAAAAGCTAAAATATTCTGGCGTTTTTGTAAGAAAGGAAAAAATAGCTGAGAAAACATTAATATTGTTACAACAAATGCTCAAATTGACTTCCACCACTGTTAATACAACAATCAAGTCTTTTTCTAAGGTGTCTTGAGCATGCTGCGTTGATCATACCAGAAATAACAGTTTGGCAAGCAACTAGAATTTTGTTTTGTACAGGGTGTCCGGATTTGGTTGCAAAAGCAGGGTATCTCGCTTTTCACGAACCTGAGTTAATTTTTTGTGAAACTCCGTAAACAAAATTTTCATAGCCTTCTTCGTTTATGAGATACAGGGCGAAATAGAAAATTTTGCATTTTGGGACCTCCCTCGTATTTCGGTTATCCTTTAACTTAACGCAAAGGGAAAAATTGCTGCTTATGCAATTTTTTACTCTGGATCCAGTGGCGTAGTCATATTTTTCATTTGAGTTGTTATTTTTTAGATATGACCCAAAGTTGTGTTTTTTAAATGGGACACCTTGTATATTTGTCCAGAAATTGATTTGTCCTTTTAAAAGCTTCTCAAAAATATATAATAGTATGGGTCTATTTTAATAAACTACAACAAAAATCCTAATTTTTATAATTATCATCCCAAATTTTGCAGTAGGCCATGCAAAACGATGCCGTTTTCTTTTGTTTTCTTGGAAGCAAATGACATTTCCCAATTTTGTACGCGTGTATAAAATATAGCGCTACTTTTTTGTATTTATTTATTGTGTAAAAATATATTTGTATTATTATGGAAGAAAACTAAACTTTCGAACATTATGAAAAGTACGATATGTTAGCTTGTTTTATATTAAGTAATGAAAATGTTGAAGCGGCTTCTGAGATGTATTTTAACAGATAAATAGTTAATTTTTAGGTATGTTGAAATACTATTGCTTAATTTTTATTTAGATATCCAGAAAGGAGGCAACCTAATATATCCACTTTTTATCGGATAAAAAAGAATTTACTTAATCACGGATCATTTATCAAACCTCGTACGAAAACATATAATAAAGAAAATCGGGCGGCTGAGGAAATTACGGTTTTGGCTAATGCAGAAGCTTACCCTACAAATACAAATACCACCCATACAAATTTAGGCTCGTGCAGCACTTACAGCAAGGGGATGCAGAGCGTCGGGTAGTCTTCTATAATTGGTTTCGAGAAAGATGCAATATGGTTAGAGATTTTGAAAGGAAGGTTATATGGTCAGACGAAGCACATTTCAGTAATTCTGGTATATTCAATAGGCACAATAGTAGATTCTGGTCCCAGGAAAATCAACACCAAATATTTCCCAGAAGACAGCAGGGCAGGTTTGGTCTAAATGTGTCCTGCTTCATATTAGGAACCCATATAAAATTTTATATATTTGAGGGAAATCTAACAGCCAATCGCTATATAGAAATTTTAGAGGCAGCTATACTTGAATTACTTGACGATGTTCCTCTAGCGCAAATTAACGAAATTTATTTTCAACAGGACGGTGCTCCTGCACACAATTCTGGAATGACGAGATTATTTCTGGGCAATAATTTTACTAATCAATGGATCGGAACAAATGGCCCTATAAGATGGCCCCCTAGGTCCCCAGATTCGTCGATTTTGGATTTCTTTCTATGAGGATATCTGGAAAATAGAATTTACAAAGACCACTATGATAACGTCCAAGATTTAGGAAATGCAATAAGAAAAAATTTTCGCTATTTACAAAATCATCCCCTTATTTTGCTTAATTCCCTAACACGAATACGACAATTGTGAACAGTTCTTTTGATTTCCTTGGTTTCTGTAGTTTTTATGCGACAGTTGATTTTCGCTGAAAGGCTTGTTACATAATAATTTATTACTGTTTTGTTCTTGTGTTACATAAATCTAGGTAGGTGATACTTTTTTGGTACGATTTTGATAAATAGATTTAATTACATATTTATTTAGATTTATTGTTAGGATGTAGATATTGTTAACGACTTTAAATAAAAGGCAGCATTGTTTTGCATGGCCTACTGCAAAATTTGGGATGATAATTATAAAAATTAGGATTTTTGTTGTTGTTTATTAAAATAGATCCATACTATTATATAGTTTTGAGAAGCTTTTAAAAGGACAAATCAATTTCTGGACAAATATACAGGGTGTCCCGTTTAAAAAAACAAAACTTTGGGTCATATCTAAAAAATAACAACTCAAATGAAAAATATGACTAAGCCACTGGATCCAGCGTAAAAAACTGCATAAGCAGCAATTTTTTTCCTTTGCGTTAAGTTAAAGGATAACCGAGATACGAGGGGGATCCCAAAATGCAAAATTTTCTATTTCACCCTGTATCTCATAAACGAAGAAGGCTATGAAAATTTTGTTTACGGCTTCATGAGTTTCACAAAAAATTAGCTCAGGTCGTGAAAACCGCAAGCTGCTTTTGAAACCAAATCCGGACACCCTGTACATCTTGAAGATCGATGGGTGGTGTGGTATAAACAATACCTTTGCATACTATTTTTTCAACACTCTCCGAATGTCAAAAGCATGTCTACATATTCGTTGTATGTGAAAAAGCGCTTTGGTTGCTTCTTAGACACAGAAAATGAAATGTAGATTTCCTTCACGATGATTTTAATACTTTGAGGAAGGCAAAAGGTAACAAGTTTCATTAAAAATGACCCATCGTAAGAGGCAGTTGAATAATTACTAATCTATCAAGTATGAAGGTATTATGAAAAAGTGTTTGCTCATTTCTGAGAGAGCCAATTTAAAACGACTTTGTGATGCACCCTATATGATTGAGGCTGTATTTAAGTTATGTATCAAGAGAACCCAAAAATACATTAACGAAGATATTCGTTGCACAAAGACTCATTGGACACCCGATATAAAGCTAATGCTTTAAGTAAAAAAAAAGGAATCACCCTAGAAAAATAAAGCATTTTTTAAAACGATTAACAAAGTTCAGCTAGGTTATTAAAGTTGTACACTCTTATTTATTTTATTTATTATTAATCTCATTAGTATACGGTTTAGTTTCTATGACCTTTTGCATCCTGATACAGTATCGCAAACAATGCAAGTCGAGGTAAAAATATTTAGCGGCTTACTATAGGTCAAATACTTAATGACGATTTTCTATTGATACTGATCTTAATAAGGTAAATATTTATTATACCTTATATTTAATGTGCAAAAAAATGAGAATAATTAGTGATGGTTTAGTATTTCTATCATAAATAAATATTTATTATTCTTAATTTAAAAAAAATGTCCTAGGAGTTTTTTACTAACTAATGGACAATTATTATTCAACTGCAATATCTTAAAAGTCGATTAAATGGCGATAACATGTTAACAAAGGAGTTTATTTTCAAACGGTTTTCACATTTTGCAGGCGTATGTTTTGTAAAAAAAATTTAAAAGTTAAAAAATAAAAAGCATAAAGGTTGCTTTGGTACTAGTTTTTATTTTGACAAAAAATGAAAATTAGCTAATCTGAAATAATTTTGATTTTAACTGAATCTGTTAATAAATTGGTTATTAGAAAAAACTGGTATGTCAAATTTTTAATAACTCAGTCATTTTTTATATTAAAAACATGCATTGTCAATTTTCCCTCCAAATTAAACACACATTTTGAAAAAACAATATTTTTAATTGTTTTGGTTTTCTTGAAGACAACTAGAACAAAATAATTCAATTTTGGTTTCTGATTGTCGATTTTACTTCAGAGCCCCACTATTTAACTTTATCAGATCCAATCATATATTCTTTAAATTTTTAAATTAGGGTAAATCTCTAACATTATTATTCCCATTTTAATTTTTTATTATTATTTTTGAGAAGAGTGGTTAGATTAGATTAGAATAGGTTGGATAATACTCAGTATTTTTCTAAAGTAGATATTATTAAAAATGTTATTTTTATTTTTTTATTCATTAGAATGCCTAGAATTATGTCCAAACTATAGTAGGTAATTTATCACATAAAATTAAGAAAAAAAATCATCTGAGCACGGATCTGCCAGCGCTAAGTGTTCGAGATACACGGTGTTAAAATGAAAATTTGTATACTCTACTACTTTGCAGTGGCGGTTCTTCCATAAGGTCATTTGGTCAATGACCCCCCAAAAATATTTCGGAAAATAAATTATTCGTTTGACCGTCCTTCCGAATAGTTATAATAAAACGCGAACCTTGCGTTCCTTAGGCATAATAAAATACGCTATTCTGAGCTAGGCGGGGCAGCCCGAATTGCCCTGATTACCTTAAAGCTTCACAAAATTACCCAAAGATTTCACAGCTACCGAGCGGCAGCTGAACGTGATAGCAAATGAAATATGAAATCGCGATTTGGGTCATCAGCCAGTCTCTTCTCATAATTCGATCGATCGGTCGCAGCATCACGTCGGCTTGCGGAAGTTTAGTTGTTCAGAGGTCGCGCGGTCGATATTCTAACTCGATATTGTTTCGGACGTTTTTAATCGATAAAAATTGATTTATATACTGTTTTTCGTAATATATATACGTTTTTATTTTTATGATCCATGTGTGAGTTGTAAATATAAAGCAAACAAAATGTTGGTAGTGACTAGTGCAAAAAAATAAACAACTTAAAAGTGCTTACGAACTTAATTTAACAAAAATATCCCCAATTTCAAGGTGGTCTATGTTTGAGTTGTGAATGTAGATGAAATAAAATGTTGGTAGTGCAAAAAATTAAACAACTCAAGAGTGTTAACGAACTTAATTTTGAGAAAATAACCGAATTTAAGGTAAGCGGTCGCAATTTGCCAGGACTTAGTATACGACAAACTAGTAAAGACAAAAATAAAGAGGTTCATCGAAACTTTCGCAAAAGTATGTACGATTTAGCTAACTGGATATGTGGTTGTGACGCCTCTAACTCATTTTACTGTTGTGTTTGTTTGTTGTTTTCTAAGGACTCGTCGGACTCATTATGGTGCAAAACCGGTGTTAAAGACTTAAAACATTTAAAAAAAATATTAAAAAACATGCTTGTTCTGCAGATTACATAAAATGTTCGGTGAATTATGCTACGGTCGGAAGTGTGGATATTCGAACTCAACTAGACACAGCTTATAGAAAATCACTTAGAGATTTTAATGAAAATGTATCCAAAAATCGTTATATTCTTAACAAAATTATAGACTGTGTAAAATTTTGTGGGGCATTCGAGCTGGCACTACGTGGCCATGATGAAACGGCTTTGTCTAAAAATCCAGGGCTTATAAATTTTATTGAGGAGTTGGGCCAAGATATCCTCTTTAGCAATGTAAAGTATCGAGAAATCGTTTATAAAAGGAATGTGCGTGCAATTTTAACGAACGTGTCATTCAGCATTTTTCCAATTCTAAAGAACGAAGAGTTAGAGCTGAACTTCAAGAGAATTTAAAGTTCAATTTAAAGATAAGATATTTATTTTTCTTTTCAATATGCCTATTTTTAAATTTGTTATTGACCTCCCAGTATAATTCACCACGAGCCGCTACTGCTACTTTGTATGCTATAATTAATAAAGCAACTAAACAGGTTTTAGAAAAATCTCTGGGGTGCTGTTTCACTCCAGATTGCAACCACTTTAATGATTTAATTTTGTCAACAAGAACCCTCCCGAACTTTTTACCACAAACCTCACTGGTGATTTTCCAAAAATCAATTTCCCCATTTTATTACAGAGACCAACAAAATGAATTTTCTTTTTTTGCCGGCAAACAAATAACTGATTTCGGATATTTTTAATGTGCTTATTGCAAAAATGCAATCAGATTTGGTCTATCAGCTTTAGTTTTTGAGATACAGGCTGATTGATTTTAGTTCTGATAAGTAAAGAAATAAACATATCTTTTGAGGTCAAAATAGACAAAATTAAAATTCAATTAGCCCTCCTGTTTAATCCACACTTATCTGGCATATTTTGGCGTTCATTTGAGAGACCAGGACACATTTTGGGCTCTACATTTTGTACGCAAAACATGTGTTGAACATTCGCGACACTGGACCATGGGAAAGTGCCTAAAGTTTGGCGTACCAATGATTTGTCTCGTAAATATCAAAGGAATTAATAGGACCAACAATAGCAATAAGACCTATATCGCGTCCTAAAGAAATAACCATTGTATCGTACAGCAGTTTTCCTGAACTACCGGGAGATAATACAGAAACATTAACATCCTAGCAAGTTGGACGAACCCAATCAGAAAACGGCAGTGACAAATTTAACAATTCCTCAGTATTTCAATCAAAACTGAACGATCTCATAAGATACTTGAACCTTTCAAAGAAGCTTGCCGAATTACTTACATCCAGATTAAAGGAAAATAATCAACTTACCAATATTACATTTTATTGGAAAAGAGATAAGGAATTGCTACTCTTTTTCCCTCAGGAATACAACCGGGTATTCTGTAGCGATATAAATGGACTCTTACAAAAAATGGGTATGTCAGAATACACACCAGACGAATGGTACATTCTTATTGACACATTTAAACTTCGTTTAAAACGTGTGCTTTTACACAACAGTACCAAATATGGCTCAATTCTCATTGACCATTCCACCACTATGAAAAATGAATATTTAAAACAATAGCACTATTCTTGAAAAAAATTGAGCGTGAAGTACATCAGTGGGCAATTTGGACAGCAAAGTGTTCTTTAAGAAATATCGTGATTCAAGAAAACAGAACCTAATCAATGAACCGTTGGTTGCGTGAGAAAGGATCTTACTCCCATCTTTGCATATTAAATTTTGGCTTATGAAGCAATTTATGAAAGCTTTAAATCGAGATTAACTTGTTTTGGTGACTTTACACAAAGATCCCAAATTTACCACATCAATGAACGAGATTGTGTATTGTTCATTTTCTTGGAAATCATTAGGCACAAAATTATTTACAGTTAGTGGAGACTGCTTTAAACTTTTAGTGTTCTCGGTTGTCATATGAGCATAAAAGTTCACTACCTCCACAACCACCTAGATTGCTTTCCAGAAATTCTAGACTATAGTTAAGAACAGGGAAAAAGATTCCATCAGAATATTGAAACTATGGGAGATCTATATCAAGAGCGTTGGGATAGCCACGTGATTGCCGACTACTGTTGGAGTCTTCAGCGAGAACGTCCATGCAAACTCCATGCTAAAATTCGTATAAAAGAAAGTTTGATAAGTAATGAGTGTATGTACTTTTTGAAATAAATACTTAACTCCCCATTTTTATGTTTTTTTACCTGAATAAATTAAAAAAAAAAGAAATTAATATAACCTCTCTCAAAAACTAGCTCTGATAGACGAAATCTGATGGTTATTTTCGATTCGGCACCCAAAAAGAATCCATTTTATCGAAAAATCGTTGGCACCAAAATGGCTGTTGGCCTGTGTTGTACAGGGTGTCCCACATAAGATCCTCTATCCCCTTATCTCGAAAGATATACAATTTAGGAAAAAAAGTTATATATAAAGTGTTATTGTTTTTAAGTGAACTTTTATATTACATACCTTTCATGTATACAGGGTGCTCAGTTTTTCCTGGTTAGGAGTCAACTCCTAAAAATTAAATGGGACACCCTGTATATTATCCTGGATATGGATTCCTCATTAAAAATAAGGGTAACTTTCATTAAGATATTGTATACCTATCTCTCGTCGTTTAGGATATAATAGCCGTTTTATTTAATTTTTTGCTAAAAACGTATATATTTAAGGTAGTAGAAAAAAATATAAGTATATAATATTTGGTGAAGCTGCCATTTTTATATTAAAGACAACACCACAATATATAATTTAAGTTGTTTACTTTGACTACAAATTATACAGGGTGATATCAGAAATTCAATCGATCGGAATATATAAAATTACTTATAAGTCAATAATCTTAAATGGAACACCCTGTATATTATTGCAGATTTCGATGGCTCACAAAAAATTAAAGTAACTTTGTATATAATAACCTATACCTATCTCTAACCGTTTAGAAAATATTCGCTATTAAACTTTTTTTATGCAATAAAAAATACCTTTGGTTTAAATTTAATGACGAAATACGTCACAAATATTTTTTAACGGGCTGACCATAGTAGATTTTCAACAAAATACTGTAGTTTACAATTTTAACTAAGATGTCTGTATTCTATATTTAGTATTTCCTGAGAAAATAATTCATTACAAATCATAAAATGAAACCAAATATTGCATGTAATTAACTAACGCTGCAAAATCAAAACTGCCATGGAAAACAAATAAAGTGCTTTGGAAACCAACGTAAACAATATTTGTCAAATAATATAATAAATTTTGGTTTGTTGTGCGTTAAGTTCATCTTTATCTTATAATGTCTTATACTGCCGAAGAAAGGTTGAACTTATATCAGTGTTATCTTCAAAATAACAAAAGCGTTGCACTGACTATAAGAGCATATCATGAAAAGTATCCGGAGAGAAGAATACCGGAAAGATCCATGTTTGAGCGAATTGAACTAGATCTCGAACAGCATGGTGTTTTAAAATATGAAAAAAGAAATAAACCTAAAAGTATCTTGGATTATGAAACGCAATTAAATATATGCTTATATTTCGAAGAATTTACAGAAAATTCCATCAGAGATGCAGAAAAAGACTTAAGTATTGCTAGAACTGATATTCATAGGACGCTGAAAATGAATAACTATAGGGCGTTTAAGTTCGCTAAATTGCAACACTTAGAACCTACCGATCATATTCTACGATTGGAATATTGTGACCTAATGATGGATCGACATTTTCGTAACCCTAATTTTTTTAACCAAATTTGTTGGACGGACGAAGCGATATTTACTACCTCAGGGATATTTAATAGAAAGAATACTCACTATTGGTCTCAAGAAAACAAACACAACATCAAAACTATTCAACATCAAGGTCGTCGTAGTGTTCATTGTTGGTGTGCGATTTACAGGAATCAAGTAATAGGTCCTCTATTTCTGGATAGCCATTTAAATGGTACGAGGTACCTAGAGCTACTGACTAACAATATCAGGCCGTTACTAGAGGTCAATGGTAACATAAATAATATTATTTACCAAATGGATGGAGCACCTTGCCATAACACCATTCAAGTAAGAACTTATTTAAGTGTTAACTATGCAGAGGTCGTTGGACCAAATGGAAATATTCGTTGGCCTCCGCGGAGTTCAGATTTGACGCCCCTGGACTATTTTCTGTGGGGAACATTAAAGGATAAAGTATACAAAAATAAACCTCAAGATGTTGATGATCTCAAGAATCGAATAAGGGAAGAAATTCAAAATATCAATGAAAGTGCTGCAGTAAGAGATGCCTTAAGAAAAATGGAAGTCATCTACACAACTTGTATGCCCAAAATGGAGGCCATGTGGCAAATTTACTTTAATTTTCCCTTTTGCATTCGGTATATTGTTCTTTCGTTATACATGCAATTGTTTTTTTGATTTTACACATTAATTCATTTGTAATTATGTAAATGTTCTCTATTAACTTAACTTCTTACTACATACTTATTTAATAGTTCACAAAATTTACATATTGTTAAATGTTAAAACATTTCTATATTTGCTAAAATTTCGTATTCGTTGAAATAAAAGATTAATATTTTTGTTATATCGGCCATAGGTATTTTATTATATCGATCATTGGAAAGAATTAATTTCTCAGAAAATACAGACATCTTAGTTAAAATTGTAAACTACAGTATTTTGTTGAAAATCTACTATGGTCAGCCCGTTAAAAAATATTTGTGACGTATTTCGTCATTAAATTTAAACCAAAGGTATTTTTTATTGCATAAAAAAAGTTTAATAGCGAATATTTTCTAAACGGTTAGAGATAGGTATAGGTTATTATATACAAAGTTACTTTAATTTTTTGTGAACCATCGAAATCTGCAATAATATACAGGGTGTTCGATTTAAAATTATTGACTTATAAGTAATTTTATATATTCCGATCGATTGAATTTCTGATATCACCCTGTATAATTTGTAGTCAAAGTAAACAACTTAAATTATATATTGTGGCGTTGTCTTTAATATAAAAATGGCAGCTTCACCAAATATTATATACTTATATTTTTTTCTACTACCTTAAATATATACGTTTTTAGCAAAAAATTAAATAAAACGGCTATTATATCCTAAACGACGAGAGATAGGTATACAATATCTTAATGAAAGTTACCCTTATTTTTAATGAGGAATCCATATCCAGGATAATATACAGGGTGTCCCATTTAATTTTTAGGAGTTGACTCCTAACCAGGAAAAACTGAGCACCCTGTATACATGAAAGGTATATAATATAAAAGTTCACTTAAAAACAATAACACTTTATATATAACTTTTTTTCCTAAATTGTATATCTTTCGAGATAAGGGGATAGAGGATCTTATGTGGGACACCCTGTACAACTTTTTGCTATCTGAGATTCTTTCGATATCTTGCACTGTTTAGAAACTGTTTAGCAAAATGCCCATTCATGCATACCTAATTTGAAGGTCGTAGTCCATTAGCATTACAAAGTTATCATTTTTGTAATTTTTACATGTCCCACATGCATTTGACCTTCAAATTAGCTGTGCATTAAAATGCGAAAAATTCTAAGAGTTAAGTTTCAGAACACAAGACGGTATTCGATTTTGTTAAAAAGTGCAGGGGTATTAAAGGGATTGCAGCCAGAAAAAAATCACCATGGAATTTAAATGCATTATTTATATTAGTCATAGTATACAGTGTTCAAAATTTGATTTAAAAATCTCTAGAAATGTAAAAGAAAACTGAAAATATTAACATTTTTAACCACCTCGATCTTGAAAAGCAAGGCTATACCTTCTCTCTCGCCTAAACTATTAACGTTAGCACTGGAAGACGTTTTTAAAACATTCGAATGGAATCAAAAGGGTAATACCATCGAGGGGTCATATCACAGCTATCTAAGATTTGCAGACGACATAGTCTTAGTGGCCAATAATACTGAAGATCCAAGCGACATAGTAGTACAGATAAATCAAGCCTTCAAAGAGATAGTGCTGAAATTGAATTATAGCTAGATGAAAATAACGACCAACGAAATGATCCAAATAACAGTAGGAAATCATCCCATACAAAATGTAAACGAATATATTGTTATCTGGGTCACACAATTAAGGAAATCGGTAAACTTTTTTAACCGAAACTTCCCTCGTTATGAATATTTCCTTTTCTATTTAATAGTGCCCAGCGTAACCCAATTTAGTTTCACACAGATAATCCTTTAGTAACATATATCCTGTCTTTCCTAGCATTTTTATTGGGTGCCAATTTATTCCACCATTTTGGATTCGTACTAATTTATCAGTTTTTACTTACATCACACCAACATTTTCTAGTTAATTGCTATTTTGTATTCCTACCACAATTTTACAAATTTATTTCTATATCATACTTAATGCTTACAACAAAATTGTATACAAGTATTTTATTAGGCCGCTCTCTTGGATTCATACCAAAATGTTACCATTTCTATGTAACACTTGATTTTTGAGCCAATTTTGAGATAATTTGGATAATTAGTTTTTTGGTGATAATTTATTTAACAATTCACCAGACCGTCATTATGTTCAGCGATACAGGATTTTATCAAAATGTTACCGGGTCATCCACATAAGACCTTTAATTATATTAATAATATAATAAAAGTGAATTGGGTGAGTGGTTTTTTTAGCTATGCCTCAAATTGACAGACAGACAGGCCGAAGGGACTGAGAAAACATATATTTGGGTATCTAGAAACGCTAAATAAAATTGAACCTATATAAAATTGGTATGGTCTTTCTACACATCTATATCACACTTAATTCTTGAACAATACAAATTTGAAATCGATCTAATAAGTACTTTTCCAGGCCGGTTTTTTAAATAAATTATTAGGTCGCCATTTTGTTTCGCCATCTTGGACTCGTACCAAACATGTATCAATTGACTTCTCCGTAATTGCCGATTTTTGTGCCAAATTTCAGGTAAATTAGATAAGTAGTTTTTTAATATCAAGTTTGTAACAATTTCACTAGCCGCCGTTTTGTTTGGCTATCTTGAATTCAAGCCAAAATTTTACCAGATGATTTCTATGTAATGCTTGATTTTTGTGCAAATGTCTGTTAAATTGCACGACTAGGCTTTAGTAATATTTTTTAAAAACTTTAATACTATAAAATGGATTTGTACCAAAATGTAACCATTTCATCCCCTTATAACCCTGGATGTTTGACCAGAATTTAAAGCCAATCGGATAAGTAGTTTTTTAGCTATGCCTCGTGCATGCAAATCGACAGGGCCCTAAAATGAAAAGATCTGTAAAAACCTGGCAAGGTGATTTTTCACGATTACAACATTTCCTTTTTACGAGGGAAGTATAAAGCAAAATGCGGAGATTTTCACTAGTAATCTTCCTAGTGCTTCAATTATTGTCGGAAAATATTTGCCAGTAGACGAATTTTTTGAAAATTTTCTAAAAAAATTCATCACAGAGGAAATAATTTCCGGTATTAAGGCATGCACGTGGAAAATTCGGTGAGAAAATTTGACACCAAAATTTATTTTTAATTTTCATTTCGATTTTCGTGTAGTTTGATGGCAAACGACATATTGTTGTTCAATTATTGTTTAGTCGGCTCTGAATGATGAAAAGTCAGGATAACAGACCCCTTGTTCATTTAGTTTACGGTGGTCTAGTTATCCGTATATTACAAATGTCGCGTTTTGGGAACGAAAATATACAAAATATCAGAAGTGAGATTAAGAATTTGACGCCAATACCAAAAGTTCTAAGGCTAATGTTTGGAGGCCATTTTTGGGATTTTGTAAAAAAAAATCATACGACGTTATAGATGAAACAATACCTCTGCAAAAAGTAGCTGACATATCGGAAGGCTACGCATTTAATATAAAAAGAAAGGACCCCGAAGAATACAAGGAAACTGTGATAAACGTCAGCAAAACAAATTCAAGAAATTTTTTTAATAAACTCAAAATAAAATTTGATCCTTTCTATGATCCCGAGTTTGCAGCGGCTAGATCTGCCCTTGACACTAAACGTCGACAGCTTCAGAAAAACCCATTCAAAAGGAAATCCAGCTGTGCTGCTTTAAGTAGAAATGAGTTTGATAAGATCCTAGAACATTTTAATGAAAACACATCTGATGGTTTATAACGAAAATATTTTTATGTCGCATCATTCGAGTTAGCTTGGAGAGGCGGGCACCCCTCACCGGCACAAATTGAACATTTTGTGAAAGAAACTGACAATCAAAGGAACTTTACGGGCAGGATTGAGTATAATCCATTCTAAGACTTCACAAGGAGGGTAACTCTCAGAGAGTTACTGGCATATTAAAAATGTAACAGATCCTCAAACATGTCCTGTAAGAATGTTTGAAAAACTTATAGAGAAACGGGGCGGTTTTGTAACATGTAATAAATTATTTTTAACGCCAAATGCAAATTGTAAGCATCCGCAAGCCAAAGGGTGGTATAAAAAGTGCCCTGTTGGCAAAAACACCATTTTTTCTTGGTTCAAAGAGGCGGCTTCAACAACTGGCATTGTTACAAACAGGAACAGAGTAACGAATCATTCTGGTAGGGCGACAGCTAAATAGAATTTTGCAAAACGAGGAGTCAGTAAACAACAACTAATAAAAATTACAAAACATAATAACTGCAATTCAATAACACCATAACTTTAAATGGATATCGACTATCACAAAAACGTAATCCAAGCAATAAGAGGGGACACCTCTAGCTCTGGTTCCATAAGTACTACAATCTCGGCACCGATTATGGGAACTGCTGAGCCAACCATTGTTTTTAATAACTTTACGTTAAACAATAATTATAAATAAAAATAAAAATATGGTTGTTTAAAGTTTCCTAATAAATTATTGTTTTATTTAAAAATATGGTGGTTTTATTACTTAATTGCATTTATTGTTTGTAGCTATTACTCAACTGTTATTCATTGTGACTCAGTTAATACAAATGAACTGCACAAATATTAATTTAGAGGTACAGCTAGTAATTAATGAATGACCCGTTTTCTAAGCAAAACTGAAACAACATAACTTTCTAAAACTTTAGAAACTTAAAATATAAGTTTAGCACTCAAAGAAAACATTTTATTTTTCATACTACTAAAATTAATTGAAATATATATTTTAGCATTTTAGGTGAATTGGAGTGATCTCCATTGCCTCATCAACCTCAATTATTTGTATCTAACTATAAAGATTATATTATTATGTAAGTTTATATTTTAGTGAGTAGAAATGTAACTAGTTTTTCAAAGTTAAGTAAATTTAAATATTATCTACACATTGTTTCAAAATAACATCATACTGCCCTACATAAATTTTGTTTAAAAAAATTCTAGCGAAGTATATTTTGGTTCTTATAAAAATATTTTGAACTATCTTTAAAACATATTAAAATATTATTTTTATTTAAGCTTAATTTTCTAAAATTCAAATAAGTATATTATAATAAGTAAAACTTAATTAACTACCACCTACCTACGGTCAGGTGAAAGTTTTTGTTACCTAGCAAAAAAACTAATTTCTGTAAACTTTACTAATGAGAAACTCAGGACATTTTAAAGTTGAAATTTTGCCCTATTTAATATCACTAAACTTGATGGAACTGCATGAAATTTATCCTGAGAGTACATTATGTAGGTATAATATTATTAATCGTAAAACAGAGATTGCCACGGCTACGACAAATGAATGTAACTAGTAAATTAAGAATGACAGTGACACCTACACCGCGCACGGTATATGTGAAGATTTTTTTAAAACAATTTAAAGAGTTACACTTTATGTAAGTTTTGTAAGAAGATTAACGATATTAAAGTAAACCAGAGAACATTGTCTTGCAGAAAAGTAAAAAGCCAAAAAAGTCTCTTTGCGGATGTCAAGAAAACAATTTATCAAGAATTGTCTTTCTCGGACCGATTATCCCGAAGTAAGCACAACAAAATAGTGTCCAAATATTATATTTACTTCCTGAAACATAAACATTTATGGGAACTTGATGAGTTATATACCCCTGAAGTACCTCCTTACTCCCCATTAAGAAAGAAAGAAGTAATGCAAGAATTTAACAAAAAAATATGCCATAGCTGCTAGATTAGAATAATTCGTTGTTGATCTAAAGTAAATATGTAATATATGTTATCGACCATATAAAATTGTTTTATTATTGAAAGCCCAAACTTTCGAATAAAATATCGAAAAAATAATGCAATAAGGTAAATTTTTTGTCTTAGCAACTGGCATATGTCAAAAAGATTTCCAGTGTAATCCTGCTTACCCTGGAGGCAAAAAATTTCCAGAAATCCAACCCGTTGCTATGGTAACTTAAAAAAATAAAGGCATCTTATTGGCTACACAACTACAGGTACAAAATTATATATCAATAAACTTAGAACGCTTCAAATCTCAAAGAACTATGAAATGAGCAAAGCTTGATATCTCACTTAGAAAAAAAATTCTGAAGGAAGTGATCAGAAGAACCAAAATTAAAAAATTTTTATAGAACAAGTGAAAAGGATGAAATAGAAAAGAGAGGTGGATGCGGAAAATTACTCAATAGAGATCAAGATACACCAAGAGAACCATAGGGCCCCTTCAGAAAAGATGAGATCGATAAGAGGAAGACAAATGGCTAAAAGAATCACAAGACAGGCACCAATGGAAAATACTAAAAGAGATCTACGTCCAGGAGTAAATGGAGATGGGCTGACGAAGAAAAACTGTTTTTCTTATTCAATAAGGAAAATTATTTTTAAATATATAGAAAAGTTTTGAAATTTGCGAAAGTAATGAATACTGTTTTATGTGTTATTATTTGTTAAGTGTAACAGATTTTGGTTTTACGAAAACGAAACGTTAAAAAATGTAAATAAGAAGTTCATTTCTATATTTGAAACTATGTGACAAATGATTAAAGCCCAAAACTGACACGTCGGATTAAGATTTAAAACTACAATAAATAGAGTAAAAAAGTTACCATGGTAATGCTGCAATACCTCAGTAAAAAAGAAAATACATATTCAAAAATGTCGTTTTTTTGACGATCTCAAAAACTAAGTAAAACTTTCAAAGATTTTCGACCAGTAAGTCATGTAATATGTGGCTCCTAAGATCCCAATCGTGTGCGCCGAGTTTATAGCACCGTGTATATAAAGTTCTTTTGTATTTTTTGCTTGCTCTATATATGAATGATTACTGCAGAAAAAAATCGTTTTATTTATAAATATGTAATATAATAAAAATGTCATAAAAGTGTCTACATATGTTTTTATTAATATATGTATATAACTATTTAATTTTTTTTGCCAGCTAATGTGTCATGAATCTTTGTTGTTAATTTACTAGTTAACATTCACATTAACACTACCCATAAAATGTTCTTCAAGTCTTACTGAATACACTGTTTTTGTTGAGTTGAGTGATGCGTCTTCTTTGACTGAGGTAATCATATCGTTATTCGTTCTTTTCTTCTTACAGTAATAAAACAGAATGTTTTTTCCTTGGTTAGTAGCATTGGACGGTCGGTATTGGGTGAGGCGAGATTCTTGACGAGATTGAGTTTTTTTTAATCAGTCTACTACAAATTTCATTTTAATGATCTTGTCTTGCTCTTAACAATATTTTGATAAACCCAATCTGGTCTTGACACCAAAATTCACAAATTTTGTTTCGACTTTTATAAAAAGTTTTTATGTAACTTTTTTTATTTGCCCTGCATGTCTGGGTCAAGCCCTTGTCAAGCCTAGTAAGTCGATTTTCATTAGCTGCTTTCTACGTATTTATGACGAAAATAAAATATTTTGACGTCAAGAAACGTATAAAATTATTGTTAATGCTTCAATTAGAGACTGATTCTATCATTTATGAGCTGGTAGCGAAATCATAAATGGTTTTGGTTAATATTTGTACTTATCTCTATAGTAGTAACCATTTAGAGAAAAACATCTCTATATCCTGAAGTGAAGATCAAAGAAGAATTTTTCAAAGAAAAACTTAGTTATTAAGTTATTGAAGATGTAACTAATAGTCTTTTATAATAAAATGAATAAAATACTAACGATAAGTTTTGACCCCCCCGGTTACTTAAAACTTCTTTGCTTAAAATGAACAATACTTTTATATGTAGTCATTTACTTTTCACCCTGTATATAATTTTATATATTTTGTTATTCTAGAAATTATAAATGAAACTCTATTTTGTATGACACGAGTCAAACTGTTTACTATTGTTATCTTACAGTGTAGGTTTTTTAATTTGACTAGATTAATATAAACATATTATACGAGTATCATATCATATCTAAAGTCTGATCCCCGACTATCACTATTGATGAAAATTATCTCACAATCTTCATTTACATCATCAGCCTCAATGTACCCTCACTCCAGTATGCTACACCATAGCCTTGCATTAATTTACAAAATAACAGTTCAAAACAGCTTTTGGGTAAAAACATACATAAAGGGGATATGCCGAAAATCTAGTTGTTGTAGGTGCTTTGATGAGTTTAGGGCTTCATTAGTTTTTTCAAGTCCAGATTTGAACATGCTGCGTTATTTAATTTGAAGGCGGATACAAAATCATAAGATATGTACAGGATTCTTTAAAGCCGATTGATTTAGCAGGTTTCTGCTACCGAACATGAATCACACGATATCTGCAGGTCATTATGAATCATCGAGAGAAACCTCATTAGTCTAGCGAACGAGCTGAATGCTCAGCCAACTACAGCCAAAATATAATGGTTGACCTTGAAAAGACAAGTCGTCATTAACAGTGTGTTTTTGGAAGAAAGTTTATATAAAATTCATCTAAATATCATAACAGAATATCCGAAAGTCTACTGTTTTTCAATAAACAAAAAGATACCTTTTTGAAACCAAAAAAAAAAACAAAATTAGCAAAATAATTAATTTTGCAATAATTTTAACGACAAAACAATATATTTTTAATCGTAACATGTTTTTTCTTGGTAAAGATGTTGAACGGTCGACTCATTTTAGAAAAAAAGTGTTTTCAAATGTTCAGCTTGAGCTGCATGGCTCAGTGGTAGGGCTCTTACCTTCCGATGCAACAAATGTGTGTTCGAATCTTAAAATAAATAAAAGTTTGGATTAGGTTAGGTTTAGGATCCTACAAAATTTCGAGTCTATGTCTATGGTCTTCTGTTTTCAGACGCAGTATTGATTTATATACAAAAAAGTTATCAATTTGGTTACCTGAAAATTTTAACACACACTAATGTCCCGGTAGCATAAAAGTTTGATGTCAAACACAATCAAAACAGTTTTTTGCTAAATTTTTGATCTGTTTAATAGTAGTAATTTAGAGAAAAACATCATCTGCAGCGGCAGGTCCGATTAGTTCGAGGATAAGTTCTATCTCGTCGGATTGTCTATCCTGCAGTAAGGGTGAATCGTACCTAAATATTTTAGGTATGAGACTTTTCAAACAAAAAAAATTATTAAATTAATTATGATGTAACTAACAGTCTTGAATAATAAAATGAATATAATATTAACAATTAATATTTAAGAATTCTTGCATAAAATGAACAATACTTTTATGTGTGCTTATTTCCTTTTCACCCTGTATATAATTTTATATATTTAGTTATTCGTGAAATTATAAATCAAATTCTATTTTGTATGGCAAGAATATAACTATTTAATATTGTTATTTTACAGAGTAGTATTCCTGTTATAACTAACCTACATATAACTACCACTAGAACCCATCTACCTATAACCTTTATATATTGCAACTATCCTTTTATAATTAAATAAATCTTAGCTTTTAATACAATTAATCTAAATGAAAGTTTATTAACTCTGCCAGAACATGTTTTATAAAATGTTACATGTAGTGATAAATTATTATATTCAGAAACAAAACTAATATAATAATTTTCTGAAAATCATGACTGCTATTATTGCTAACATTGCTATGGTGATCTTTACATTCATAAAAAAGTGACAAGAGCTTTCACAACAAGGTTCGATAAAAGATTTTCGAATATCACATTTTTCATTTATTCTAAATAATCGCAGATTCCGAAAAATGAAAATTACTAACCACCTTAGCAGGTTGCCTTGTGTTCTTATATCGATATAGAGAATTAAAAATTATACCTAAATAAAATGTTCAACTAATCTCTTATTTTTTGGGGAGAATTATATAAAACTTTAGGTTCTACCAAACTCAATATGTTTGGTAATTTTGTTCTGGTAGGTCTACTTCATAAGAATGGTGCAAGTGTAAATTCACTACCAATAACAAGATTGTTACGATACTCTAAAGGCGTACTATCTAAATATGAATTATTTTCACTACATGTTTTGTAAAAACGATTTTACAAATACCGCCAGCTCTTTCTGCTAAACCATTATATAATATAAGTAATATAGTTTGGAAGTTGATAATTCTAGATCCCATTTTTTATAGTAACTGGAATTACTTTTCGACATTTTGCCTGCGATTGCACGATACATCATCAGGGATTCTCACTGCAACGAGATCAAAACACTGATAGAGCTCCTGTGAGGAGAGTTCAGGTATATATAGTTGACCTGTGCTCGTGACTTACTGTAATGACTGGCTTCCATGCATGATGAAACTCGTAACCCGCATCTCTATCAAAACTTTCCGGGTGCTTGATAATTTCAATAAGCCAATAGGTCCTCTAATCTTCCCTTTATAATATCCCAAAACTGATGCAACAATAATTGATGTTGATAATTGAACACTATGTTTTTACTTATACATCTTTCATGCTCCTTAAGTCTAGTAGACACAGACCGTCCAGTTTATTCTATTTACACTTTAACCCAAGAACAGGGAATTTTATAAACTCCAATGGAATAACATCTTTGGCACACTAAGTGTTGCCCAATATTTTTTGAGTGTACCCTGTAAAAAAGGTAAAACTGCGCTATTTGCTTGTTGACTATCCGATACTCGTCAAGGTCTGGAATTATTATGTTATCTAATCGAACGCCTAATATCTTCAATATCCATTTGATTTTGAAGCTTCAGTCAGTTTCTTTGTCTTATTCCGGACTGAATTTGCATCACATACTGATGCATATAATGGTGAATGGTAAATTTAAAATATCTATTCATACATGTCTATTTCCTGTGAACAGAATGACATTGGGTACCGTTCTCTTTCTTTTGTACTAACACATCAAGGAAGAGAATGACACCATCTAATTCAAATTTCATAATGCATTTTATATTAGAATGTAGTTCGTTATGGTGATCAAAAACATAGTTAGATATCATTCTCCATGAGGCAAAATTACAAAAGTATCATCAACATATCTAAACCAATACATGCAGTCCTACTTTTATCAGACATCCTTCTAAGCTCTTGGGTATCACACCCGTTAAAGACACGATGACGGGTATTACTTTGACCCTGTCGAAGTGCCACATATGTTGGATCTCTATGGCTAGTTCTGTATATTCTGTTAGTTTTCTTCTCTCGATGTTTCTCATTCATGTTGCAATGGCTAGGCAAGGCAACATTAACCTACATCTCTAACCAGCAGCGCGCTGTCGGATCGGTTATTGGTTACCAGGCTATCAGGGAAAAGATGTTTTAAGTGATAGTGGCGATGGTGGTGATAATGGTATTTACGTATTATTAAAACAAGAAAAGATACCATGAATAGTTTCAAGGTAAATAACATATTGTTGTTCATTCATTTTGCAGGAAACAATTCACAAGAAATCACACTATACCAAAAGACACAAAATGCAAATCTTATTCTGATCAACAAACCGGATCATCTCGTTTTGAGCCTTGGTTGAGATTGCACACGGATTTGATTCGATTCCAGAACAAAATACTTGCTGCGTAATGAAAACAATGACGACACCTTTTATGCTACGCAGAAAAAGAGACCTTATCACCTGAGTAGGCATCTTTACCCAGTATGAACGACCAAGTTTGACGAATGTCTAGTATATCGAGCTAAAGAGCTCAAGGAGTCCTGTAAGTATTGTAGGAGACTTACATGCAGCTGACGCAATATATCATGAAAATTGTTAACAAAAAGTTGTTATTGCCACTGCTGCTACTAGGAAAAAATGACGTCGTCCTGAAGATGACGTTGTTTCGAAAGTGATGAAAGACATTTACAGGTACTGAAATGAAACTGATGATTGTCAATAATCTCTAGAAGAACTGATGAAGCAGATCTTTGGAGGAAAGCCCTGGATAAAAGGTAAAACTATAAACTGTAAAGGAAGGATTTAAAACTAAATATGGCCATCACATTGTTTTTAGCATTATTGAAACAAAAAACTGTTGTAAGTTTCTATGATGCTAGTGAGAAAGTTTTAAATGATGGCTGATATAATTTTTGTGATCAAAAATCTGAATGGGAACGTATAGTTAGATCTGCTGGTAGAATATTATTAGAAGATATGCAGTTAATGGCATATGATGCCACTATGTATTCAGATAGTGACGAATTTGGGCAAATTCAGAGAATCATTAGATCACACACTAAAAGCTCTCTTTTTTAAATCCTTTGTATGTTCTTGAGATGACTTCAAGAATTTCAGTTGAACCTTTGGTTTCATTTTTTTACAATTTCTACCGAACCGTTACTCTTTTACAATATTATCTAAACATTTAAGGGAGATATGTGATTTCATAATTCAGTGCTATAAATTTAAATCTTAAAGTTTCTACCCTTATAATTTTCCTTGACTATTATTTTGTATCAAAATAAGTTTTGCAGAGAAATGTGGTAATGGCTACTAATTTGAACTACTTAGTCATAAAGTCATACTTATAGGCCTACCAAGTTACATCCATATTTTTTTCAACTATTTATATTTGAACTAACAAATTTATATTGGCACCTAAACTTAAACACATTACATAATACCATTTTATTTGATGCCTTAGTAGTTTTTTTCAAGTAAAAACATCTTTTTTTTTAATTCTTAGCCTTTTTTTATTTTTAAACCTTAGTATTAACTGAACTATAAATAATTCAATAAAACTCTAAATATATTTTTTTTTGAAATTTTGATGTACTTTAATTTTTATATTTACGAAGGTGTTTTCTCTGCAAAGTCCGTTTCAAACCCTCCCCTGACCCCCCACCGGTGGTATGTTGTTCACAACTTTTCCCCCAACAATTTTGCAAATTTTCCGGATTTTTTCCATTTAATCGGTGTTTATCAACCTTTGTTTCCTAGGCTATATACGAATAATCCATGTTTACTAAGTTAGCTGATGTTATGTGCTGAATGGAATCTGACTTTTGTTGGCATTTCTACACGTGCTCGATTGGATATTAGGTAACTGTAAATTTTTTGTAGCTATTCGTATTTATAATCTAATCCTGAAACGTAACGTTTGATGTTGATTATCAGTATCAGAGATTATCGTTATTTCCTTGCGGTCGTTTGCAAGGTTAAGAGGCATATACGACCTGCCGGCTAATTTTCTCATCCTTGCAGATCGGAAGTCTCAGCTGTCGTGAAAAAGAAATATCTTAATATAATTAGTTGGCTAGAATGCAGGATTGTTACTACTATTATTATTATTATTATTATTGCAGTCAGCTAGAACCGATATGTCATATAATATTGTTATTTAGCAACATCTCAAAAGAAATAATAAAACTTTCAATTACCAAGATAAAGTAATAGTTACGATGTGACCTTCAGAAGCCTTCTTAGATATCGTAAATTTTAAATTATGTACCGATTGTAAAGTAATACGTTAAGATCGCCTAAATGATGTCATTTTTAAAACTATTTGTTTAGTACTTCATTGCTATTCCTTATAAGTCTCTTAATTATGCTAGTACATCACGGTACTTGCATAATCTCATAAAATATCAACCCACAAGTGAATTGATAAGATCCTGAAGAGTATTTACGATTTGTTGTTTCAACTTGTTAAAATTTCTGGTAAGAAATGACAAATCACCGATACTCGTAAAAAGTAATTTTTGCAACATTTTATTTTTGATTGATATTTTATTTGCTCTAAGACCTTCTTCGAATTTTGCAAATT
Source organism: Kuschelorhynchus macadamiae (assembly GCA_030620095.1). Taxonomy (NCBI): domain Eukaryota; kingdom Metazoa; phylum Arthropoda; class Insecta; order Coleoptera; family Curculionidae; genus Kuschelorhynchus; species Kuschelorhynchus macadamiae. The sequence goes on along the minus strand of JAUTXW010004988.1, from coordinate 61,679 downwards.
TAATTTACTTTGAAAGATTTGGAGTGACGCTGAAGGGCCTCCGAATTAAATACATGGATATAAATATTTTACAATATTATTGTTTGTTATCATCTTAACGCAATGTGAATAAATTCATTAAATAAAAATACCAGGAAAATTAATTGATATCTTGTTTATTAAACTGTTTTGTGGAAGCATACTGCAGGGTTATAAAATTTCATTCGACCTTAAAAAAAGAACGTACGAAAAGAATATTTCAGTTATAATTTCCAATATTGGTTTTATTTTAAGATTTTACAATAATTGTTAGATGTAAAAGTTGTACGAGGTGACACGGTCATCCAAAGGAATTTTTTTCTTCACCGAATATGTATTGTGATTTTCAGAATTTTTGAAAATATACAGGTGGGTACAAAAAGTCTGTTTTTTCAAATGGAATACCCTATGTATTTTAACTCTTTGGAAAGGGTCTAAAAATACCATTTCAGAAATGCTCCACTTGTCATGTTTTAAGTTAGTATATTCTGAAATATAGCCATTTACTTTTAATAGTAGACCGTGATAACAATTGCGATTAAGTCATTTAGTTGTCAATATAAAGTAAACAGTAGGAACTGACTGTGACGGAATTTAGGTTAAAAGGAACGTATGTCTTAAAAAACTTCCATCATCAACACTGTAGTGACAGTCAAGGTACATCGCATCTTATTAAGAGGTGATGAATACGATCATAAACCAATTTCTTATAAATAAGTTCAGAATTAGTGTACCTTTTGTGTATTCATGTATGTATTAATTTAATTTTGCATGAATCTAACTTTAATACAGAAATAAGAAGATAAAAGTACATATATCAACGAAAACTGTTAAACTCAAACATTTTATTAGAACCGTGAAAACATTATTTATTCAACCTACTGTAATTTTAGAACTGTATTAAATCGAAACTATTCACAGATATAATTATAAATAAGAACACTTCAACAATGTACCAACCAAGGAATGTGAAGATACTATAAATAAGCCAAACTACTTTGTATCGAATTTAAAATAAAAGGTAGTTCAATTAGACAAAACATATTCAAGCAACATATCAGCAAAAACAACGAAATACAGAATCAAAATTCTGATATTAAGAAGAATAAAAATATGGGGGATACAGTTTATATGATGTATGTTTAGGAGAAATATGTTAAAATGGCTAGTTCACATAAGAAGTTAAACGAATATCTTAACGTTTTTTTAACATTTCAGGTGATATATAGAAGCAGTTCAAAGAGGTCATTTTCACTATAATAACAAGATAATGTTGTATCAAATTAGAAAATGGGAGTTTAACACAGTAAGAATATTATTAAAATATAGGGAGGAAATAATTATTGGAAATTAAAAATCATTAACATCTCAATCTGAGAAAAATAAACAATAATTTCTATAAAAAAATATAAGCCATTTTCATCGTCAGAGGTATAAACATCAGAATCCGTTTCAGAATCGTCAGAATTATTTAAAAAAATAGTCAGAGAGACCGACAGATAGACCGACAGACAGACAGACTGACCGACCGACAGACACATCAAAAGATAGATAGACAGACAGACGGACCGACAGACAGGCAGACCGACGGAATCGAGAGTCATGTTGTTCAGCATGTAAGAACTCTGAAATGTAAAGATCTGAAAAAATCTGGGGAGTCATTTTTACGATTACGAGGGAAGCAAAAATCCAATTTTGTAAAAGTTTTCTTAATTTAAAAAATCAGAGTTTTTTATTTACTAAGTTATTTAGTGACATTTTGTAGAAAATAAAAAAACTTACATTAAAAAATAAAAAATATTCACGGTTTGCTCAAAAACTACAAAATGTTCAGTTTTTAAAATAATTTGTTCCAAAAAAAGGAGAGTGCCTGCTCTCGTGATTTTGATTTTATGTCCAAGGTGTGTATTCTTTTCTAGAGTTTTGAGTGCACTCACTTGACATCTCTCTCGCTGAAGACTAAATTTGTAATATTATTTTTAAACTAGTATCTTTTGCTGTTTTTACGAGGTATATAGAAAACTGGTAGTATAATTATATTAGGTTTAGTACTTTTATATTTAAAAAGACCCAGAAAATTACCATAATTTCTCACCGACTCCTAGTACAATTCTAATCAGCAAGACGCAATCCATTTGATGGGCATATAATGTGCAAAATATTTCAATAAAAATAATTAATGTTAAATATCCTACAACTTTTTGAGATATCCTGTAATCAAAGGCAATAATTTTCTATAAACTATGTATATCGACTATGTATTTTTAAATCTTAAAGTGAAACCAATAATGGAGCTAGCGGATTAACAAGGACCTTGTTCAAAGTGGTTGAAAAATATGGGCATCTAGTGTTTGAAAAACTTAAAACTTGACTGGTACTTTTTTATAATCTTTGTAAAAGGAAAAGACGATGATATAGTGAAAAAATGGCCTTGCCAGTTTTTTTTATAAATTTCCTCATTTAAGTGACTCTAGATGTCCAATAACCTATTTTCTTATTTATGTCTGTTTGTATGTTTTTCCACTGTTCGCCGCAAGCTAAAAACTACACAACAATTAAATTAAAAATGTGAAAGTGTGACATAGGGATGAACTGGTCAGATTTTGATACAAATCCAATATTTCGGAACAAAAAAGCTGCTTAATACTATGTTCCAAAATGTAAGATCGAAAAACTACTGACTTGACTTTTTTAACAAACTTAAGTACGCTGTAGGAAAGAACTGGTAAAATTTTAGAGAAAATTCAATATGTCGGTATAAAATGGCCAAATAAAATGTCTACAAAATCAAATTTTGAGAAAAACTCCATTGTGACAGTTGCTCTAAGTAACTATATATATGACCAAAATAAACGTAATCCAAAAATGGCAAAGGACTAAAATATAAAATTAAGTAATAATATTTAACTTAACATGACAAATGCAGAGTCCTATTGAATTTCGTAAATGAGTAATTTTTTCTACATGTTTTTTTTGTGTAAACGAATGTTTCTGTCTAATTTCTTATGATAGCAAAACTAAAAACAAAATGTTTTATTTTTGTTGCAGATACTAATATTGATAACGTCTATAGCATTTGTAACTTTGGGACAAAAAAATGAAGATGAAAGTCGCCCTTATGAGTTTGGCTTTACAATAGATGGACAACAACATAGACATGAAAAGAAAGGTAATTTTAAATTCTAAGAAATTTTTGGAATTTAAGAAAACAAGTTTTTTCATCCTACTGGACGTTTCACTATAAATATTCCAGCTTTAAAAGTGGTTTGTTGCATTGCTTGTTGGTATTTAAGAGAAGCGCGTCAAAATAGAACGCTCATAGTTGAATTTTTTTTTTATTATAAATTGGATAAAATGTACACTTGTTTTATTTCAAATAATTGTTAGATATATAAATAAAATAGATCTATTATTATTAATTGTTGTTTGCCCATGCCCAAAACAAGTTGCGGCTTAACAAACATAACATAGAAATATAGCAAAAACGGTAAACAATATGAACAAAATGAAATTGAAGAAAATTCATTTCAAAAATCGATAAATTGGATTTTACCGGGAACGTTCCTTGCAACTAATTCCACCAACCAATTTCCTCAAAGACATTACAGTTTTTATATACATGTGTTTAATTGGTATTATTGTGTAAATTGTAGACAGTTCTCGTTATTAAGTGAGAGTTTTATTACAAGGCAAGTTCTGGCTACTTTCATACAAAAATAGGTAAAGCCCTTTGAATTTATTATTCCTCGTTATGAAAATTCTCTTTATCAAAAAAAGTGATACATAACAATATTTCACTACTTTGGAATCATAAAGACGTGTTTTCGATACGCAAAATTGTGTCGTACTGGCCCTCTCGACTTTTTTTCTGGATAAAGTTGGTAATGTTAAGTCATGGCCACCTCGGATTTGAAAACGATCACGTCTCAAAATCGGAAAAAAATGGTGCGCATGTAGATTATTTTTATTTATTAAATATAAATGTCTTATACGGTTACAAAAAAGGTACAAACAGTATAACAACATGTATGAAAATGGTTATAAACATATATTAGATACTTAATAAGATCACACAAAATATATTTTGAGCAATAAAACTCAACAGTAAATGAATGCAAAAAAATAAGAAAATTAAAAATCCTGAGGGAACCCCCAGCCATCTTGAAAACTTGAGATTTCAAGTAGCCCCATTGAAAGTAATCAAGGGATGTAAGATATGGCGAGCGAGCTGGCCACTCTGTCAGACCTCGGCGACCAATCCATAGGTTAAATAATGTGGCGGAGTCGCCCCCTGCTGAAACTTAATGCCAAATTGGAACTCACGTGGGTTTTGAGCAACAACATCATCATCAATAAGTGCGGTGATGGGGGCTTATGATATGGTCACGCAAAATACCCGCCCAAACATTTATATTTAGAGGAAACTGGGTATATCCTGCGCAAAACACATGGGAGTTTTCATCACTCCAAGATCTACAAGGTGCCCTCACTACAAAAACAAATATGGCGCAGAAGGTGTGTTCATTTCTGCCATAATCACGCAAAACTCTAGTAACTGTTAATTCGTGGACAAGTTTCATTTTATAAGGATGAAATTTATTGGATTTTAAAATATTCGTAACGCGAAATATTACATGTCTCAGCTCCTTGCTTAGTACATTGTTTAGGATTTACCATCATTTCAGCTACGACCTGAACATTCACTTCTATTAAATTTAATAGAAGAAAACAAGTCAAATTATTTGTTAGATTTAACGATAACTAGTACAAATGATCCACACAATTTTGCAATTTATCATAAAGCCTCTCATACTGATACCATTTTACACGCAAACTCTACAAATCCCTACAAACATAAAATCACAACTTTTCATTCATTTATCCATACATTTAAACATACCGATGTCAGCTGAAAATTACAATAAAAATTGAACATTATAAAACAAATTGCTGTTAATAATGATTATGAAGCTTCTGTTATAGATAAAATTTTGTCAAAGAAATCTTATAATAAAGCAATAAAGCTTGTATATCCAGTAGACAATAACTATGTGAACAAACAATTTTAAACTCTCACTTACACTGGAAAAATAACTGATACTATTCATACAAAATTATTCAATAGAGACACAAAAAAAGCTTTTAAAACCAATAATACTTTAGGTAAACACATTAAGAATAACAAAAGCAAAACTAATAATAATAAAAAATCAGGGGTGTATAGGTTAGATTGTGGTTCATATATCGGTCAAACTGGTCGCAATTTTGATTTAAGTATTAAAGAACATAAGAGAAGTTACATCAAAGACAAAACAGATTCACATTATGCATTTCATTTGTTAGACGAAAACCATATTTTTAATGATAACTTTGAAATTTTACATTCAGAAAATAAATCTAGGAAACGAAATTTCTTAGAAGGTATGGAAATTAACAAACTTAAACATAGCGGCAATCTTTTAAATGAACAACTGGACTTAAACACTTCCCCATTATTAAACTTAAATTTATAACTGTACCTATTTATTATTAACCTATGTACTCTTACAAACAAACCACTCAACATTTGTTTTTATAGCGGAAGATTATATTAACAGTACTTGATTCTTTTTTATTTAGACTTTATTGTAAACCTATAAACAATGGCGCTTGATATGTCTGATTGCGGCAACGTTTATGAGGACTATCTCTATAGCCATTTGTAATTTTATTACACTTAGTTACTTGGTTTTTTGTATATATATATACGCTAAATGTTAGTTGAATATTGCATTCTATCTGAAGAAGTTACTGTGTAACGAAACAATATTGTCATAGTATTTTTTAAAATAACGTAGTGGAAATCGAATTTTCGTGTTCTTTTACGTTGAATTATGAATTTCCATAAAATAACAGCCATCTCCATAGAATTTAATTTTTATGAGATTAATCGTTGTTAGATAGAGCTCGAAAACTGCCGAGCGTGCAGTCAAATATAATATAATGCTAGGTCAACCTTCACTCCCAATGAGTAGTACTGTTTATACAGCTTATCATTAACAAAAAATTGTAACTATGAATAAACCTTAATCATTAACTATTTTAGACATTATATTTATAAATATTATTCATAAATCAAATTCTCATTTAATAATACTTCCTCATTTTATATAAATAATGAACTGAGTTACTTTAAATAAATCGGAGTTATATTTATTTTCATAACTATATTTTAACTAAAAAGAAATTTAATGATTTTTCAGGTGGGTTTCAAATAATGAAGCGAAATACTGTAAATATATTTTAATTAAATTTTTATTTAGAGGTCATGTATCATTCATTTACTACAACTGAAGTTCAAATGTGGGGGGAGGATTTTTTTGTTCTATAATTATATGTAGCCTGTAATTATTGTCTTAATTTTCTTCTTCTTCCTGTCGCTCAAAGATGTCGAATTCATTATCATTATCCTCGTTATTAACAACGTTTGTCTCCAAATTTTCAAGAATTTGTCGATGAAAGTCGTATGCATTTTCTTCATCGAAATCGTTTTGATACGATGAAGCGTTGAGGCATGCTCGTCCATTACACTGGCTATAAGCTGCAGAGCATTGTAACCCTGATTTTCTGCATCTGCAGCGCGGACCACAACCATTCTTGCAGTTGCAAAATATCGTAGATAGCAGTTCCTCTGGTGCTGGTTGTAATAATGTTGTTGTTAGTTTCAGACTTCCAATTTGCAGCACCCAACCCTATTCCTGGGGTTCTAAATCGTTCCCTAATCAAGTTTGAATCTATATATTGATAAGCTGTTGAACTTGTTGGTGGAAGAGTTGATAACTGCACAACTTGGTCCAACTTTGTTGATTTGACGAAATCCGTGTAACGAAGATTATCGATATTGTCCTCAGATTTTGGAGCATTTTATACAGGGTGTCCATCTATAAAGTATCACATTTTACCAGGTTATAACTCAAAAACGAGTAAAGAGATATTAATATAGTAGAAATTAATTTGTCCTCTGATATTAAGATGCAGTTTTCACTGAATTTCTTTAAATTGCTTCAAGTTCTTGCCTACCTTGTTGTCAAGTGTCAATAATTTTTTGAAAATAGTGAAGAAAAAAGTTTTTTCAATGCAGATTAAGGGCTTATTTCAAATAGAACACTCTATATCTCTAACACTCATTTAAAAGCCTGATTCTTCTCCTTTCTAAAAACGTACAATTTGTTATAATCTTTCAGAACAAAACAACAGAAACAACAACAGCAGCAACTAATCTACAATCATTTTATTAGAAAAAGTTTTCTCTTGGTAGAAAAATGGTTTAGACATTTTTATTTTTGACGCAACATACCATACATTTAATCTAGGGCATCTCTTCCAAACTCGTTGAAAGCTCTAGAATTTTTGTCACTCCAAATTCTGCAGTTGTGTTTGTTTACTCTTCCATTTGGGTGAAACATTGCTTCATCTAACATTATTAGAATTGCATCCGGTGGATATATAAACAGATCTAATAATGTCTCACACATAATATATCTCTTTTCAATAGTATGATTTTCAGTTTATATCTTGTTAAACTTAATTAGTTTTAAAAGATTATGTACCTTACTCTTTGACGTGTTTAAGACTTGGCCAATTTTCCTAACAAGTATTTTAACATTGTTTATTGTTAAAAGTTCTTTGACCCATAAAATTTGAAGATTATTTTCAGAGTCTCTGTTTTGTCTTTTTTTCCTTTCCATTGTACCAGTTTCTGAAAATTTTCCAGCTTAGAATTGATTTTCGAGTAGGCGGATTACTTTCAAAAATTGCAATATTTCAAGCAATTGATCCAACTCTTTGACACATAAATTGCTAATTGTTTCTCCATATTTGTTACTATTTTTTTTCAAAATCAAAACACAATTAATCATTTACTTTAGCTATCACTTGAAATCGGTAATCACACGTTTTCACCATGTTCTACACATGACGTCATTATCTGACAGACCAGTGTTAAAAGTTTGATACCAACGGTTAGTGAAACCGAAGCATGATGAAAAGACTTATTGCCTTCGTCATAGTGACATAAGCAAAAGATAAAAGGTGAACTAACAGGTTCAACGGCCATGGCGACCAGACTCTTAAACCTTTTCTCCTGTATTTACTAAAGAGGTTTAAATTTAGACCAGGTCTAACTTGACAGTTGTAGGTTTAAGATGACATTTTTAACAAATGAACAAATAATTTTTCTAAATGTCGCAATTACAAAATGACAGTGACATAAGCGAAACATAACTGGCGAACTAAAAGTTTTAAGTACCATGGCAACTAAACCTGGTCTAATAATTTGAATAATATTTATGAATATAATTTATAAAATAGTTAATAATTAAGATTTGTTCATAATTATAACTTTTCTAGTGAATAATAAGCTGAATATACCGTACCATTGAGATTGACGGTTGGCTTCGCATTATGCCATGCATGGCTGAGAGTTCCGTACTCCTCGAACTCAACAACGATTAATCCTATAAAAAATTATTTATAACAACATTTGTAGAAAATTTTATGACAAATGTAAATATCATTTAACGCATAGGAAGCGAGATATTCACGAAAAATCCGTTTTTCGCGGCCTTTGACCTTAAATAACTTAAAACTCGAACCTGAGATCTTATAAGCCTTTTGAGCCAACTTTTAGAACGTCTAAACAAAGGTTTATACAAATTTTCAGCTTATTATCTTTCATTTCGAGGTGGACCCCCTTTTTGGGACTATATGGCTGGACTATCTACTAACAGTTCGCTTGAAAAGTTAAAGCAAATCCCAGGTGTTTTTAAATATTGTAAAAGACAGTTTATATTCGAATTCCAAAATGCTGAAATTTGTACAAAAACATTAACCTAACAGTACAGGTCAGTCTGGTTTTCGGTAACTACTTCCATGAGAATATGCAATGTGTTTGTTTTATTTCCTCTGCCAGATGTTTTATAAATATTCAGATTTAACTAATAAATAGGCGAGATTTACTTTATGTCGGAGTTTTTTCGTATCGATTAATTTTTAAATAGCAGTAGGTATTTTTTTTGACCTTACCTTCTATTTAAATATTCAAAAACTACGGGCAATATTTTAAATTATAAAGACACATTTGATTACATTTTTCTTAATTTACATACCGCTTCTTTGTTGTGCACTAAGTTTCTTTTTGTGTCTCATGAACCGTTTTTATTCACTCATGATTTAGTAGAAATAATATTTAAAAAACCCGCCTTATATAAGTATTTAGAGAGACAAAAATTTTTTGAAATAATCTGCCTCTGAATGTTTTCGCGAGGGACGATGGGTGGAATAACCCATATAAATAATATCACAGGAGAGAAATGTTTTATATGAACCTTTTGGTTTTATAACATAAATCAATCCATATTTTGAAAAATACCAAAAAAATCTATCTATCTCTATATCTATACTAATATATAAAAGACTTAGTTAAGTGATTCACTTATCACGCGCCAGCTCAAACCGCTTGAGGTAAAAAGCTGAATTTTGGCACACAGATTGATTTTAGGGCACAGAGGTTCGATAAGAAGAGATTTCTCAAAACCCAAATTCCAAGGGGGTGAAACCACCCCTTAAATATTACAATATTTTTTATTTGAAAAACGGTCAGTTTTTTGGAAAAACGCTTGAACGTGTTTTTTAATTCATTTTTTACTTTTTTTAGGATTTTTTAAAAGTTCATACAATGTGTCCAAAGGGGTAAAGCCATCCCTTAAATATTATAATAATAAAATTTTAAAAAACATGAGTTATTCGGAAAGCTTGAATATAATATGCTTTATATTTTTGTTTTTATACATATTTTAAAAACCCAGACAGGGTGTCAAAGGGGCTGAAACTACCCCTTTAATATTATATTTTTTATTTAAAAAACGGTTAGTTATTCGGAAAAACACTTGAACCCCTTTTTTTCATTTTATTACATATTTTAAGATTTTTTATAAACTCATACAAGGTTTTTGAAAAAATCGGGACATTGATTATTTTTTGCGATGTTTCTCAACCTGTAAACAGCTTGATTTTACAGTGCAGAGGTTCGATAAGAAGGGATTCTTCGAAACTCAGTTTCCAAGTTTTTAGTCATATACGCGAACGAAATCGCGGGTACCCGCTATAAAAAATATAAATAATGAAATGATAATTTCTGTTGACGGATATATCTATATGAAACATTACCTTGTGGGTTTTGTAAAAAATTATACCAACGTAATTCGATAATTTTTGAATATAAAATGTAAAGTGTACCTTCTATAGTTGAACTATTTTAAAAGAAAAAAATTAAGGCATGAATCACTCTTTCTATTAAAAAAAAAAAACAAAAAGAATTTCGACATTTTTACTGCATTTCGTTGCGAAAATTCCTTATTATGATAGTTGTAAGAAATGCTGTCATACAATGTTGCTAAACTTACATAACAATAAGCATCTTCAATACTATTTCACAAGAAGTAATTCTAATCATTCCTAACCTCACATAAGAAATAAATTTAATGATATGCAAATAAAAAAAGCTCAAAGCAACAGAAAAAGTTTCGACATATTTTAACTTTTTTACATCATCACCGTTTTTGATGATTTTTGAATATAGGTGGATCTTGGGGTCCTGATCGTGAATCTGAATTCATAATCATTAACAAGTAATATGTCAGGTTGTCCCTGTGGAGTCTGGGTGCGTGTGTTAGTCGTGTGCGTGACCTTAGGTGTCTAGTCCTGCACACTTATTTTCGACCCTATTTTACTATTAGCATAACCTTGACGGCTATTTTTGAATAACAAACGTCCTCTAGTCTCGCCAAATTCACAAACGAGGTTTTTAAATACCCTTAATGTATGAGTGCATTACATCATTAGTTTTGAGAGGTCAAGGGATTATAAAAAACAAAATAAAAAATCCAGGTCCGTATTAAAAAAAATAAGTTGATAATGAAACGTCGGATGTCAAATCTAGGTGCACCATCTTGTAGATAAGGAGAAGTTACTCTAAAAATGTAAAATTTATTTTGTAATATCTCTTCAAATGCAGTGCACAGATGATTTCCCGTTTGTTTACGGATATCCTCAAAAATATTTAAAATTTTCCAACTTTGTCAACTAATTATTATCCGACATTAAAATACGCAACTTTGCCCTAATTTAACCGTCCTTGTATCTCTTACCATTTTCGAGATTCCAATGCTCGTACCTCAAATTTGTAACACCCTGTATATTCCTGTCTTTGAAACTGTCTAATTTTGGTCGGTGTAATGGGTTCATTTATGCATCGGATCAGACATTATAAGAAAATACTCTGAAGAGCTAATTATGTGTATCCCTCATAATACATACATGATTTTAAGATTTTTAAAAGTTGATAACTTCTTCGGAAGAGGTTATTCAAATGTACCGGGTGACTTCGTATAAACTGGCACCCCCCGTAACTTTTTTATTTTTTGTAGTACAAAAAAAATAAAAATACTGACATACAGAGGATTTTTTTTACGTTATAAATCTGCATTGTAATTCCCAGTAATTTTTCATATATACGAGGAACGACAAAAAGTACAATTTTTTTTAATGGAATGCCCTGTAAATTTTTGCCGTAAATGAAAGATCTTTTCTTTCTGATTCCAAATATATAATACAAGTTGACATTTGGTTTAGCCGTTTTCGAGTTATTTAAGTTTAAAAATCAATTTTCATTATAGACTGTAAAATTACTGGCTATAAAATATCAGCTTTTTGAGCAGTTGGCTATGGAAATAAACAGGCAAATGTTCTGTCAAATGTTAAATTACTGCATACGTAGGCATTATAATAAAACAGCGAAGTAAAAATTGAATATAAACAAGAATTTATTAACAATATATTTTAGTGCAAAATACACAGATGAACCAAATACCACAAAACAAATTAATCAGAATTAATATTTCCCCTCTGATTATCTACACATTCTTGATAAACGTTTCGCAAGTGCTCAACTGCGTTCTCTATAAAATGACCATTTCTTTCATTTAAATGTCTTATTTCCTATGTTATAAAATATTTTATATCTTCAACGTTGTCCAGATCACGTTTATATATTTTTTTTTTAATATACCCCCACAAAAAATTATCCATGGGAGTTAGATCTGAACTATTTGAAGGCCACGAAATAATTCTATTTCTTCCAATCCACTCGTTGTAATTCTCATCCAAAAAAGTCTTCACGTCACGTACCACATGTGGTAGGGCACCTTCATGTTGAAAAATTATGTTCAAATACTGCCTTAACGGTAAGTTTTCTAGCATTTCCTGTAGATGAGTTTCCAGAAATTCTTGATATATTGGTCCAGTTAATGTTCCTTCGAAAACATAGGGCCCTATTACCCTATTCTTCAGCAGGCCGCACCACACATTAACTGTTCTCCTACCTTGAAATTGAACTTCCCTTGTGAATTGGGGATTTTCTTGTTCCCAGTGACGAAAATTTTGTCGATTTGGTAATTCACTAGTTGAAAAGCTCTTCTCATCGGTCCATAATATATTTTTAAAAAAGTTTCTTTCGTTATTTATTCTATTTAACATAAAGTTGCAGAAATTGAGTCGTTGATTCTTATGCCTTTGAGTTAATTTTTGAACAGTATGATATTTATAGGGCCTAAATCCATATTTCTTTAAAACCTTCCTAATATATTCACGTGAAGTTCTTTTTACTCCGTAACGGGCCCGCATTTTCTTGGAATAGTTCTCAGTGACTGACTCGGATTTTCTACGTGATGCAAAGCAATATTTAAATCGTGATTTTACGTATTATTGTTTAGTTCCCTCTTCTTTCTTTGCAAATCTGACGTTGTTCTAAATTTGGTGAAAATATTCTGGATTGTCGACCTTGAGGGAATCGGACCATCGGGATGATTTGCCATGTAAGCACGTCGCGTTGCAGAAGCATTATAATTATTTTCAGCATACAAACAAACAATTTCTTGTTCTCCTGCCACAGAATAAACCATTTAAAAAAATATATCAAAAAGAACTGATTTAGCTCTATTAACATTGATTTAAATGTCAAAGTCATTTCAGAAACATTTGTTAATATTGTTTATTTCCATAGCCAACTGCTCAAAAAGCTGTTATTTTATAGCCAGTAATTTTACAGTCTATAATGAAAATTGATTTTTAAACTTAAATAACTCAAAAACGGCTAAACCAAATGTCAACTTGTATTATATATTTGGAATCAGAAAAAAAAAATCTTTCATTTTAGGCAAAAATTTCTAGGGCATTCCTTTAAAGAAAATTGTACTTTTTGTCGTTCCTCGTATATATGAAAAGTTACTGGGAATTACAACGCAGATTTATAACGTAAAAAAATCCTCTGTATGTCAGTATTTTTATTTTTTTTTACGACAAAAAATAAAAAAGTTACGGGGGGTGCCAGTTTATACGAAGTCACTCGGTACACATATTAATCAAATAAAAACGGTTTAAAACACAATAGATAATCATCATACTGTTAAAATATAGCCGTTATTAAATATATGTAAAATATGATACTAGGATATTACTAATTGTAAAACTTCGATATTTATTAAAAAAAAATTAAGAACCACAAAAAACATTATAAAACGGAGATGGTTGAACCACATTTATATTTTCTTCGATTTTTCAATAATTCCGGTAAATTGTCGTTGAAAACACAATTTTCTTCTCACAAGAGAATTCTCTGAACAAAATTCACATACACTTAAACTCGTAAGTTTAAAATACAAATCGTGAAAACGACTCTTTAACCAGAGAAATTTGCTTTAAGCAAACCAAAACTCAGCAGTGACATCTATCATAACTGACATGTCAAATATATCTGTAAACTTTATTATCATCCTAGGCCAAGGCCATCTATTATTTGTCGTCGTATATGGATCGGAACCTATCGATTTTTAACCGATATGTGCACTTTTTTCTTTAAATCGAATTTTCACCCACTTGCTGAGTAATTAGAGGGAAATGTTATTAGAGCTTTTTTGAAGCCAAATAAGTGCTCCATCTGCAGGTTTCGATTTTCATTCGCAGTAAGCGGCAAAATGAGGTTAAAGTTGGAATTTAAATTATCAATTTTAAAAAATTGCAGTAATTTAACCGTTAAAATTATAAAGTGGAAATTTGGTGACGGCCTACCTAAAAATATCTTGTATCGTAAAAAATACCCTACGGGCTTAGATAAATTAGTTGCCTTGTAATACAAGATAATGTTAAAAAATGTACTCATTCTTGGGAACTTTGGTTCAAATTTCACCTCTGGGTGGATTTATACCATTTTATGTAGCTTCTTAAGCACTTTCCGGTGCCGAAATTAGTTTTTTAACGGATGCCTACTTTTCTTATAAAAAAAAGATATTGACAAAAACTTCATTTTTATGACTTTTTCGAAAAATTTCAGTTTTTCTTAAAAACTTCTATTTTACCGCCATTTTTCCGACAAAAATGCATTAAGTTTTTTTCTCCTAGATATGTCCTATGAAAAACGTCTCTTGGAAAACGTCGATAGGACTCACCCACTTTGAGATATAAGCTCCCCAAAACGTAAAATGGCTAAACGAAATCGAAATCGAACTAAAAATAATAGGGTTCTGTAACACCGAAAGAACCATCGTTCCAGAAAGTTTCGTCAGAGGAAAATTAAAATTGTGACCTCAACCCCTGTTACATCGAAGTTGACTTTTTTGGTCAATTTTGCGGTACCATATCTCCGGTATCAAAGGTGGTACAGAAAAATGTTTCAGACAAGTCTCGAGATCCACGTGTCCTCTAAAAATGCATATGAAATTCAATGTCCTATCTGTAATAGTTTTCGAGATATGGCCAATGCGAAATAGGTGACCATAGTGTTTTCTATTCTGAAGACTGAAATGGAATTGGCATAAAAATTACCAAAGAAGTAAATCAAGCGATACAAGGATTTATACCAGTTTGCATAGAGTAGTTATTCTTAAGATCGATTCCAGACTGAGCAAACTTAACATTGTTCAAATTTACGCACTTCTGGAAGTAGCGAAAAGAATTTAGAACAATTCTATACTGATATTAGAAAAGGATTAAAGCGGACACACAAAGGGAAAAGAACCATATTAATGATACATTTTAAGGCAACGATCGGAAAAGAAAAGGTCGAAGAAGTTGTGGGCGATTGTGGGCTTGGAACAAGAAACGAACGAGGAAAGACCTTAGTCCAATTCTGTAAAGGGAGGCAATTCATAATCTCTAATACCTGCGTTAAGCTGCCGCCTCGCCATCTATATATCTGAATGTCTCCATCGGATAGCGATGAAAACATTTTAGGAAATCAAATAGAATTCTTTTTAATAAACAAGAGATTCAAAAATTATCTGACATCTGTAAAAACATACCCTGGAGCGGAAGTTCCATCCGACCAAAACTTATTCTTAGGAACACTAAGACTAAAACTTAAAAAGCCTAACTAAAAGAAGTTAAATACATAAATAGATACACCCAAATTAAAACATCAAAAACACAATTATCGAACACCTGAATAAGAGGATCGATGAGGTAAAAAAGGGACATAACTAATGCAGAATGGAAACGGAATGCTGTTAAAAACATAATTAAAAAACTGCTAAAGACAAACTTGGAACACGAGATAAAAGAAGCACAAATGGATGACAGATGAAATATTAGATATTATGTAAGAAAACAGAGAACACTGAAATAACGATCAAACAAAATACAAGAGCATCCACAGTGAAATTATAAAAAAAATTAAACTGACAAAACATGATCTGATTTTCACAAAGAAGTAAAAAAAGGTTGGTATTGGAAGAAAGAAGAGTAGCGGGATCATCACGAACGACAATGGCGTAGATATCTTAGAAGCCAAACTCAAGGTTAAAAAATGGAAATAAAATATATACATTCACTTTTCAATGATAAAAACAGAGATTAACTCACAGAAAAGGAGGCAATAACAGGGCACCCCCATAAGAAAAACTGAAGAAGCGTACTAAATAAATAATTTTAAATAAGACAAGACTACTCGACCTGGCTAGATAGAATTTAATAGATAGATTATAAACTGTAGGATCTATACTCCTGACATTGTTTAGATGTTTTATTTTGAGATAGCAATAAATGATGAAATCAGCCAATCATTAGGAATATTAGCTGTAGCGTAGCGATAATTGGAAAGGTCAGTTAAGATGTCCAAATGGACTTCTTAGATTAGTTTTAGGAAGTCAACACACATTCTATCTAGCCAGGTCGAGTAGTCTTGTCTTTTTTCAAAATAATTTAAAAATGACGTGGCTCATAAGAATATACAGTCTTATGAGCCACGTTTTAAGAATATTTCTTAAAATACTACATGGACGAATTTGGATTCAAGAATGGCCTAGAAGTCATGACGTCAATGGCAATGTATTTGCCTGCTTTATTGACTTCGAAAAAGCCTTTCATCGTGTAAATCATCAAAAAATAATAGAAATATTAGAAGAATATTAAATAGACGATAAGGATCTACGTGTTATCTCCATCCTTTATTGGAAGCAGGAATCATTTGTTTGAGTAGAAGAAATAGAATCGAAAAAATTCCAAATTCGCCAATGTGTTAGGGGTGTGTGTTTTCTCCATTGTTTTTAACAGCTACTCAGAAATTGTTTCGAGAAGCTCTAGAATTAGCAAAAGACTGCATCTCTATAAATAGAGTATTGATCAATTTAATCTTAGATAAGCCAACTATACGACCCCATTTTTAGACACAGATAAAAGACTCCAAAGGTTCATAAAAAGGGTGGTTGAAAAAACTATAACATGCGGTTAAACACAAACAAATCAAAAGTTGTGTTAATAAGCAAATCCGCCCAAATGTACAATTTTGCGCAAGGGGCTATCCTACTGAAATAGTAACAACTATCAAATACCTACCTATCAAACACCTAGACTAACAACTAAATAATACTTGGTACGAAATAAATACAATTAAATTACCCATCGAGAAAGCCAAAGCCTACTTTAATCGCTTGAAGATTGTTTTGTGCAATATGTAGATAAATCTGCAACTGAGAACTCGCTTGTTGTACTGCAACATTTTCTCTGTACTGATATGATGTGGAATCTTGAACTTTGACTGATGCTGCATGTAAACGATCTGAGGATTTCTGTGTTACTGTCATATGCTCATAATGTCTTGGACACACGTAACTATCGAAACAGCTTTTGCAACGCATGCGCAAAGATAAAGAAATCTTTAGAACCGATAAAAAAACAAAAGTTGCATATTTTGGACAAATAATGCGTAACAAAACTTATGAAACCCTTCAATTTGTTATGCAGGGCAAGATGGATGGTAAGAGGAGTCCTGGAAGACGACGCAATTTATGGCTACATAACTTACGAGAATGGACCAGTAAAATACCTGCTAAAATGTTAAGAGCTGCAGATAACAAAGTAATATGGGGCAGAATTACCGCCAATGTCTACTGAGGATAGGGCACACAGAGAGAAGAAGAATAAAAAGTGCTCTTGGTTGAAAACTGCGGAGCGGGGCGGGCCAAAATTTGTAGGTACGCCATCACGAGGTTATCTAAATATCTTACGATGCTAGTGTACATAAGTCGTATTAACACTGTAGAAGAATGAAAAAGAACAATAGTTGCAGCATGTAATAGAATACAAAATACTCCTGGAATATTTCAACGAGTGCGCAATACCAAGGGAGGGAAGCCGAAAGAATATATGTAAAAGAGACAACTTTTAACAATTTCTGTGATAATAGTTTCATGTTACTTCTAATGTTATGTTAATGTTATATGTTGTTAGTTGTTACTTTCCATTACCCGCAGGTACAGAAATGTGTTTTTTTTCCTTATTAAACTATTAAATTGTGCAAGTTTATTTTTCAAAAACGGCGAATCGCAAAAAAAGTTCATGATAGCTGTTCCAAATTGAACGGAAATAAAAATCATTTTTATTTGAGAAAAAACCATTGTTGTACTGTTTTTGTCTTTAAAAATATCAAAGTCCGTTCTCGTATGCACGCCACTGTGAAAGCACAAAATTATGTTTGTATTGGAAAACATATGTCTTTATTAAAAGTCACTACGTATTAAATATTACTGAAATATCTCAAGCGATTTTGGAAATATTAGTTAATTCCTTTTTTTTTCCTAAAATTTTCATACCTCGTATTTTCGTAACGGAATATTGTTGAATCATAGTCTACAAAGCAAACTATCATTATTTTTCCACCTATAATTACACCCTTAATTATTCGTATATCATTGAAAAACACCATGTAAATTGGGAAAGGTTTTTTTTATATCAAAACAGATTATAGGTAACTCTATAAAAAAGTTAGTTAATTATAGCGAAAATCACAGTAAAATAAGCAATTTCATTAACATAAATTTTAAGGGTTATAATATTTTCTTATCACGTGGAAACTTTATCCCCAGTTTTATAGTCTTCAAAGCTTTTAAATATTGTTTAAAAGTGCCTCTCATTCTGAATCTAAATTGAGAAACACTAAAAAAGGCACTTAAAAGACCTGGAAACATGAATCAGCAATTCTGTCTAAGGAAAATACAATGTGCTGCTCGGCATAATAAAAGTGTTTTTATACTTTTATACTTTGTATCTGTCAATACATTAACTTAAATAAGCCGAAACTTGCATGTCATTACTTATACCTACAACTTGCATGAAGTGATCGAAGAAAATATAATTACATCATAATTCAGTTTTTCTAAATAGCATGCTTACGGACCTAAAAGAAATTTTCACATCAGTTATTTTTAACCAATCAAAATGGGTTTTATTTTGACAAGTCAACATGGCAACACATGTAATTTAGCGGACATTTTCCTCTCTACGGTAGGTAACCAACAGCGAATTTTTTTTGTCATAATGGAGCATAACTTTTTTGACAATTTCTTTAAACGTGTTTACATTTCGTAAATATACACTTAAGTTTTCTATAAACTAAATTTTTGTTATGTACAGGATCATCATTTATATTTCGCCAACAATTTTCAGGGTTTATTTTTGTAGACAGAAAAAAAATAATAAATATAAAAGTTGTATGGATTTCAAGGAACTTCCTAGAAAAAATAATTTTGAATATACAGGATGAGTAAGAAACTAGGACCATACCACATTTTGGTTTTTTAAATGGAATGCCTTGTATATTTTTGATTTTTTAGATTCTCCTTATTATTCCCTTTCCAAAAATGTGTGATATGTTTATACTTGGACCGGTAGTTTTTGAGCTATTCCTCCCTTAATCAAAATTCAATATAATATCCTAGTTATTTTAGGTGAAATCTTGTCTAAGATGTCTGATGATAATGTAAAAATGATTAATATGATTATAAAGTAAAGAGATATTTTATTATAAAAAATAAATACTAAATGAAAATTTATAAAATATCAAATAAAATTAAAAACCATAAATTCTAGTTATTCACATGTCCTCCTTAATTCGTGAAGCACCTATCAATAGTTTCTAACATTTTGCTATTAATGCAGTTAAAAATAAAATCAAAATTATTTTCGTTTAATCTTGCAATTTCTTCCGTAATTCTCTGTTTCAATACAGCTACATTTTCGGGTCTATAGTAGTAAATTTTGTTTTATAGATAATTCTATAGAAACACGTCAAGCGGCGTCAGATCCGGACTATTTGCTGCTCATCTTATATGTCCATTTCGTTCAATCCACAGATCCACAGATCATAGTTTCGATTCAAAAATTGAGCTGCATTTAAAACATTGTGCGCCATCCTGTTGCCAAATGAATGTAAATCTCTAATTTAAAGGAATGTTATCTAACTGCTTTTCTGTATGATTTTCCAGATATTGGAGATATCTGACACCACTAAGACTTGCACGGACAAAGATTGATTGGTCCAATAATCTTATTTTTTAGAATGCCAAACCAAAGATTTAAACTTTGTCTTTCTTGAATTTTGTGAGGATTGTTTGTCGCATTAGTAGTAAATGTTGCTTTATCGGTAAAAAGTATATTGTGTAAAAAGAGTAGATTTAACAAACATCATAAAATTTGTTGACAAAAAATTAATCTTTGTCGTTTATGTTTTTCAATAACACCATGAACGGGTAGAAAATTATATGGGTGATAATTATAACGATGAAGAGTTTGTTGAATCTTTCTAAATGATTTTTGAAAGTAAATTGCTACATCAGTAAATGATCGTTCAGTGTTTTCGGCAATAAAATAAACCAGATATAAGTATAGAAAACTAACAACAACAATTTATCTGTAAAGAATAGCAAGAAGCTTAAGTAAAAGTTTTCGTTTGGATTTGCAGTTATTTAAACTTTCCTCAAATTTGTTTACCATATATCTTATTGTGCTTCGTGTTGGGACAGTTCTACCGGGAAATTGCCCATGATCCTCACTTTGAGTGTGGATGGAGTTTCTATTATTGACATAATATAAGCGTATTATATTTATTTTTTGTACAATGGAATAGCCCATAACACAAACCAGTTAAATGATAGTGATAATCTGACAATGTCAGAACCATCAAGATATCGATTTCACGTAAATTAACTAGGATAAAGGGGAATTTCTCAAAACTATCGATCCAGGTATAGACATATCACACATTTTTGAAAAAGGAATAATAAGGAGAATCTAAAAAATCAAAAATATACAGGGCATTTTATTTAAAAAAACCAAAATTTGGTACGCTTCTAGTTTTTGATTCACCCCGTATATGAAATCCATATAACTTCTCTATTTATTGTTTTTTTCTGTCTACAAAAATAAGCGCTGAAATATAAATTATGACCCTGTACATCTCACTTATATAATTAAGGTGTTTTTTGTATTCTTCTGTCATCTCCTTTATTCTTAAAAGCCAAAAAACTAGACATGGAATCGAACATTTTTCAACTAAATATCTATGTCTGATAAAATATAATATACAATATTTAGAGACCATTTTATTTACCATTTTTCCATTTAATAGTCTTAGTTTTGAATAATTTAGAATCAAATATTCCTACACAAGTCAAAACAAATTTTCTTTCATCAAATAGCAACCGCAACTTCTAATAATTTGGCGAAATATGACATAGTCGGACAATTTTTCACATAAATTACATACAACATGATTTTCAAAACGATTCATTTTAAAAATAAAAAATGTTTGTTATTGAGTGTAAAATATTCTGTTTAGTACAAAACACGAAATATCTCTCTTCGAAAAAAAATTATATAATTTTTACTGACGTTTTTTTTCTGTCAAAATATGATGGCCTTAGCCGCCTATGACCTGTTCGCTGCCACTGTATATGCACACTGTATTTAAAGTATACATATAGAAAAAGAAAATAAAAATTTAAAAAAAAAGCAATTTTCTACCACTTGTAGTAACTTAAAGTTTATTTAAGATTAAATAATTAACTATCATAAGTCTTAGAATGGTATTTCCATGTAAGTACAATAAGTAGAAATCAATATTATTGCTACTGGAAGCATAACTGACAGCTTTCAAACAAAAAAACTGTGTAAGTTGAGGTTTCACGTAGTTACCAATTACCAAGTCAATCTAACTTTATTTGCATTGCTGGTGTCTTGTCACAGGAAAAAACTTTGGCATTGTCAAAAAATGTAATTTTATAATTATTTTAAATAAAACTTGGTGTAAAATTTTCATGCCGAATACCAATCCGAAAATTTTTACTCGCTCATGAATTTTTTTAGAAAGTTATGTAATATTCATGAGCTCGAAAAAATTTCCGGAGATAATTTAACTTCTTGTGCTATTACTAGTAAAATAAGATTATTATAACTATGCTCTATTTCAAAAAGATGGAGAAAGTCCCGCTATCACAGAGTGGGCAACTAAAAAATTATATTACCAATTCTAATATATTTCTATATAAGTTAACTTATTTGGTTAGTTTATAGCCGATAGGACCCTGAACTGAGAGAATTATAAAGAGATTAAAAACCATTAAAAACTAATTTGTAATTATAATTTTATTACTTCTAAAACAAATTAATATTCTACTCGCATCTTTACAGGCAAGTAGTAGAAAATAAATAGTATAATAAAAAACGAATATCTTTTAATATCGATTGGTTCTAAAAAGTACCGTTTATTTTGAAGCAATATCGTTTCATCTTAACTGTGTTCTAAGTAGTCGATTGTATTTTCACAGGATCCAGACATCAAGTTTTCACATTTATTATTTTTCCTTAATCATTATGATCTACACATTCGCTGTAAATTGTACAAAAGCGGGCAGATTCTATGTTGCGATCCCATCTACTTTACAGACCTATCGACCCTGTCCCTTTCAGGAGAAATTGTGACCCATACCGATATCCTAACCCTACCCATACAAAATATCCTCCCAAATCCTATCCACTTACCAAGACGCCTGGTAAGCCTGGTGTTTCTATTACCAAAACCTCCAAATATCGATTCACAGAACAAGACGGATAAGTCCCTAGGAGGGTAGAACAAATTGCTCTGCTCTGCTGAGTCCCGCACTGGCAAGAAAATGGCAGTCTGCCTCAAGGATTCTCGGGGGAGCAAGCCATCTATAAAACAGTGCCTTAAGAGAAAAATATACATTGCGACATATAACATCAGAACAATGAGACAACCCAAAAATCTAAAAGAATTAGAAGAATTAAACCACGTAAATGTATTAGGGATGTGTGAAAACGGCTACTAGATGAAAATATAGCATCCTAGAAACAAGAAATCTCCTTTTCCAAAAAAATTCAAGTGAAAACTCTCATAACGCCATATTGAAACCTCAGACCGAACATCGTTCTTGAAACTAAAGATGCCACAAACAGATCTTAGCTAAGTGTCATAGTTTCTGCGCTACAGGTTGATTTTCAAAATTTGTCCTTTTTCAGCACCCGTATCTCGATTATTTTAAAAGATATTTTAAATGTGAAAACAGGTCTATATAGAACTTTTTCCGGAATATCCAGTGCCATACTCAGATTTTTTCCAAAGGTCATACTTTTTGAAATATTGACATAACTTGCGTTCTTTTAAGTGGGACACTCTATATATTTTTCTTGTGATATAAAGCTCACTGAATGCTTTAAAAGTATATACTTATTTTCGTAAATAGCGCCGCAAGATGCATTTTTCAATTTTTTTACGTAGGAGGCCATAGATATTTAACCATCGTAACGCAAAAATTAAAATCATATTTTTTTTATTGAAGGAAATATTTTTCACCATAAATGTAAAATTACGAATTTAATGGAATAATAATAAAAACATAACAAAAGCTAAAAAATATAATTTACAACTATTCTTCAAATTGCTCACCATTATATGTCCTACATATTTGGCAAACTTTTATATTTTATTCTTTTTAAAGTTTTTCTAATATAAAAGATTGTCTCTGCAATTGTTTAAATGCATTTTCAGTGGCTGCTTTTAAGCGTTCTATATTGTTATATTACCTTGCATAAAGGTTATTTTCTAAATAGCCCCACAAAAAGAAATCTAAAACCGAAATGTCTGGAGACCCTGGTGGCCATCGAACAGATCCATTTATTCCCATCAATTTCCTTGGAAAATGTTGGTTAAGCCAGTTTAGGATAATTCCTGCGTAGTGAGCTGGAGCCCAGTCTTGCTGGAAGAATATGTTATTTAGTTGGGCCAGGCGGATGTCTTCCAGAATTTGCATAGAATTTTCTTTTAGGATTTGTAAATACCTACATATTTGAATTTAGAATTCGTTCAAAAATTTTGTAAATAATTTTTGTCTTAAAAATAAAGCAGGAAGCATTGAAGCCAAATCTCCGCTGACGTTCTCTAGGAAAAACGACATATTGATTTTCCTGACTCCAGAAGCGCGTAATATATCGGTTCAAAATTCCCGAATTTAAAAAATGTGCCTCATCCGACCAAATAACTTTGTTGTGAAAATCATGATTTTTTCTACTTTCATACTTAAAAACCATCTGCAGATCTCCAATCAACGCTCAGCGTCACCAGGGTGCAACTGATGGACTCATTTGAATTTGTACGGTGTGAATTTACGGTTTTTTATGATTCTCTGCACTGTGGTTTGCGTTTCCCTATATCTTTCCGTTTTTCTACATAATTTTTTCGGATTTGCTTGAATAAGAACTTAAACTTTGACCTCAGTTCTATTTATTATAAGCTTTGTGGTAGAGGCTTGCTAACAGAGATATAGTCAAAAGAAGTGTTTTCGTGCGGGTAATACGATTTATCAACGACAACCTTTTTAAGTTTGCTTTTCTTTTATCACGTGAAATCATATCCTCCGCATAAAATCCGGAAGATGAATTAGATAGACCTATGATATTTTCATATAAAAAAAAAGGGTAAGCATATAAATACCAGCAGTGCAAAAATCTTTGAGCGATGTCACTTCAAAGTCAGATTGACAAGTCAGTGACAAAATGAGTAATAGAAAACAATTTTCGGGTTTTTTGCATCCACAAGCGAATAAAATGGTATTAAATCTAATGAAATATTACGAAAATGAAAATTCACCGGCCAATATCCAGGAGACGGTAGCAAAAGCTCTGGGAATCGGTATACGGACTGTGCAGAAAATTGTGCATGAAAAAAAGCATAATTTACTACCGAAGACGATTAAGAAATGTACACGAAAAAAGCCAAAGACAGAAGACTTAAGTGACAATGTAAAAATGAATGTTCGTAATGCAATTTACTTTACGATCTATACACATCAAAAACTAATATAACCCTTCAAGTTTTAAAAGTAGCTTTAAAAAATCGAGGCATATTGGAAAGTGGACTAAAATTGTTGTCAAAATTAATAAAAATGTTGGGTTTTTGATATAAAGACAACTTTAATCGAAGATTTTTATGCGAGTTGCCACATATAGCAAGTCCGCTTATCCAGTTTTTAAAGAAATACACGGAAAATGCTAATTTAAAATTTAGAAAAGTGGTATTTTTAGACGGGACTTGGATTAATGGCCATGCATGCGAAAAATACAGGCTATAAATATATATATATATATATATATATATATATATATATATATTTTATATGTATATATATATATATATATATATATATATATATATATATATATATATATTTATAATATATATTCTTATGGAATTTTCTTGGGTATTTGGTTCACTGAATTAATTGGCAAGTTTTAGAATCAGCAAATATTTATTTCATAGCGTGAATTCAAAACGTTTCAACCATATTTTGGTCTTCATCAGTTGTCTAGAAATTAAAACATTATCCGAGATATGATTGAAACGTTTTGAACTCACGCTATGAAATAAATATTTGCCGATCTCTAAAACTTGCCAATTAATTCAGTGAACCCAATGAAAACATGATTTCCGGCATCTAGGGACCCTTGAACGTAAAGATCTGAAAATTCTCACGAGAGAAGTAATAACTAATTATCTTGTGTTTTTATCAAAAGTGTATAATATTTTTGCAAAATAAATTTTTTTTGTTATCACGATACAAAAAAAAAGTTTTTCTTTGCACAGGGATGGCCTGCATTTAAATTAATTACACTGTATAAGTGGTTAGATTTTTAGGTCAAGCGGGGCTCATAATTTTTGGCGATTGATAAAAAAATCTCATTTTCATTAAGTGGCTGTATAAACAGAACATATCCTGATTGTTCCATTGATTCGAACCGCCTTCCGACTTTATTAGCTTGCCATTTTTTGTATTTTTGTTTTTGCCTACCAAAAAATTTTAACCAAATACATATTTAGCTAATTTTCTTATTTAGTCCCTCGGCATTTAATATATAAAATAATATTAAGTGGCTATTTTAATAATATTGCGTAATATAATAAAAAAACTATTTTCTTTCTCCCTGTATATTTGAAAATAGCCCATCGAGATTTAATAGCTCGATAAAAAAATCACTCAACATTTTGGTATTCACTGTGTTTTCTGATTTGATTCATAGTCTTGGTGACCTTTGGAACCGCACGATAAGACCGCATTCGACTATATTGTGATAGTTTTGATTACATTTTTTTAAATATTCTTTTATCGGGTTGTCTTCTTTTAGGATATCTGTAACAAAATTAACACAAAAATAAATTCCAAAATACA
This sequence comes from Kuschelorhynchus macadamiae, assembly GCA_030620095.1. Taxonomy (NCBI): domain Eukaryota; kingdom Metazoa; phylum Arthropoda; class Insecta; order Coleoptera; family Curculionidae; genus Kuschelorhynchus; species Kuschelorhynchus macadamiae. The sequence continues at coordinate 35,556 of JAUTXW010004988.1, read as the reverse complement.
TATTTTGATGATAACTTAATTAACTAATTTGTTATTATAAAGCTCTGCAGTCTGATCGGCGTTTTCATTAGACAATATGAAGCAATTATTCATACCACATTTTTCAGAATATTCAAATTTCTGGTTCTGAGCCCTATTAACAATCAATGTAACAGTAATAACAAGATCAGCAGTAACAAAAACAACAATAAACAATACAACAATAATAATAATAGATAACAGTAATTAATTAAAAGATCAAAATGACAACAGCTGTAATGACATAGCAGCGGGAGGATTTTGTTCTCGGCGTTACGATGGTTAAATATCCAGGGCCCCCTACGTAAAAAATTGACAAATGCATTTCCCGGAGTTATTTGTAAACATAAATATAGACTATAATATATATTTTTAAAGCGTCCAGTGAGCCTAATATCATAAGAGAAATATATATAGTGTGTCCTATTAAAAAGAATGCAATTTATGTCATTATTTTAAAAAGTATGATCTTTTGAAAAAATCTGAGTACGCCACTGGATTCTACGGAAAATTTCTATAAAGACCCGTTTTCACATTTACAATAACTTTTAAAATAATTGCAACCCCCGTATTGAAAATGACAAATTTTCAAAAACACCCTCTAGCACAGAAACTATGTCGGTTGGCTAAGATCTACTTATGGCATCTTTAGTTTCAGAAAAAATAGCACGATGTCGCCGCATCTCTCTATCCCTACTCATAAGCGAGAAACCCCGTAAAACCTAAGAAAATGGAACACCCTGTACACCAAAGTTTCAGAAATTATAGGACCATTTGGCATTGACCAACGGAACAAGAAAACTATACTGCATGAACACATTTTTTAAGAAACACCCCAAACCGACATGGAAGAGTCCGGATGGAAAAACAAAAGACAATATCGATTTTATATTTTCAAATAATAACAGTATAGTGACGGACGTATCAGGTTTAAACAAATTCCATACCGGAAGCGATCCTAGACTAGTCAGAGCCCAACTCCAAATAAACACCAAAATGGAATGAAACAAATTCCTTAAAAATAATTCTCGACTAAGCCTAAACATTTTAGAAGAAAACCAAAGGGAATACCACCAAGAACTAAGTAAAAAGCTAAATGCCTTAAACCAGCTAGACATATTAACACTAAATGAAATGGCAGAGAAAGTGACTAAAGTATATGACTGCTTATAGCTAGCTAGCTTATAAGAAAACTAAACATTGTTGTCAAAAATATAGGTTTTTAAAATACTATTAAATTATATTTCCGGTTTTGTTGTATTGAGATTCCTTGATAAAGCGTTTTATGTTAACTGGCACGTCAAAAATCCATTTTTAAACTTAAGGCTGAAAAACTAAAACATCAAAATACTTTCAGCTGCTCGATCAAACAATGCATAATGATAAAAAAAAATTAACATTAACTACAGCTTGGGCTTATAGTTTCAAAGACAATAATAAAAAAACAATTTTACCCACATGTCAAAAAAACCCAGATTTTTAATTTTCGAGAATTTGATCCATTTTCCATAAATAATTTTTCCCCAAAGAGAGAGATTCTTTGAGAAAATATTTCCTGACTGCTTGATGATACTTCAAAAATCCATTTATAAACTTAACGCTGAAAAACTGAAACATCAAAGTCTTTTCAGCACCCCGACCAAAAATTGCACACTGCTGAAAAAATCAACATTACTACAACTCGGGGTATGACTCCTTATAGTTTAAACGACAATAAATAAAAAAAGTTTATTTTAGAAGTTTACAGATTATGTAGTGTGACTTGTATGTCAACTTCCTTCATAATAATGATAACACCTTATAAGTAACCTAATTATATCTAAGATTACCTAACTAAGGTAAATAGGAATATAACTTTGTTAAAATTCCATCATATCAAAAACATTTTCCAGAATTTGATCCATATAATTTCCATAAATCATTTTTCCGCAGACCAATAAAAAACATTATTAATTATATTTCTGGTTTTATTGTATTGAGATTCTTTGAGAAAACGTTTTATGACTGCTTCCTGGTACGTCAAAAATCCATTTTTAAACTTAACCCTGAAAAACTAAAACATCGAAATCTTTTCAGCGCCTCGACCAAACAATGCACAATGTTGAAAAAAATCAATATTAACTCTGCGAATAAAGGGCTTCTGGTGAATGGCCCGTTTACATAAAAGCTTTTCAAAGTATTGTTCCATTTGAAAATATTATAAAAGCTTTCTTGTTGGCCCTTTTAATAATTCCCCCAAATCGTTCAGGTTCAGTACCCCGTTTGTGCCAAAATGACGGTGTGTGTACAATTCTATAGCAAACGCCTTTTGTTATATATTGCAGTAGTGTTAATAATACTGCAACATTTTTAATATTTGTAATGTAACATGGGTAGATTAAAGCAAATAATCAGTACAGTGACCATGTTTAGAGTTTTTAACACACGTGTCTATCAAATAACAAATTAATTGATTATAAACTAAACTTAGACCGGGTCTGACTTCACTGTTATATGGTTAAGATGACATCTGCAACAATGAAACAAATGTATTTTTACTTTCCTCGTAAAACCGAAGTATTGCAATCGTGAAAAAATCACTCTCCGAGATTTTTTCAGATCTTCGCGTTTCAGGGCCCTAGATGAAGAAAATCATGTTGTCTGCCTGTCTGCCGGTTTGGGCGTAGCTAAAATAATGCTTTTTTTTAGTTAAAAAAAAATTAAAATTTTCAGTTTTGGTTCTGGAAACGGTTTTCATTTTTTGAATTACACCTATATAAAGAAAAAATTGCTTTAATATGCAAAAAAAGGAAATAAGTCTAGTTTTACTTAGTGCGCTTTTCAGTTTTTTAGTGCTTTCTTAGTTTCGCAAATTTTATTTCTTTATACATTTCAAAGTCACCCAAAAAGTTTCTTTGACCGACCGAAATTATGCGTTGTTCGTGATTCCGATATGCTATCTTCAGAAAAATACTAATTTCAAATAAAAAAACGATATACACTTTTACAAATTAAGTATACAATTTTTTAAAACAAAACTGAAACACTAAGAATAAAATAGACAATAAGCTAAACAAACAGTAAGGTTGTTATATTTCTCTATTTTTGCTATTGCTGGCGCTCTTGAACATTTACCCTTTTGAGGTCACGTAATTTCACCAAATGCAATCTAAAAGATTTCAAGGTCCGATATAAAAAAAAAACTCACGTTTCCAGCCTTATCTGAAAAATTAACGTCACCTTTACTCTTCAAGGAAAACTTAAGTAGGTACTTTAATTTAATAACTCTGACATATTATATTGTTTCTTTTAGATATTTGAAACTCACGTTGATAAAATTATCTATAAAGTAATAACATCTGCCTATTTATTTAAATACCTATAGTCACAAATGAATATTAGGTTAATTTGTGCTATGGTGCTATTATTCGAAATGAGATGTTAGTAATGCTAGTATATTACAAAACATATATTTTATTGTTTTATTACATTAGCTAATTAGTAAAAAAAACAGAAAAACATCTAATAGGTACTGAGTTTACTATGTAAAATGTTTTTTCTACAGCCGTGCGCAAAAATCAATTTTCCGCACCGATATCTATGCGGAAAATTGGTTTTCCCGCACTAGCGCGGAAAATTTTTTCAGCACTAGTGTGGAAACATTTCTCCGCATGTAATATTTCAAAATTAATTTAATAATTAACCGTCTTTGATACATATCTCAGAGTGTGTAGCTGGCTTAATTCATTTCGTTTTGTTTAGCTACCAGGTTTCCAGGATACTAAGGACGCTTAAAGTCAATGGTTAGAAATCAACTAACTGACCTTTCGAAATATTTATTTGTCATTATTTGCTGTTGTATGTGCGTATTTTCCGTAATTTTCCATTATTACAATGAATTTAAGTGAATTTGACAATCTGGCCATGCAAGACGGGGTTCCAGAATATATTATGAACGCAGCAAAAGAAGCAGATTTGGATTTGCTTCCAGAAAAATCCAGAGTCAGATACATTCAGGAATATGAAAAGTTCATCAAATGGTGCGCCAGCAAGAAAAATCAACAAAATTGGTAAAGAAGAGTTGCTTCTAGTTTACTTTCAACAAATTTCAAAGAATTTTCAAACTTCTACAATGTGGTCCAAGGACTCAATGATAAAATCCATGCTAAAAATTAAGAAAAACATTGATATTAGCAGGCTTATTTAAAAAAGAAAATGGTATGTTTCAGACCCAAAATGTCTAAAATTTTAAACCATGTAAGCATGTTGAAGAATGTTTAAACATTGTGCTTGACGATACTTATTTACTAATCAAAGTCACAACACTAACTGGAACCGCTGGAGTCTGCAGGCGAAAACACCAGATAGCAAGACTCATCAGAGGAGAAGCTTTGTTATAACTGAAAAAAAAAATCTTAATTTAATCAAGTACATGTTTCTGGGTCCCTAAAGTACATCGCATGAAAGGTTTTTTGTCAATTTCCAAAAACGTAAATGTACTACTCAAACTGTTGGCATTAATAAGTTTGGTAAGATGCCATTGGACGTGGCTGCATTTTGAACTACTATTATAGACGCTCTTCGGCTGCTATGCTTCGGACGACGCTGAAGTGAATATTACTAATTTGAAACGTCTTGGGGGATGGCAATCGGCAAGAGTTGCAGAATCATATGTGGACGAATCCATGGATAACAAAAACCGTATCGCCAACCAAATTCTATGTTCTACAGGAAAAAATTCCAAGGAAAATTCGCCTCCGCCTTCGCCCTTGCCTTCTACAAGTTTTGCGTATGACACTGATACTATTACTGACAACATTGAAGCAGTCAATCAGCACCAATATGAGGAGTTAAGAAAAAAAAGTGTCAACATTGTTGCCAGCACCAAAAAGGCTAACCATCAAAATGCTCTCAATTTAGTTAATAATGCCTATAGTTGTCAATTTACGGTTAGTTACCATGTTAATTACAACAAAGAATAATTTTTTTAAATAGTTTTCTAAAGCTCTACGGCGTTACTACCTTTTCCCAAATAATTAGTTACTTTTAAATATATAATAGTTTGTTTGTTATAGTTTAATAAAACTATTAAATCGCTACGAATTATGTACAGGGTGATCAGTTAAGGGTAGCGAGCGGCCATATCTCATAAGATATTGGTCGTATAGATTTGTGAAAAAAAAATCGTAATAAAAGTCGCCAAGGGAAATTGCTGAAAATTATTTTCGAGTTTATCAAACGACCGCTAGAGGGCGTAACAACCAACACCAAGTAGAAAAATGGGGTTTTTATAGGATTTTGCCTAATGAAAATATATCGATGATATCATTTTCATATTTAGTGACCATTTCCCTATACTTTTTGTCTAAAATGTTTGTTCTATATATTAAAATAAAGCGGTGGGGGAAGTTCAATTGTTTTTTCAAACAAACCAAGATGCCTCCCGTTTCTTTTGACCTATTTTAGCAGACTTAGGCTCATATGAAAGAGCATAATTTGCACTACAAAACGGTTATTTGGTTTTAAGTTTTTGACTTTTGCTGGCGTCGCTAGATGGCGTTAACTGAATTAGTAGCATATTTTTTAGTTTTTTTCAAAAAAAGCAAATGTAATGGTATATTCATTTTTACATATTTTAAAAGGGGATAAATTTCTCTATAATTTAATGAAAATAATTTATCATCTACCTTTTTTTGAACCGTTGATATTGACCAAAATATTATTTTATTTTATTAAAAAATGGCACGCCACTGCTTTTTGTCAAAATAAAAATCATTTTCCTAATCACTTAATAGTTGCTAACAGAGCCTCTTGACTTTTTTTCGTTAGACGAACGGTTTTGGATTGAAAAAATAAGATGTTTAACAATGAAAAATCTTAATAAAACTGTCCAACAACACAAACAATGAAAAATCTTAATAAAACTGTCCAACAACAACATCTTATTTTTTCAATCCAAAACCGTTCGTCTAACGAAAAAAAATCAAGAGGTTCTTTTTGTTAGCAACTAATAAGTGATTACGAAAATGATTTTTATTTTGACAAAAAGCAGTGGCGTGCCATTTTTTAATAAAATAAAATAATATTTTGGTCAATATCAACGGTTCAAAAAAAGGTAGATGATAAATTATTTTCATTAAATTATAGAGAAATTTATCCTTTTTTAAAATATGTAAAAATGAATATACCATTACATTTGTTATTTTGAAAAAAACTAAAAAATATGCTACTAATTCAGTTAACGCCATCTAACGACGCCAGCAAAAGTCAAAATTTCAAAACCAAATAAGCGTTTTGTAGTGCAAATTATGCTCTTTCATATGAGCCTAAGTTTGCTAAAATCGGTCAAAAGAAACGGGAGACATCTTGGTTTGTTTGAAAAAACAATTGAATTTCCCCCACCGCTTTATTTTGATATATAGAACAAAACATCTTAGACAAAAAGTGTAGGGAAATGGTCACTAAATAAGAAAATGATATCATCGATATATTTTCATTAGGCAAAATTTTTCTACTTGGTGTTGGTTGTTATGCCCTCTAGCGGACGTTTGACAGACTCGAAAATAATTTTCAGCAATTTCTCTTGGCGACTTTTCTTATGATTTTTTTTTCTCAAATCTATACGACCAATATCTTATGAAATATGGCCGCTCGCTACCCTTAACTGATCACCCTGTGCTTATTTCCGCATGTCCCACAGCGGTTTCTCGGAGATCATTTTTGGCCAAAAGTAGGTTATAATTGTTATTAAGAATATTTTGTGTTTAAATGGTAGAGATTAGGTAAATTACGATTAAATATAAACTTTAGTTAGTAAATTACAAGCTATACACATCTGGATTTGATTAGCTCGTGATAGGTGTCACTCTTAAAGGAAAAATAAACAACAAAAATAACTTAAAGCGCAAGTTATATTTCTATGTTCTTAAGCGTAAATTTGGCTTAAATATCAAATTAAACTTTTTAGAATTTTTGAATCACGAGTGACGCATAGTAGGGGAAATTAGAGCAATTGGACCTTTTATTACTTCATATTACTATTTCCCAATTAAACAAGCATTAAATTACTTTTTATACCTTTTAAAATATTTTTTAAATATTTTTTTTTTACAAAATTTAGCATTAGCTTCCCCTTATATCTGAGAATAAATTTGGATTTGACGAATGTTTTTTGTCCGCATATTTCTTGACGCTTGTTTGTGAAATGGTCAACATTAAATACCTACCTATTTATAGGGATGGATGTACAAAAAAACGTTTTTTTTTCTGGTCTAAAAAACATGATTTTTTTTAATGTAAAAAATATGAAAGAAAACGTACTATCCAAAAATAAAAACATAAACTTTTATAACTATTAAGAATAGTATCATGAAATAGGAAAAAACTCTTATTTTTCTATAATCCTGGAATGCTTTCCAAAAAAATTCACTCTTCTGATTTTCAGGATGTAAGATGCATATTTTGTCTGCGTTTGTGTGCAAATGCAAGAAAAAACACGTGTCGGCGTCCGATATTTGAATGAAAAGTCGTAATAATCTTAACTGGTAGGTTAAATTATGTAACTATCAAATTTTATGTGTATGTTTTTTAAAGAACATGTTTTTTTTAAACCTTTGAAGTTTTTTCATTTACGTCACTATATACAGTGATAACATTTAATGAAATTTGTGTCTTAAATTAACAACAACAAGATATAAATATAATATTTATTCTGTTGGCAATTCCATTGTAAACTTCTTCAATTGAATTTCCTTTATTTTCAACCCATAAATTTCTGTAAAAAAAAATATATTTTTAGGTTATGTTACCTCCAATATCGTTGACATGTCACGTGCTTCAAGGGATTAATGTCGTTTTGTGCGGCACATGACCTGTATACGACATTGGAGGTAAAATAATCTCCAAATTGAGAGCTGCACAAAACCAAGACAAGAAAAATCTTTTCCCGATGACATTTGGAGGTTAAAAATGACAGACATCGATGACTAAGGAATGGAGTCTTTTAGTATTTTAAACTGTAGGTTTTTAATTTATTTAAGCAAAAAAATCTTGAATAATAATGTTTTTTCTATTTTTACTGTATGATGTATCTTATTGTCGCAAAAATTATTACTGGTGAATACCAACATAAAAGTGTTGATATCTCATAAAGTGGCAAAAAGCGGCAGCTATTTTATTTCTCAAAAATATCTTTGGATAGTGTTCTACTAAAAACACCGTAAGTTGCAAAAACGGTTGATGACGGAAACATAAATTTTCTCTACCAAAGAAAAACGTTTTAAATATATCAAACATTTTTAACCACAAATAAAATAAGCCTTCAAAACACCTACTATGAAATAAAAATCAAACATTGAATTAACGTTTTAAATTTACTTACGTTGTTTTGCAGCTTCCATATCAAATTTTGTTAATATATTTCCAAATAACCTTAAATAATTACCAATAACTTAAACAATATAATAGAAAACTAATGTGTTTTAAGAGCCTGTAAAACATTGAAAAGACGCTTCGTTTTGATAGCTGTAGGTATTCTTTTGTTTCAGTGTTTTTTTGTCTAAGCCTACTGGACCTTCTAGTATATTTTACTATTCTGTTTACTTAGGTTAAAGGTACTTCTAATATAACCCTTATTGGCCATAAGTGGTCTCCGGGAAACCACTGTGGCGTCTGTAGAAAAACTATTGTACCTAACTTTTGCGGAAAATATTTCTCCGCACTCGGCATGGCAGACTCGTGCAGAAAAATTCATTTTTCGCACTTGTTATGTAAATAGCTATTACATACGAAAAAAGTATGCCTATGCAATTTTGAAAGTAGCTATAAAGTAGATGGCCAGTTATTCTGATTCAGTACTTTTGCTATATATTTACACTTTTATTTCCAGATGCAAAGGGGATTGTACAGGGAGAATTTGGATTTATCACAGCAGACGGAATCTATCACGTGACAGTATATGCCACTGACGAAAATGGCAAGTTTAAAATTTTGAGTATGCGGAATCTTCGTATCAGCGCACGTAAGTATTACACGTTGGTTCAAACACAGACATATACGTAACCGTGAGAATATAACAATTTTCTCCAACATTTTTACAAACCTTCCATAATGTAATAACATTCGCAAAGGCGCTTCGCGCTACAAATACAGCGTGTAACAAAAGTAAGGAAACGGCGCTTACCTGAATTTAATAAAAATATGTATACTTAGGTATGAAATTACGTCGGATCCAATGGCGAGTTTCTGTCAACGTTACTGTTTTTCTTTTATAAAAGGAATTTTTTGTAACACCCTATATTATATTACTTTTTTAAAATTTACGTAAAATTCTCAATACTTTTTATTAACAGCACTTTTTAGGAAAGTCAACAGTTTAAAAATAAGGGTCTAATATACATAATTTAATGACCTGCAAGATGTTTGTAACATTTTTAATGACAAATACCCTAACAGAAACCCAATAACTAAATCTAACGTAAGTAAAATTAACAAAAAATTTAAAAAAAAGGTAAAAGATGCTGTACTTTTTGGCAGACTTAAAAACAGATGGTGATAAGGCTCTGAATGTTTTAATAAGTTTAGAAGAAAATCCGCACCTACCAGAAAATGACGTTTCACACATGTCCGTTGATTCACTTCTAAATATCAAAAAGTTTTATCCATACAAAATAACTTTGGTGCAAGAAATCTCTGAGGATGATCACGGTAGACGCTTGATATTTGTGAAATCATGATAGAACATTGCTATACCAATCTAAATTTGGTCAATTAAACTATTTTTTCTGACGAAGAAACTCTTTTTTGAATGGAAAATTTAATCGAAATAATTGGGCGATATTGGGTCGGAGAAAATCGACATTGGATACATGAAAATCATACCCAATTTCCTCAAAAGATAAATTAAGAAATCATGGTTCTTGGGATTAGACCGTTTCAAAATGGAATCACTTTCCGACGTTTCGCCTTCGATTGCACGAGGCATCTTCAGGGATCTTCACTTCACGAGATCGGAACACTGAATGAGCTCGGAGAGACCCAGGCCGGCTATTTATAGTCGACCTGTGTTTACCGAAGCATGACTCTGTGTAACGATCGGTTTCCACGTATGATGTAGACTGAAGCCCGTGTCTCTATTAAAATTGTTAGGATGCTTATAAATTTCAATAGATTCTCTAATTTTGCGTTTATAGAGTCCCGAAACCGATGCAAGAACTTTTGTTTCTTTTACATTTATGATATGCCCAGTAGAATGTTGGTGTTCAGATATAGCAGATTGTACAATTTGTTTCTTTCTGATACATCGTTCAAGCTCCTAAAGCCTAGTCGAAATGGATCGTCTAGTTTCTCCAACATAAACATCACCACAAGAACAAGGAATTTCATATACTCCTTCCGTTTGAAAAGGAATAATGTCCTTTGGCGATCTCAAACATTGTCCAATTTTTTTTGTGTGTGTTGAAGATTGTACTTATATTGGACCGGCGAAGTAACCTTGCAATCTTGTCTGTGATTCCCTGTATAAATGGAAGAACTACATTTCCTATCGGTAATTCCTTACTAGTGTCATTTCGTGGAGTAGGATTATTATATTTTCTAATCGATCGTCTAATATCATCAGTGCAATATCCATTCCCTCTTAAAGCTTGAGTCAGTTTCTCTGTTTCCGATAGTAAAGAATTTTGGTCACAAATCGCGAGAGCTCTGTAAACCAATGAATTAATGACTGATTGCTTTTGTGCTGGATGATGATGGGAATTTGCATTTAAGTACCTGTTCGTATGCGTTGGTTTTCTATATACAGAGTGTCCTAAGGAACCATCCCCTTTCCTTTGTACAAGAACATCTAGAAATCTGTAAATTTTATGTTAGCATGTTGTTGATTTAAATGATCAAGAAATCCAGGGAGGTTTTCTGGACCATGTGGCCATATTACAAAAGTGTCGTCTACATATCTGAACCATGATTATGGTTTTAGTGGAGACGACTCTAAGGCTTCCTCCTCAAAAGCTTCCATGAAGATATTGGCTACCACCGGTGACAGTGGAGATCCCATGGCTGCCCCTGAGGTTTGCTCATAGAAAGTTCCTTGAAAGACAAAATACGTTGATGTAAGACATGCTTCAATTAGAGAATCTATTGAAATTTATAAGCATCCTAACAATTTTAATAGAGATACGGACTTCAGTCTACATCATACGTGGAAACCGATCGTTACACAGAGTCACGCTTCGGTAAACACAGGTCGACTATAAATAGCCGGGCTGTGTCTCTCCGAGCTCATTCAGTGTTCCGATCTCGTGAAGTGAAGATCGCTGAAGATGCCTCGTGCAATCGAAGGCGAAACGTCGGAAAGTGATTCCATTTTGACACGGTCTAATCCCAAGAACCATGATTTCTTAATTGAGCGCAGCCGTGAAAGCTTTCGTTCAAAAGATAAATGTTTGGTGTGGTAGGTATAAAGGGTGCAAAAATAATCGGTCCCTTTTTCATGGAAGACGCATTAACTGGAGAAAGATATTTGAATCTTCTAAGGACGGAAATTGTCCCAGCTATTGCAGAACTATTTCCGAATAACCGTAAGATCCTTACTTTACATGATGTATTAAGTATTTAAACTTGATTTATATAGGTAATGGTGAACCAAATGATGAAATTTGGTTTCAGCAGGATGAAGCTTCACCACATTTTGCTCGGAATGTTTGGAAATATCGAAACATTTTTTTTTTTTTAAAGAGGATTGGACGTAGGGGTACCAATAGGGCGGCCACCAAGGTCTCCGGACTTGATGCTCCTCGACTACTCTTTGCGGGGAGATCTTAAAAATGTGGTGTATAAAACTAAGCCTAATGACCTGGAGGATATAAAGCAGCGAATAGAAATCGAATATAGACGAATCGAGGAAGCTGGGAGTGGGGAATATTTAATGTATTAAATATTTCCCACTTTATATGACCTACTGTCAGGAAGTAAATGGACAACATTTTAAACAACTTACTAAGTTTCATCAATTTATTGTTTGTTGTATAAGGTATTTCTTTTTTGTATTCTATTGTTTCCGTTGTTTTAAACCCACTTTTAAACTTGAGACACTGTTTTCTCTTGCTAGTGTTTTGGTAGCAAGATGAGGAATGATTGTGTTTTCCGGTCTGCCCGAACTTTCAGCATCGTATACCTTTTTTGTTAATTTTACTTACAGTAGATTTAGTTATTGGATTTCTGTTAGGATAATTGTCATTAAAAATTTTACAAATATCTTGCAGGTTTCGCTTTCTATTTCCATAACAAAAACATATTTAGTGTCTAAAGAAATTGCAGTTGTTTTCAAAAATTAAACCTCATATTATTTTTCTATTTCTTCGCTGTGTCTCCGGTAAAAAATTGTTCTAGTGAGAAATGATCCAAAACAAAAATGATGAGGAGGGAAAAATATACAAGATTGGCACTAAAAGTTCCAATATAGTAGTTATTTGCAGGCAAAAATATGTTTTTTTTTTAATTTTGTCGACACTGACCAACATTTAAATATATTATAAATTAGTGGTACATATTGAAATTCGATGACCTGGCGAAAAATATAAATATTATAATTTTTATAATTTGAACTTTTAAAAAATCGATATCTTTACTTTGAAGCTGAATATATCCGAAGTTATTTTTTTTTCACCCCACCAAAATATACTAAAAAAATTTAACTTATTCTCTACAACTCGTCAATTTACTTATGGTTTCCACAAGTTTTAACCTCTTTGTACCATAATCGGAGTTTTTAACAAATATTGTGTTTTCATTGGCAAAAATTACCTCATCTGTCAAAGATGAATGAATAAACATTTATTTAAATTTGATTTACTTTTGAAGACAATTCCTTGGGTATTTTCAAGAACCTCTGGATAAAATTTCGATGCTTCTAAATAGTTAACCATATTTTTTAACATATGCACCTTATTTTAGACATTAGACAACTTTTGCATTCTGATGATGTTATTTTCAATATAGGTGAACTAATACTGGATACTGGAAATGTATTAACATGTGCTAGTAAAAAAATTAGTTAAGGATAATATTAACAGAAGCCAAATGTTTCGTAAATAACAATGGACGCAAATTTTGAAATTAATCAAAAAAATTTATGCTTGGTAATAATCTTATTTTTTGCTTATTGTATTGTTAAATTAAATAAATTTAATTATAGAAACAGTGCAAAAAGTTTAACCAAATTACCAATTTTGCCGTAGTATGTCTAAAATACATCATTAAAATTGTCTTACATTAACTTTTTTTTAACGAAACGGAACTTGAAATCGATATATCACGTTCATTCGTCATTTTCTCAGGAACTGTCGCTATAAGGTGTAATTTATATTTTGAATTAGAGTTTTCCCTAAAATCCATATAAGATGCCCAAATTTTAAAACAATACGCTAACTACAAAGAGGATGACGGACAAATTTATAAAAAATTTAAAATTAATATGTTTAGAACTTGTTTTTATTTATCTACCACACATTTTCAGCATTGGACGGCTCACCTTTTAAGGGTGAAATTTCACCGGAAGCAAACAAATACCGCAAAGAAGCAAATCTTCCGCCTCTGCCTTCCCCGCAAGCCTCTCCGAATCCCCTGTCTATTCCGCAGCCCGCTCTTCAACAAGCTGTTACTACCCCCAAGACCGGAGAATTTCAGAAATTTACTTTACAACCTACTATTAAACCAGCCTGTGGTAAGTACAACCCGAAAAAAGCCTGTTTTAAACATACTGCTCAACAAAAACTCTTTTAATTTTCAGTACTTTTTTCAGATTGATATAACTTTTTAAAAATCAACTTTTTCGAATGAGGATTTCAAATTTTAAAAACCCGTTTTTTATTCTATGCTACAAACACACAATTTTTAAAATATATCTTATTTCTGTATTAGGGTAAAGTGGGCCACCATTAGTCGAAAAAAATGTATTTTATTATCAACGTTATGTAAGAAAAATATATCTTCGCATAATAAAATTAACTATAGTCAAAAGCAGTGTTATCGTGCGGGCCATACGATTTATCAACGACAAAATTTTTAAGTTTGTTTTTCTTTTATTACGTGTAATCATATCCTCCGCATAAAATCCGGAAGATGAATTAGATAGATCTATGATATTTTCCATATGAAAAAAGAGGATAAACATATAAATACCAGCAGTTACAAAAATCTTTGAAAAAAATGGTATTAAATCTATTAAAATATTACGAAAATGAAAATTCACGGGCAAATATCCAGGAGACAGTAGCAAAAGCTCTGGGAATCGGTATAAGGACTGTGCAAAAAATTGAGCATGAAAAAAAGCATAATTTACTACCGAAGAAGATTAAGAAATGTACACGAAAAAAGCCAAAGACAGAAGACTTAACTGACAATGTAAAAATGGATGTTCGTAATGCAAGTTACGATTTATACACATCAAAAACTAATATAACCCTTCAAGTTTTAAAAGAAATCGTTGTCAAAATTAATAAAAATGTTGGGTTTTCGATATAAAAAGTACTGTAATTGAAGATTTTTATGCGAGTTGCCACATATAGCAAGTCAGCGTATCCAGTTTTTAAAGAAATACACGGAAAATGTTAATTCACAATTTAAAAAAGTGGTATTTTTAGACGACACTTGGATATTTTCTAATGCTAGTGGTTCGCAATTTTGGCAGGACGAGTCTGTAAAAAGTGTCAAGAGAAAAAAGGGATGTGGGACGGGAAAACGATTCATCATTTTGCATGCAGGTTCTTCAACAGGATTTCTCCCAGGTGCAAGTTTACTGTTATCTTCAACATCCAAAGGTATGGACTACCATGATAGTATGAACTGTGAACTGTTTGAAAAGTGGTTAAAAGAACAACTGATTCCAAATTTAGATGCTGAATCTTTAATCATTCTGGACAGTGCATCTTATCATTCAAGAATCTTAAATAAACAACCTACCTCATCCTGGAAGAAAAGTGATATATTTGACTTTTTCTTTTAATGGCAAAATCTATTAAAAAACGAACAATATCTGCCGTAGACGAAATATTACGGGAAAATGGACATGAGGTTTTACGACTGCTGCCATACCATTGCCAGTTTAACGCAATAGAATTAATATTGGCTGGGGGAAATCATATTACGAAAAACACGTGAACGATGGTCTTACATCAGATGAAGCGCAAATTATTTGGCAAGATTCATTAAATTATATTACGCCGGAGTACTGGAAGAAATCTGTGGAACATACGGAGAAATTAATATGGGATTAGTGGAATAGAGAACGAGTTCTAGATGTTGAAAGAGCACCAATGATCATTGCGCCATTTGAGGACGACTCAGTAGATAAGGCCTTTTTAGGTGATGGTGATATTTTTTAGTCTATAATATTAAAAAGTTTCTGAAGGATTATATTAGTCTTTGACGTGTATAAATCATAAATTGCATTATAAATATCAATTTTTGCATTGTAACTTAATTTTTTTCGTGTACATTTCATAACTATAACAAGTTTCTGTACATTCCTTATACCGATTCTCAGAGCTTTTGCCACTGGCTTCTGGATCTTAGCGAGTGAAATTTAATTTAAAATTTTTTTTATTAGATTTGACCCCATTTTTTTGCTTACTTTTTTAGTATATTTGTAATTTTGTAGGCAATAAATAAATAATTATAGAATACTTGTTCCAATTTTAAAGCGTGTTTAAAATAACTAAATTTTTTTATTAATTACTAGACAAAATTTGATATATAAAAATCGGTAAAGTCGCTTTACCAGAAACTCGGGGCTAACGAAAAATACAGGCTATATATATATACATATATATATATATATATATATATATATATATATATATATATATATGTGTATATGATAGTATGTTTTCATTCCACTTACACCAACGTCGTAACAAGAAAATGATCCTTGTTTGGAACATGTTCTGCACACAGCAGACACAATGATCCATTCTAGTCTATCCTATATATATATATATATATATATATATATATATATATATATATATATATATATAGAGCCTGTATTTTTCGCATGCATGGCCCTTAATTTTAGACTGAAATTTGAAGAAATTGGATAAGTAGTTTTTTAGCTATGCCGCCAAATACATATTTAGCGAATTTTCTTATTTAGCCCCTCGGTATTTAAAATATAAAATAATATTAAGTGGCTATCTTAATAATATAGCGTGATATAATAAAAAAAACTATTTTCTTCCTCCCTGTATATTTGTAAATAGCCCATCGAGATTTAATAGCTCGATAAAAGAATCACACAACATTTTGGTATTCACTGTGTTTTCTGATTTGATTGATAATGTTGGTGACCTATTGACCCGCACGATAAGACCGCATTGGACTATATAAGTGAATATAATAAACTCAAAAACACACAAAATAAATACTTAAATCGAATTGTTTTTTTTTGTAGTGTAGTGTAGTAGTAGGCATTCTTAAATATTAAACCAAACTACTGATTTTTGAGAATATATATGGATTTATTTATTGAGGGCTTTCCAAACTAATTTTGATAATAATACAAGAAAACTTAAATGACCAATTGTAAACATTAACTTTAAAATAACAAGTTTAACTGCAAGTATCATCCCCTAAGGAAATAGCGGCGCAGTCGAATTTAATAATTTTTCTTAAAAAGTTGACTTAAATACCTCAAGTTGATTTTTGAAGTTTCACTAATTTTCCCATATAGAGAGCATCATTTTTAGCATTCAATTGCACTAGTACACAATTTCCGGATGCTTGTCTAATTCGTCAAAAACTTCGGAAGCCTAGTCTGTTGCATCATCATTGGATTCGGTGGTTGATATTTCTTCGTTTTTCTCACCTTTTAAGATATGTCGCTAAGAATACTAGTGGCTTTTTCACGCTAGTTGCTATTAGTTTTCTCTCTCCTACTTTGGTACATCCTTTGAAAATTTGCAAACTTACAAAAATTCGTGATGAATTTCGATCAGATGCATTAGCTGACAAGAGGGGTTGTTCAGTTGATGTTGACGGTATTTTCTCATGGCTACTAGGTCGAACTGCCATTTTCGTTGTATTTAAAATATCTCTAGCCAGGACTGAACTAATTAAAAATGATCAGACTTAAAACCCTTTTTTTTAAATGGTTAAATTCCTGTGTTTTTATCCCAGATTTTATATTCGATTGAGTCATGGAACGTTGGAATGCCACACCTTCGTAACTAGCAACGTTATAAATATTTATTGGTATCTCCGAAGGATGTAGAAGCCATGAGCCAACAACAATATTACTGTTTGCCTTGAATGAGGCGAACACAGATGTATCCAACGGCTGCAGCTTATGGCTGCAATGTGATGGTAGTATAACTATCACGACCCCATGTTCTATGGCTAAGTTAAGCGTTTCAGACATAAGGTACCTCTCGTGATTGTTGAAAATTAAAATTGTCGGATTTTCTTTAGAACATCTACTTTGTAAGATAAAATGTCTCTAGGAAACACTATGACAGGAGAAAGTGCATTATCAGTGACGGTTATTAGACAAAACGTTATAATTAGCACCCCACGTTCTCCATTTGTACATTGACCGACTGGCTTGTTTTTTTTGGACATTTATTGTGCGCGTTTCATCTAGTTTATATATATGCGGGTACTATTAGAAATTTTTTCGGATCGACTATATGCTTTTTCAAGATTGTTAAGAAATATATTGACATTATATTCTCTAAAAGAAGATGCTCTTGAAAGGCTACATCCTACAGACTATCGTCTACTTAATTATTTGTACCTTTTTAGGAATCCCTGTAACCAGTCGATGCGCGCTGATTTAATTTTTTTCTCAACTTAAAAGTATATTTTTTGAATTAATCTTAGCTATTTCGTAAACCAGCACATGAGTATACTTAGTTGTTTTTCACAGAGCATTTTGAGCATATAATAACATAGTGAACTAACTCTTTTTCTTTCTCCTCACTGAACGCCAGACAGTGTTTATAGATGATCTTCATCTTTAATTTTTTTATCAAGATTTGAAAAAGTACGCCTTTTTGTTCCTCTGTTATCTTCTCCCACTAAAACTTGCTGTACAGGCCTTTGCATATTTTCTTCCGAAAATCTACCTACTAATTGCCCTAAAATAAAAGCAAATGTCTCAATATTGGCTGTGAACCACCGTGAGACAGCATCTCTGGTGGCTCAGAGATTATACCTCATGACGTGTTTAAAAAGGGTTTGTTTTTTTTTAATAGAACTAATATTCCTATTAACATGTTAGGTACCAAAGAAAGGCAACTGATCATTCTTCTAAGTAACAATATTTTACTTCACAATGAACTATTAAAACAATTTTTGTTGGACGAAACGGCGTACTATTTCCTTCATTTTGATTTTTTATATATATGCATATGTCGTAGGCATAATGCAACCTTAGGCTTTTTATAATCTACCTAGGCATTTTACAAAAAACCGGCAAAACGCCAGCATATGATAGACCTTTCGTTATGACTACACAAATTTAGGCAAATTGATAAAATGCCGGCAAAACGAGAACACAAGAATGTATATCACTATGACTGATTATTTTTAGGCATTTTACAATTTACCAAAAGCGGTGCCGTCAAAACGTGAAAAGAAAACCAAAAATACTATTAAGTAAAGGCCCTTGCTCCTTCCGAATCATCAGAAAGTCGGTTCACGTTAAATAAGAACAACGTGTGAATGACTGCTGTTTTGACAAACTTGTACTAATCTAACGGGGGGATTCACTTAACAGTATTATAAATTTTGTTGAAAAATCCTTGTTTTAATACAGACTCGAAATTCGGTTGGCGCGCTTTCTTTACAACAAACCTAACTAATCCTAGCCTATCCTAACTTTAAGAGAATAAGTATTCCCAATTTTTATTAATTACAAATTGAAAAAAAAAATTTAAAAAAAATGTTGGCCTTTGTCGGGATTCGAACCCATAACCTATACCAAGCGTCACGGCAAAAAACATATAAATAGCTTATATTAGCTAGGGTGAACGTTAATGACGTCACATGTGGTTTCGCGTGATCGAACATTTAGAAAGTTCGTTCTTGTTAGCGTGGAAGGAGAATACAGCTACAGTAAATGTATTAAATCTTTTTATTAAGAAACATAAATAAACAACTAACACTTTATGATATATAAATATACCTTTCGTACTTTTAGTATCTTCATATCACAAGTATGAAACTAAAAATTAAAATTAAAAAACAAATCCTTTGAAAATAATATATATATTTTTTAACATTACACATTAATTTACTATTGCATGTCGAACTTGCATGACGATGGAAAAAAGTCGGCTCATTTTAAACCCATGTTCTGACGGCATCGCTCTAGGTAAATTGTAAAATGCCTAAAAGTAATTAGTCATAACTTGATATACATTCTTCTGGTCTTGTTTTGCCGGCATTTTGTCAATTGCCTGAATTTGTGTAGTAAATATATTGTATGCTCGTGTTTTACCGGCTTTTTGTAAAATGCCTAGGTAGATTATAAAAAGCCTAAATTTGCATTATGCCTACGACATATAAATATATATATATATATATATATATATATATATATATATATATATATATATAGGCAAACCTATCACTCGCGGGGATGCAGATGAAACTTTTGTTGCAACACTCATGAAAATCGGTCTAGGCCTTTAGCCTTTAGGTGGTAACAAACATCGGATATATATTTACATATGAATGTTAAACAAATTATCATCTTTTGCATGCGCAGTCCCAAAAAAATTGCAAACACCTTTGGCGATACTCATATTACGTTGATAACGTACCATATTGAAATGCGTAAAATTCGATTTTGTCTAATTTGTAAACAGTGAAACATTTACATTACTGTATTAGTCACCCCGTATAATTAAGGAAATTGCTAGTTTGTAGTGCTGCTATAAATCCTGACGACTTATAGCAACATTTTTATTTGTAAGAACATAATTGTGTACAAAATCTAATTTAAATAGAAAGTTACTTATCTATTAAGCATGAAAAAAATGCTTTGAATAGTTTTCTTTGCATTGTTTTAAGAGATTTTATCCTTGTTGTACCTGCTTAAAACATATCTGACGTCACAGAGTTCTAAATAGAGTCCATGCCAAATTTTGTCTTTTCTGTTTTAATAAATTTGAATATCCCACCTGTACTCGTGCGCACCAGTAGGACTGCTAAAATTGTTATAAAGTTTCAGTGTTATTATCATTTGAGCTAGCGTTTAGTTAGGATTTAAAAGTCGCGACTGCATTTGGTAAATTTAAGTTAAACAATTCTAACCGATTTACAATGCTTATCTTTAGCTGGTTGCGGTTACGTTACAACACAAAAGCCTCAACCATTCCAGTTCCAAACTTCAGGGTTTCAGCAACCAGATCATTTTAA
Source organism: Kuschelorhynchus macadamiae (assembly GCA_030620095.1). Taxonomy (NCBI): domain Eukaryota; kingdom Metazoa; phylum Arthropoda; class Insecta; order Coleoptera; family Curculionidae; genus Kuschelorhynchus; species Kuschelorhynchus macadamiae. The sequence continues at coordinate 15,141 of JAUTXW010004988.1, read as the reverse complement.
CTTACAACAGCAACAACAACAGCAACAACAACAACAACAGCAACAACAACAACAACAACAGCAACAACAACAACAACAACAGCAGCAGCAAACCTTTGGTAACTATTATTTACAGATATCTAGTACTAGTAGGGTGTTTTCTCAGTTGCCTGCAACTTTGTAAGTTTAGAGTTAGAGTAGTTTGAGTAATATTTCATATTGGGCGATATACGTAAAATTACCCACAATATATATTTGTACTGTTTATAATCGCGTAAAACTTTAATTTACTTACAAAATAAATGTCATATTTATAGTCGTCCTCGAATTTTACGGTAGCTTACATATTTAGCACACAAAAATTTTATTTTAGGAACAGAAAACACGCAGCCCCTTCCTGGCCAGAACACAGCTGGGCTATCAGGAGGAGGAAACTTTGCTCAAAACAATGTACCTCCACAATTTAATCCTAGTTTAAATGTAGTACAAAATCTACAAGGAGGTCAACAGGTTGGTGCTCAGTATCAAAGAGAATTGTCTCCTCAGAATGTTCAAGATTCTCAAAGTAGGTTTGGAGGTACAATAATAAGCAGAACCCGAGATTTGATTCACGCAGTTTTTTCCATTGCTTTAACAGTTTCTGTTTCAACTGCACTAAATTTTGACTGTAACATATGTCTACATTTCTGCACAACAAAAAAAAAAACATTATTATGGGATTGGTATTTTAAAACTATTATGGCTTTTATTTTTCGTCGTTATCAATGACACATATTTTTATCTTAAAATATATGCTTCTTTTGGATGGTATACTTTTAAGCTTTTTTTATCTATATGTGTAAGCTTTCTAGTTTATGTATGTATGATGTGGATTTATTATAACTTCTAGATCAAACCTACCATAATACGCCTCAAAAAATATAGTATGTTAATTCAGCTATTCTAGGCATTTTGACGCAAGCATCGTTATCCACAGACTCTATAGGCATTTCTGATTTTTTATAAATATTGTTAAATTCATGATCGATATTAAGTCTCATTTTTTTATTTAGTATTACCACTTTTTTATCGTGCAGCGGAAAGTAATTGCATTTATGCATCTAACAAGTTGCATTTTGAGAAGTGCATTTTTTGAAATGATTAATAACTTGGTAAATATTACATAAAATGTGCCAAATTGTATTACTACACATACAAAATACATGGGGAAAACAAGATTACACCAATTTAATTTTTTAGCATATTTAGCGTATAATACTTCTCAAAATAAGGAAAAATTCGCCCTATATCTCGGAACTAAAGGGTTTCTACTTCTTTGCTGATATAAAACTTTTTTTTTATTTTGAGGTGTACTATACGCTAAATATGTAAGAAAACTAATTTGGTGTAACCTGTTTTCCCCGTGTATTTCAAATGGGAGTTGGGCAAAGTTTAACACCCTGTATATTAAAGACTAGGTAAATCTAGGAATATTATCAACATCATATTCCTATTCAGCGACCCCAAGAACCCCCGAGAAATAAAATTTGGAACATTTTATTCATTATTTATGAAGATATTACTCAGTTTAACATGCATTCTCTAAACGCATTTTTTCAATGCACAAATGCAATTACATTCCGCTGCACGATAAAAATACCTTCCAGAACTGAATACAAAAAACCAATCTCAATCCGCCTTACCGCGGAAATTTCGAAAGTGGAATGCTATAATTCCTCGGCTAAAAAGTGGAAATTCAAAAGCAATATGCGAATATAACCCTAATATGACTGAAATTAATACCCAAATTCACTTTCGTCAGATAAAATAAACTGCTAAAACTTTGATTACTCATGGCGAGCCGCATCAGATCATTATTATGAACAATGTTAGGTATCCCAAATTTTAAACAAATTTTAGCTAAACGGGAATTGACAGAAAAATTTCAAGATTCTATGCAAGAAAAACCGTAGGAAATAATAATGAGGACAACTGCAAATTTTATTAAGGTCACTTTGTGTCCTTTGGCTATTGCAGTAGCGTTTTAATCACCAGTATCTATTTACACGTTACCCAAATATGATTATTACTTAGTATCTGGTAGTCAGCCATGTCAGCTTGTATACAAGGGGGGGTAATAGGGGTAATTACCCCCCCCCCATACGAATCAATGACAAAATTATTTAAAATCCACAATTCACTTCCGCGGATTCTGAACATTGAAGTTCATGTAATATTATATTGTACGAAGAAGGGTTTAAGGCTTGTGTGCTATATGAAAGCTGTATACTCCCCTGCACCTATATATTTATTAGAGATATTAGTGAGTCACTTGCCTCGTATTTTCCTTAACGTTAATCTATTCAGTTAACAGACCGGGGAATCCCCTACTTACTGAAAGAGCAGCGCGGCATTGCACAATTGCACGGCGCTAGAAGTGGTTTAGCCCGTTTTCCTGTGTGATCAACGTTACCGGTTGTTTTTTTTATTTCTTTTATTTTAGTATTATTTTTTATAATTTCGTTTAATATCCCCCGTAAATACGGCCCTGGCTCAAACCTAATCATCTACTTATTCCCTGGCACCTCCTTAAAACTGCAGACGTTCTTACAATCCTGATATTCCATCAGCATCCAGACTTTTTTGGGTTTGTAAGATCTGTTGCCTGTTTTCTTTATTATAACTTTGCTACTTCCCATTTGGTTGATATGCTCATTCGTTAATATCCATCTTGACTTAGTGCTTTGACAATTTTAAAATTGGTTCAGATCCTATCTATGGTAGATTGACTCCGAATTTAGCTAGTTCCTCCATTAACTATCACTGCATTCTATTACACGCTAACTTCCTTGTCGCTGGAGAAATAGAAGGCAACGGAGGTATCTAACCAAGCCAGTTTTACTCTTCTGGTCCTTGTCAGTCTTTCTAGTGTGCCGCAGGAGCCACCCGACCCGAGACCGTGCTGACCTTAGATAAATACGGGGCCACCTGGCTATCTAAGTAAGGCCTACCATTTCTTCATTTTATTTTTTTGCTTCGCCGTTGCTACCAATTTAATGTGGCATATAGCTGCCTTGATAACTGTAGTAGACTTTCCTGCAATTGAGTTTCCCTAAATTGTCTGCCCCAAACTCAGTAGTCTATTAGAAGTATTTGTAGAATCACTATGAATATTTCTCTCATAAACTGAAAGAATGCAATTATCACGTCATTATAGTGCTAGTCATACCTCGAGAAATAAATTCTATGTAGAAAGCCTACAGATAGTGTGCATTTTTCATGAATTAGAATTAGAAATCATCTGAACACTTGAACAGTGAATTAGCTCGGAGAGATTCAGGTGGGCTTTTATACCCGACGTGTGCTTGCTGAACCGTGGCCTTGTGTTATGATCGGTTCCACGTTTGATGTAGACCGTACCCCTATCTTTATTAAAGTTTTTTTATATGTTTTAAAATTCTCTAATTTTCCGTTATAAAATCCTAGAGCTGATGCTAGAACCTTGGTTTCTATTATATTTATGACATGCCCAGTGGAATGTTGGTGCTCAACTTCAGCAGATTGAGCAATTTATGTCTTTTAAATACATGGTTCATGTTCGTCAAGTCTAGTGGATATTCAGGATCCTGTTTGTCGAATATATATTTATATACTCTTTCTATTTGAAATGGTACATGCTTTGTAATTGTAAGTATGTTGAATCGCCGAAGTAATCGTTCTATTTTATCTGTAGTGGCATGTATGTAGGGAAGAACAAAACAAGTTGAACGTGTGATATCTTCAGTGCAATAGCCATTCCCTCTCAGAGTTTCGGTCAGAGAATCTTGATCAAAAATTGAAACGGCTCTAAATACTAGTGAGTTAATAATCGATTTATTTTGTACTGGATGTTGGTGGGAATTTATATTTAAGTATCTATTTGTATGCGTCGATTTTCTATATACAGAAGATCCTAATGTACCATTTTCCTTTTCCATAGTAATCAAAATAGGTAGTTTTGTTCCTCCTTACATACATGCCGCACATACATACACAGATAAAATAGGATGATTACTCCGGCGGTCCAACATACGTACAATCTTCAATACACATAAAAAAATTGAACAATGCTTGCGATCTCCGAAAGATGTACGTTTTCATACAGAAGGAGTATATAAAATTCCTTGATCGTGTGGCGAGGTGTATGTGGGAGAAACAGGACGCTCAATGTCCACTAGGAACATGAACTGTGTATTAAAAAAAAACAAATGATATAATCTGCTGTAGCTGAGCACCGGCATACCACTAGCCATATTATAAATGTAAAATAGACCAAGATTCCAGGATATTGTAAAAGAAAAATTAGAGAATCTATTGAAATTTTCGAACATACAAAAAATTTCAATAGGGATTCGGGTTAAAGTCTACATCATACGTGCCCTTCTACCCTAAACCTTATAAATATATTTTGTGTTATATTTTTTTGTAACTAAGTTTACTCTCTTTGATAAAATTAACATTTTGTACTATTTAAAATAACTGATAGACATCTTAACTTGAAACAAAATGGATTGTCATATTCTACCTTTTAGTTGTTTATCTCCTGACACTAAATTCTAATTTGACAAAAAATAAGACAAGTAAAATCGATTTAGTTTCAAGTTAAGTCATTTGACAGTTACAAGGCTTCAAAGGGTCAAACATTTTATAATTTTTTGAATAATATTATGTTTAGGAAAATACAAAAATTCAGTAGTTACAGGGCAATAATATTTTTGAAACGAAAGATGCCACCGATTTAGGGTGAAAAAAAATGCTTAAATGCATCTATGACCAAAGCCTAACTTTTAAAGTAGGATCTCCATATACTATTAATAGGCCACTGAGTTCGGCGCATACTGTATACTATACTATGCTTGACGTCTGTACTCTAGCACTGCACAGCTTAGGTTGTAGCTCACCAGCGTTTCAGCTGAAAATTAACTGCCCTGCTATGCCACATATCCTTATGATAGGGGCGCACGCCCTTAATCGTTCTCTTTTTAGCAATTTGTAGCTAAATTATTTGACCTTTTAGTTTTTTTCTAAATTAAAAATGAAAGTTCCCATCTGTCTATTAAATGAGGGAAAATAAAATGTTGTTATTTCGGCGAAAGTTTGAAACGCCTTGTAGAATCATTTAGCAAAGTAAGGAATTTAAAACTAATTTTATTATCAAGGAACAGCTTTTCTGGATAATTTGTTTTTGTTTTATCTCAATAACTTTATTTTCATTGGAGATATGCGCTTTTGAAGAAGACGCTAACGATTTACAGTTATTTTAGCATTAAAAGGGCGCTTTTGCTTTTGGACTAAATCGACATACCCATGAAATGAAATAGTGTTTATAATTTTTGTGATATCACTGTCACTAAAAAGTCACATTAATATTGTTGCAGTTACTATAGCAGAAATGGTTTTAAGTCCAGAAATTGCATCGGCTACTGTTGCTTAATTAAAGATTTTTTTTTAGTGACGATGGGGACTGCATTTACGCATTCGCGTTAGGGATAGAGACAGTGTGGGACTCGCCGCACTGTTAGGTTATTATACCTGTCAGATTTGCCATACTCACTAAACCCCACAGGGCCTCTATCAGATGGACCATCATTGGGCAAGCCCAAGGATTCTTCGATGGGTTTGGTGCCGCCCTTCCGGGGATGACCCTCTAAAAGACGTGGACCTCTGTAGGAGCGTGTTTCTTCTTTTGACACGATGTCGTTGTGCCACCTCTCGTTACTGGGGGGATTCTAAAATTAGAAAATACCATTAGTAACGAAGTCATCTTACCTGGTTGGTGTTACTCTTGTTATTTCCGTCCTCCTGTTTGTCCGGTTACCGCTGCCAACGTCCTACTGATCCTGGGTCCAGTTTGCCCCTGCCAGAGTTCCTCCGTCCATTCGTCCTTGTAGTGAGGAACCGAGGAGGTATTCTTTTACCTCAGGATCCTCTTCTTTTACCTCAGGTTCAGTTGCAGCTCACGCAGGAGACAGCTGAGGTACCTGGGTGTCCTCTTCTTGGACTTTTTATTGGCCACATGAGTTACTTAACGATTTTTGTAAATAAGATCTAGTTTCTAAGGAGCACGGAGACTCAGAAATTTCGATTTACTCGCATCCATCCTTAAGTAATTCAACTCAGAAGTCCTTGTCTCGGTCTTCTGTGTCTTGTCCTATTATTGTAATTTGGAGCTAATGGATCGTAGTTCACCAAGTCTCGTAAGTTTTCATTATGATGGTTTTCGGCTGCCCTGAATGCTCGGGTAGCATTTTGTAGCATGAAATCTTCAATTTGTGTCCATTGAAGATCTCTCTGCAGGTCCTCATTCCTGGTGAACCACGGGGCATCTGCCGCCATCCTGGTCATTTAGTTTTCTGTTCTTTTGAGCTTCAGTGAGTTGGATTTCGAAGCGCAGCCAAAAGCTGTGGAGCAGTACGTTAGTTGGCTCCGTGCTACTGTTTTGACAGTAGCAGCTTTGTCCTTATTCCCATTTCACTTTTTCGACAGAGCAATGAATAGAGTTTATTCATTGCCTGTCTGGCTTTGGTCTTCGCTGCTTCAATGTGTTTGGTCCAAGTTAGTCTTTTGTCCCTGGTGATACCTAAGTACTTGACCTCATTGGACCAAGGGATTTCCACTTCTCCAATCCGGATTCTATATCTGGTAGTGAGTCTCCTTCGTTGGAAAAGTATGGCTTGGGATTTCTGGGGGTTGATCTTGACCTTCCATTTAATGCACCAGTCATTAAGGTCATTTATGTTTTCTTGCAGTCGCCTACCCAGGATACGGGTGCTTCTGCTTTTATGTAGGATGGCGCTGTCGTCTGCGTGGAGCGCTGTTATGCCCTCGTCTCCTATTGGAACATCATAAGAGAAGATGGAGTATAGTATGGGTCCCAGTACCGACCCTTGTGGTACTCTAGCTATCAGTCCTCTTTAATCAGATCGTGTGTCATTGTGTCATTCACCTTGACGGTAAACTTCCTGTCTCTTAGGTAGCTGCGTATTAGCTTGATACTTCTTCTTTCGTATCCTTCCACTGACATTTTGTACACCAGGTCTTGGTGCCACATCCTGTCCAAGACTCTTTTGATGTCTAGGAAAACTGCTCCTGTGGCTTCTCTATTGTTTAATCCGTTTATGATATACTCTGTAGCTCTGAGTATTTGCTGTTCAAATGAGTGCCCTGGCCTGAAGCCAAATTGCTCATCTGGGATGTCATCTAGCTCTTGGGTCTCCTTTTTAAGTCTTCTGGCTATGGCTCGTTCAGCTACTTTGCCTAGTGCTGGGAGTAAGCTTATGGGCCTATGGTTTTGAGGTTGGGTTCGGTCCTTGCCTGGCTTATCCAAGACAATGACTTCCACATGCTGGGGAAGTGGCATGTACGTATTACAGAGTTGTTGATGTTGGCCGTCGCACTGTAACATTTCTGGGGAAGTATTTTAGCATCTTGGTGGTGATCCGTCGGTTCCAGGGGCTTTCTTGACTTTAAACCTCTTTATGATGTCTCGAACTTTCTCAAGGGAGACAGGATTTGAATTTTGGTGAGGAGGAAGCTATACGTCTAGATCCCTTACTATGTCATTGACTTCTTCTATGTGCTCCTCGTCCTCATTTGGGTGTTGGTTTAGCTAACCTTGCTGGACAATGGCGTCAGCTAGGGTTTCAGCTTTGTCCTCCTCTGTGTAAACAGGGCCCTTGTCACTTTGTAGAGGAGGTATAGGTTGTTTTTCTAACCTTAGGACACGTTACGTTTGTCATGCCGTCTGGTACGATGGTTCACTCTGTCAAGGTTCACATCCAGCTGTAGGAGTACTGGATTGTGATCACTTCTTCCAGAGTGTATCCAACTCTTCTCTGATGTTCTTCAGGAGTGCAATACCTAATACTGAGGGCCTTCCGTATCCACGGGGAAGGAGGGTTGGTTGCTCAGGGCCTAAGATGGCGAGCCTATAATTTTCGCAGAGTCTGGACAGCTTACGAATATCTGTGTTGGTGTAGAAGCAATGCCACTCTTCTGACTTACAGATAAAGTCTCCTATAATAATTTTAGTTATGTCCTTTGGCTAAGTGTTCGATGTCCTCTTCCAGTAGCTCTTGTCTAGGTGCACGATATGCAGAAGTAATTTTGATGTTACTTATTCGTGTTGTCTTCAATGGAAATGGCGTCTAGTTTCACATCCTCAACCCCCAGGAAGGAATGTGGTACGCCTTTCCGGACTAGAAGAGCTACTCCTCCCATGGCAAGGTTACCTAGTGGGTCATATCTGTACATATGCTACCCTGGGAAGAACATTCTAGTCTCAGGTCTAAGTTTTGTCTCCTGGATTGCTACAACATCTCAAGAGCTCTAAGACATCTGTTTTTCTGGCCCTTAAACCACAAGTATTCCAGGAAATGACTTAATTGAAGATGGTAGAGATCAAAGTTATATCGCAGTGCACGACGTACAGTGCAGCGCATTTACGCACGCTTCCTTGGGACAGGTTCATACGCTAGATATTGAGGAACAGGCCCTCGTAGGAGAACTTCCAATCGACACGATCGTTTTATTGTAATGTATGTGTATTATCGCTAAGAAACCGCTGTTTGCCAGCTTATCAAATTCGTAATGAATTGCACCATGTACTTAAGGCACGTGAATGTAAGGGAACGAGATATAAAAACAAGGTTAAATGACGCAAATTTTATTGCAAGAAGGCCTGCTTCGTGATCACAACTAACTAGAGACCATCGGATCATCCTGCTGCGATTTGCCAGAGAATACCAAAATTTGACTGAAAATGATTGGAGATATATTTTATTTACTGACGAATCAGAGTTTTGTTTAAAATCCCTAGATGGTCAAGAAAGAGTATGGAGACGAACAAGGGAGCGATATGCCGAATCTACTTTTAGTCCCAGAGTAAGCTTTCAAGGATGATCAGTTATGGTATTGGCGGGAATTTCTTTGGAACCATGTGCCGACTTGTATCTTGTACCTAGGGGAGCCATCAATACGGAAAGGTACATAAATGAAATGTTGGCTAATCATGTAATTCCTCATGCACAATTGGTGGGGGGTAATTTTCTTCTAATGCATGATAACGCGCGACCTCCTACGCCGCGGATAGTGAGGGAATACTTAAATGGTGCCAACATCCCACAAATTGATTGGCCACCGTACTGCATCTAAACCCTATCGAGCATGTCTGGGATATCCTCGGTAGGAAAAGTTGAAGTTTAGTACCCGCTCCTGGAACATTAGATGAGTTGCGAAGGGTACTGCTAGAACGATGAGCGGCTATTCCTCAGAAGGATATACGAGATTTAGTGGAAAGTCTGCCGAGACAAATAAACGCTGTCATTGAAGGTCAATGGGGTAATACCCGGTATTAGTAATCATCTGGTTTGAATTTCTTATTGTATGTTTTTATATTTCCCATGATTTAATAGGCCATTCTGTAAAAAATTATATCCAGAATAAAAGTTACGAAGAAAATGTTAGTATCTTGTTGTATCTCCAATAAAAATAAAGTTATTAATATTAAACAAAAAATAAATTATCGAGAAAAGTTGTACCTTGATAATAAAACAAGTTTTAACTTCCTTACTTTGCTAAATGATTCTACAGGGTGTTTCAAACTTTCACCGAGATTACAAGATTTTGTTTTGACTGATAATAGACATATGGGAACTTTCATTTTTAATTTAGAAAGAGACTAAAAAGTCCAATAATTTAGCTACAAATCGCTAAAAAAATCATTAAAATCGGCTCACTAAAAAAAAGTATACTGACCTTTAAAATTCATCAAAATTTTAAGGTGCCCGGTTTTCGTGCCGGTCAGTGTAGTTGCTACAGGTCAATACCATCTTAATGTTCTAATCTATTGAAAATGTCTTTAATGTACAGGGTTTTCCCGTATATTTTTCCACCCACCTAGAGAGTTTATTTGAATAGATACAGAAATGTCGTAAATACAAAAGTTGTTAAGTTTTTTATGAAGATTTGGAATATTGTATCATAAGTGCGAAAATATTATCGGAAATGTTAAATTTTGACAGGTTTTCAGTTTTTTTAAATTAAAAACCCATGATATTAAATCATACTCTTGAAGATCTTTTTTTTCTAATTTCAAATATATATATTTTTAATATATTCTGTCAATTGGTTTTGGATTTATAAGCGTTTAAACATTAAAGAAATGGTAAGGTAATTTGCGCTAAAACATAGTGAGCCATGGTCAAGACAATTGCAATTAACGACGCCTTTTGGACGTTTACCGTTCAGAAGTAATTATTTACGAGCATTTTTAATATCTAATACGTTGGACGATGGGTTATTCGGAACAAGGGAAACTCGACATGATAGAATTATTTTATTTACATGGTAAAAATGCATCGATAGCTCGTAACGAATATCGTAGACGGTTTCCAGATAGACCAACACCGACTCGTAGGACAATATTAGATATTGCTAAACAATTGAATGAAAGAAAAACACTTAAGTGAGAAGTTAGAATAGTGGAAAGAAACGCTGAAGAAGATTTAAATATTATGTTATATTTTGAAGGTAATTTTGAAACTTTTGTATTAAAGTAAAAATAATTTATTTATCTTATTATTATTCTTGTTTTAGAAAATCGTAAGTGCTCAATTCCCGATGCAGCCACTTTTTTTAACAAATCATGGCATAAAATCCACTCAGTTCTAAAACATTATAAATATAAGCCATATAAGCTTTTACCTATTTAAAAATTAACCGATCAAAATAAAATAGACCGATTACACTTCTGCCAAGAAATAGAAAGACGTGTTATGATGAACCAACTAAATCTGTCAAACACAATTTTCACTGACGAGGCAACATTTACCACTGGAGGCTTGTTTAACCGGAAAAATAAGCTTTTTTGGTCAAAAGAAAACCCGCGAGCTCTTCAGGCGGTCAAAATTCGGGGAAGAAAATCCCTACATGTTTGATGTGGCCTTCTTAACAATTATGTTATTGGACCTATCAGGAGTTATTAGAAAACGAAATCCAGGGGCATTTAGAACAACTACCGATTAATTCATATCTTAATTTGATATGGCAACAAGATGGTGCCCCTTCTCACAATGTCCAGCCGATCACCAATTTTTTAAATGACAGATGTCCATTTTGGATTTGAAGACATAGACCATTAAGATGGCCAGTAAACAGTCCCGATCTCTCCCCAATGGACATATTTTTGTGGGGTTATCTGAAAAACAAGATATACTACAATAGGCCAAGAACCATCCAAGCTTTAGAGCAAAATATAGTCCAAACAATCGACGATTTAAACACCCAATCACCTCATTTTATCTACGCATCCATACACAGAAAATTTAGAAGAAATATTCAGATATGCATTATAAACCAAGGAGGCTATATAGAAAACCAAAACTTAGTTCGTTAAGCTAATATTATTATTTACCTACTTTATATTATTGATTTTTTATGGTATTGTTTCTTTCCAGAATTCTAATTTTTCCCTTAAGTATTTTTCTTTCATTCAATTGTTTAACGATGTTTAATATTATGCTACGATCGGTATTGGTCTATCTGGAAACCGTCTATGATATTCGTTACGAGCTATCAAGGTATTTTTACCATGTAAGTAAAATAATTCTGTCGAGTTTCCCTTCTCCCGAATAACCCATCGTCCAACGTATTAGATATTAAAAATGCTCGTAAATAGATACTTCTGAACGGTAAAAGTCAAAAAGGCGTCGTTCATTGCAATTGTCTTGACAATGGCTCACTATGTTTCAGCGCAAATTACCTTTCTTTAATGTTTAAACTCCTATATTTTCAAAACTAATTGACAGAATATATTAAAAGTATATATATTTGAAGTTCGAAAAAAAAAGGTCTTCAAGAATATGATTTAATATACAGGGTGTTTCCTTTAAAAAAACTGACAACCTGTCAAAATTTGACATTTCCAATAATATCTTCGCACTAATGATATAATATTCTAAATCTTCATAAAAAATCCAACAACTTATGTATTTACGATATTTCCGTATCTATTCAAATAAACTTTCTAGGTGGGTGGAAAAACATACGTGAAAACCCTGTACATAATATTAGGTACAGAGTTCAATTTTGCATTTTCGCCTTATCTTGTTCGGAAATTCAGTGATTGTAGATTTGCAGGCTGAGAGAGCTTTCTAAGTTATTAATGCCCTATCTAGTTTGCTTGAAAAATATACAAACAAAAACCTTAGTAATTAAAAAAGAATTTACTTTAGAAGGTTGTCAATAGATTATTGCTGTGTGTTAAAGGTAGAAGTAGAAAACTTCTGCGTTTAACATATAGCAATAGTCTTAATAAAGAATAAACTTACTCCATGCAATCGCAAATAACATCCTTTAGGTTAGAAATATTTGTCAGGTTCAAAATCAGTAAAACTTGTCTGCGTACGTAATTCAAAAAATGCTGCTTTCTTTTGGTTTGGAAAGTACCCGTTTTTAAACTTTTGCATAGTTACGATCCATTTGCTCATATTTTTCTCATCATGCTTCCCTATCCATTTGATTTAGTAATACATTTTTGCTAAGGCTTCAAGACAAATGGAGTATTTATTTTACAGCAGTTTACTTTTTGCTTACGAGTATCTTTTCTGCTATTACATTCGCTAGTGATAACCCAGGCTATGAGTACCATCTACCATCTCTACATCAAACTAGGTCAATTAAGAGGTAGATATTGCTTATTTTCATCAATCTAATAGATATATTTTATTCTCAGGGTCTCCAGGCGCACTGCCTGGCCAGATTCCCAGTGGCCAATCTCCTCAGTACCAACCAGCTGGTGGTCCACAAAACACAAACTACAAACCATTTGAAGGATCTCCAGTCGCACAATTCCCTAGCAGCGGAAGTCAAGTACCAGGTAACATAAATACAGATGCAGGTGAAAATGTTCAATATACAGGTGATAGTGATAAACAAAACACATTTGGAGATGGACAAAATACTCAATATCAAGGTGAAGGAGGAGAAGGTAATATTGGCGAAAATGCTGGTGTTGGTGTCAATAAACAAAACTCATTTGGAGATGGGCAAAATACTCAATATCAAGGTGATAGAGGAGAAGGTAATATTGGCGGAAATATTGGTGTTGGGGATAATACAGGAGGTAACGCACCTTTCGTCAGTAGTTCAGCTCGTGATAATAAAAGCGAGTTTAATTATGGCGGTGTATTAAATGAAGGTGGTGGCACAGGGGAAGACCAAAAACCTACTTATCCATCAGGTATGTTTTAAAATGTATCAAGTGGCAGTGATGGTATTTAACAATTTATGCTATAGTTGTATTTAGATTTACTCAAAATGCTTTTAGTGTAGGAATCTGTTATTACTGTAAAGAAAACTTACATAGTTATTTACAATAAAAATAATTGTATGTCTTTTTTTAAAAAGACGACACACTTTTGGTAAAAAATAATATATGTATATAATATAATATACATTTGGTACCAAATATTGTGTTAGAGCAGATTATAGCTACTCAGTTCACAATTGGCAAAAACATGACTTTAAATATATAGGGTATTATTGACTTTAGTAAAGTTACTTATTTTTCATACAAACTTCTGATTATTTCAAAAATATAATTGATTAAAATATTAAAGTGATCCGATATACGGGGTACGAAACAAATACAGAAATAAAATCTTGCAAACAAAGAAACTAAAATTCAAATTCTTGACACCGCTAAACTAAAAAGCTTGCAAATAAGTCAAAAATATTTTTAAACTACTTCGGTATAAACGTCGTTTCTGAGAAAGTTAATGACGAATATACAAAATAGTATGTTATTCGAACTTTTCGACTAATTGTTGATTTAATTACCTATACCTTGTACTAAAACATTTTAAATACCTTTTTAACTCACATTTTTACGCTCTGTAATTCGGCTATCTCAGAAATTATGATTTCACACTTTTTTATTTTGCCTAGTTGCGTTTACATATTTTTTTGCGCACCTTGTATATTATATGGAACATTTTTTTTGCCATACTAATTGTTTAATAAGTAAAAATTTTTATAGAAAATAACTTTTTTTAGTCTTGTTATTGTCGATGACAATAAAAAAGTTTTCCAACTGTTAATTAAACACAAATCCTATATAAATAATGTAAATGCGTCTACGTTTTTATTTTTTACCATAGGCAATGTTGGTCAAGGCGACAGTGGTAACATTGGTAATTATGGAGGTATTGGTGGTACTGGTGCATTTGGAGGTACTGGCTCATCTCAAGGAAGCGGACTAACGCATGGAAGCATAACTAGTAATCAAGTACCAGGTGTGTTTTATGTTAAAATAATACCCTAGTCAACACTTATAATCCATCACTAATTTTTAACATTAATTTCAAATACATATACTTATGTTATTATTCAACTGATTTTAACAAAGTTTTTTCCTCATTGGTCAGTCCTTCTACTTTCTGAAGCCCTAGGCAGAGTTGAAAATTTTGTTGTATTGTATGGTGAAAACTAAAAGTTACGTGAGCTTGTAAATAAAGCAAAATTTAATATGGCTATATAAGAAGAAAAGCGAGAAAATCAGATTAACCAGCCAAAGCAACACATACGTGAAGTTTTACTGTATCACATCACCAAGTTTGAAACTTTAATTTTTAATACAGGGTGAATAAAAAGATATAGACTTTGAACCATAACTTAGAAATATGGTTCATTAAAAATACACTGGGCATTGAACATTTTTGTGTACCCACAGATATACTCCTAATTTTAACTTCCTAAACATTATTTTTGCTAAATTTAATAATGTATTTGTGTTATTATTTTTTATTTTTTATTACTTGAAATATCAAGTAAAAAGACCTAATTTCAGAATTACTGTAAACCATGCATTTTTTAAACATTTAAGTTTTAATACAGGGAGGAGGAAATGATGATGTCCAAATTTGCCCACACGGATTTCAAACAAAATCAGCGCCTATCTAAAGTCAATAAACAACTAGTTGTATAACAATAAACAACCTAATAGACCTGTAAAGGTGAATTTTTGATGTGTCAATAACTACAAAAAAGTTAAAAATGCCTAGAATTTCTACTTTAAACCGAGGCCGTATTATGGGTTTAGAGACAGAGCGGTAGAAGTCAGAAGAATGTAGCCGAAATAAACAA